>CM066035.1:648726988-648949195 GCA_033557465.1 Ichthyophis bannanicus
TGGGCACCTACCCAGCTGTTTCACGGCATGTCCTCTGTGTCATGCTGTCCTCAGCATACCTGAGTACCCCACACTGGTACAATTAGGGTGTCATTGCTCTGGGGACGCAGGTGCCGTAAACGCAGCATAGCTGTTATATAGCTGTACGGCAGGTGGGGGGCTGTTGGGGGTGTATGCCATCCGGTTCATGGGGATAACCTGCACGTTTGGGTTTCCTGTAGGTGTAGCAGCCTCCCATGGGGTCTTGTGTATGGTGGGGTTGTCTTACTCATGTGTCCGGTGTTGTACATCAGTTGTGACTGCACGTGATTGGAACCTGCCCACAGGACATGGCAGACCCTGGTGGGGACATGTCATCGCCCAACAACAGTTGTGTGTTGGGACATGCAGGCAACCCCTTGCAATTGACAGTACTATCCTCTGAGTGGTCACATTCCCTGGTCAACACAGGGGATTGGACGTGTATTGTCCCTGGGGGATGTGGCAGACTGCGGTACTAGGACAGCGGCACATTACTACCAGGTGTGACCCTGCACCAAATGGGTACAACATGCCAAAAAACATGCAATGATGGTCCATATGCCCATGCTGTGGCCATCATCTTGTGGGCCTGTTAGTCACAACCATGGGTGTGGTCTGGGGTGGTTACAGATACCCTGTTGGGGCCGGGCTAGCTGCACTCGCATGTTTTGTGGCCAGAACCCTGTGCGCTGGTGACACTTGCTCTGCGTGTGTCTATTTAACTGTCAAAGCAATTGGCCACTCAGCACTGGCACATGGGGTTTAGACCAATCTGGCGAACACCCATACCTTGCTGTGGGCAAGAGTCGCTTTTCATGGGCCAGTGATACCACCAGGGATGTTTGTGCGTGTGCGCTCCTCAGTCCCACCACCAGGGAAAAACCCCATGTGATAGGGTTCGGGACACTTTCGAACCAGCACACGGATGTTGTGTCAGATGTGATACACAGGGAACACATGGGGCTGCACAGGGGACATTGCTCACCACCCAGCCATGTTTGTGTGGGGGTGGCCACTGTGCCTGGCTGCCTTGCTTCAGCTCACCACCCTGTGTTTGCCAAACCCACTGTACAATCATCGTGACATCGCACATGCGGCCCTCGGCAGTCAGCACACTGGGCATGCTGAACAGTGACTGGGGAGGGATCAGCACCCCCCACGGTCGTCCCCTGACACAGGGCGTGGCTTCCATGATGGTGTTGTGGTTGGACTGGGCACAGATATTGTTGGGACATGGGTGTGTCATTGCCAAGGACCCCCTTGTCGGGTGTTCGGTGAGGTCCACACAAACCACTGGTGAGGGTATTTCACATACACCAAGTATCAACGGTTCTGGCGGCATCAGCAGGACCAGACACAGGATGGCTACAAGTCGGGTGTGGTGCCAAATACAGGGACCAAACGCGATGGGGGTCGGACTAACCTAATGATCTGGGGTGCAGCATATTGGGCTGACATCGAGGCCGGTGACAGGTGGGGGTTGATCACCCCCTGTGCTTACCAGATGTCTGGTGGGGAGCTGTGGCAGTGCTGGCCTCAAGGCCATCATGTACCATCATGTGTCAGCTCATTCCTGCTTGTTTCCAGATGTGGAGCTGTACCCAGTACAACCTACATGACTAGATGGTGTGTTGCCATGTGTGCAGTCACACCTATGTGCATTGTGCAGGTGCCATAGCGCACATATCGGTTCCCTTTGGCACCGCTTGAGCAGAACATGGACATTGCCATGTCCATGTGTTGTGGCCACTGATGGTGTCCATGCTCAGCCCTGTCACCCTGTGGGTTACATCATACAATTTGGGACTCACAATATGCAGCATGCCATGCACTCCACGACCAATGGCAACAGTTAGTGACCAGCACACATGGGTGTTTGGAGAAACATAAGACATGGGGTGGGTTCCCTATGCCACCTTGGCAGGGGACAGGTCCATTGACACATGCCTTGTACTAGCCAGAGATGTCACGTGCATACACTACAGGATCAGTGTACCTTATGTCATGGGGATGTTGATAGCTACGTCAGTCCAACCTTGGCAAATGTTGGACAGAAGCATACTGGTCATGGTGGAAGGCATCTGTCCCAAACAGGGTATCGGGTGGGCATATGTTTCCGCTAACCTGTGTCGTGTAGTGTCCTGGGGAGGTGGCACTGCACACACTAGGGCATTCGCACCTCTGGTCATTGTGTCCTTTAGGTATCTGGGCCAACCTGCTGTGTGCTGCAAACCTTTCAAGGGCATCTGTGAGATACCTACGCACACAGGGCGGTATGCCGGGGCGGTGGGTAGAGCGACCTGAATCAACTACCTGCTGTAGACAGGTTGCCATTGCAGAGGTTGTGACCTGGTTCTCGGAGGGATTAACTGTGTGGCGTATTTGCTCACGCGCATCCAGAATCTGCATCCTACATTATCATCTCATACATCTACGTGTTTGTCTGGGCTATGTGGCCCTGGACTGCGGATGCGTGCAGCCAGAACACTTATAACTTATTGCACACATTGCTGACATACCCTCCGTACGTTCAAGCATCCCGCCAACAGGGTTCTGGTGTGCCAGGGCGCTCATCATCAAGGATACCGCATTGCAACATGTTGACGCCCTGCCAACACAACGCATGTAACATGTGTGCCCTGAGATAAGGGTGATGGGCTCATCGCTGTGTCACATTGCACCATATCACCTGGGTGACAGAGCCCACTTTGGTTTGGCCTCTCGGCCCCCTTTGCGGTAGGGGGCTGCTTCCAACTACCATTAGTACACACAGCCATATCTCCAGGTGACACAGAGCCAACTTTGAATGGTTCTCACTGGGACCCTGGAGGTAGGGGATGCTTCCAAAACTTACATTAGTACACAAAGCCATATCTCCAGGGGGACACAGAGCCCACTTTGGATGGTCTCTCTGGCCCCCTGGCGGTAGGGGGATGCTTCAAACTACATAAGTACACACAGCCATATCTCCAGGGTGACACAGAGCCCACCTTTTGGGGGGAGAATGGCCCTCTGCACTCAGGAGGTAGGGGATGCTTCCAACTACATAGTACACCACAGCCATATCTCCAGGGTGGAAAAGAGCCCCACTTTGGATGCGCTCTCTGTCCCTGGAGGGTAGGGGGATGCTTACAACTCCATCAGTACACACAGCCATATCTCCAGGGTGGACACAGAGCCCCACGTTGGATGGTCTCTCTGCACTCCTGGAGGTAGAGGGATGCTTCCAAATACATTAGTACACACAGCCATATCTCCAGGGTGACACAGAGACCACTTTGGATGGTCTCTCTGCACTCCTGGATGTTAGGGGGATGCTCGCCAACTACATTCGTTACACACAGCCATATCTCCAGGGTGACACGGAGCCCACTTTGGATGGCCTCTCTGCACTCCTGCGGGTAGGGGGGGGGAATTTTGCCTTTTTTTCCCCCAACTACATTAGTACACACAGCCATATCTCAAGGGTGACACACAGAGCCCACTTTGGATGGTCTCTCGGGCCCCTGGGAGGTAGGGGGGAGGCTTCAAACTACATCAGTACACACAGCCCTAGCTACAGGGTGGACACCGAGCCCACTTTGGATGGTCTCTCTGCACTCCTGGAGGTAGGGGGATGCTTCCAATCACATTAGTACACACAGCCATATCTCCAGGGTGACACAGTGCCCACTGGGGTTGGCCTCTCTGCACTCCTGGCGGTAGGGGGATGCTTACAACTACATTAGTACACACAGCCATATCTCCAGGTGGACACAGAGCCCAATTTGGATGGTATCTCCTGGCCCCTGGAGGTAGGGGGATGCCTTCCAACTACATCAGTACACACCGCCATATCTCCAGGGTGACACAGAGCCCACTTTGGATGGTCTCTCTGCATACCTGGAGGTTAGGGGGATGCTTCCATCTACATTAGTACACACAGCCATATCTCAGGGGGACACAGAAGCCCACTTTGGAGGGCCTCTCTGCACTCCTGGAGGTAGGGGGATGCTTCCAACTACATTAGTACACAAAGGCCATATTCTCCAGGGTGACACAGAGCCCACTTTGGATGGGCTCATCTGGCCTCCTGGAGGTAGGGGGATGCTTCCAACTACATCAGTTAAACACAGCCATATCTCCAGGGGGACACAGAGCCCACTTTCGGATGGTCTCGTGGCACTCCTGGAGGTAGGGCGGCTGCTTCAAACTACATTAGTACACACAGCCATATCTCCAGGGTTGAAACAGAGCCCACTTTGGATGGTCTCTCGGCACTATGGAGGTAGGGGGATGCTTCCAACTACATTAGTACACAAAGCCATATCTCCAGGGTGACACCGAGCCCACTTTGGATGGTCTCTCTGGCCCCCCTGGAGGTAGGGGGATGCTTCCAACTACCTGTGTAAACACAGCCATATCTCCAGGGTTACACAGAGCCCACTTTGGATGGTCTCTCTGCACTCCTGGAGGTCGGGGGTGCTTCCAACTACATTAGTACACACAGCCATATCTCCAGGGTGACACAGAGCCACTTGGTTGGCCTCTCTGCACGCCGGGAGGTTAGGGGGATGCTTCCAACTACCAGTAGTACACACAGCCATATCTCAAGGGTGACACAGAGCCCACTTTGGATGGTCTCTCGGCACTCCTGGAGGTAGGGGGATGCTTCCAACTACATCAGTACACACAAGCCATATCTCCAGGGTGAAAACCCAGAGAACACTTTGGATGGTCTCTCTGCACTCAGGAGGTAGGGGGATGCTTCCAACTACATTAGTACACACAGCCATATCTCCAGGGTGACACAGAGCCCACTCTGGATGGCCTCTCTGCACTCCTGGAGGTAGGGGATGCTTCCAAACACTACATTAGTACACAAAGCCATATCTCCACGGGTGGACACAGAGCAACTTTGGATGGTCTCTCGGCACTCCTGGAGGTAGGGGGATGCTTCCAACTACATCAGTACACACAGCCATAGTCCAGGGTGACACAGAGCCCACTTTGGATGGTCTCTCTGCACTCATGGAGGTAGGGGGATGCTTCCAACGACATTAGTACCACACAGCCATATCTCAAGGGTGACCACAGAGCCCACTTTGGATGGCCTCTCTGCACTCCTGGAGGTAGGGGGATGCTTCCAACTACATTAGTACACACAGCCATAAATCTCCAGGGTGACACAGAGCCCACTTTGGATGGTATCTATGGCCTCCTGGAGGTAGGGGGATGATTCCAACTACATCAGATACACAAAGCCATATCTCCAGGGTGACACAGAGCACACTTTGGATGGTCTCGCTGCCAATCCTGGAGGTAGGGGGATGCTTCCAACTCAATTAGTACACACAGCCATATCTCCAGGGTGGACACAGAGACCCCAAACTTTGGATGTCCTCTCTGCACTCTGGAGGTAGGGGGATGCTTCCAAACTACATTAGTACACACAGCACTATCTCCAGGGTGACACAAGAGCCCACTTTGGATGGCCTCTCTGCACTCCTGGAGGTTAGGGGATGCTGCCAACTGACATTAGTACACACAGCCATATCTCCAGGGTGACACAGAGCCCACTTTGGATGGGTCTATCGGCCCCTGGAGGTAGGGGGATGCTTCCAACTACATTAGTACACACAGCAATATCTCCAGGGTGACACAGAGCCCACTTTGGATGGTCTCTCTGCACTCCTGGAGGTTAGGGGGATGCTTCCAACTACATTAGTACACACAGCCATATCTCCAGGGTGACACAGAGCCAACTTTGGATGGGCCTCTCTGCACTCCTGGAGGTAGGGGGATGATTCCAACTACATTAGTACCACACCAGCCATATCTCCAGGGTGACACAGAGCACCACTTTGGATGGTCTCTATGGCTCCTGGAGGTAGGGGGGATGCTTACAACTACATCCAGTACAACACAGCCATATCTCCAGGGTGACACAAGAGGCCCACTTTGGATGGTATCTCTGCAATCCTGGAGGTCGGGGATGCTTCCAACTACATTAGTACACACAGCCATATCTCCAGGGTTGACACAGAGCCCAATTTGGATGGTCTCTCTGCACTCATGGGAAGGTAGGGGGATGCTTCCAACTACATTAGTACACCAAGCCATATCTCCAGGGTGACACAGAGCCCCACTTTGGATGGCCTCTCTGCACCTCCTGGAGGTAGGGGGATGCTTCCAACTACATTAGGACACACAGCCATATCCCCATTGGGTGTGGGCGGAACACTTTGTGTGGCCCTGTAGATTTCCTGGAGGTGGTGATGGTGATCCCCAGAAACATTCTGACACACACAAATATCCACAGAGTGGACTGAATGCACACTTTGAGGGGCTCTCTGGACCCCTGAGGATAGGGTGGATGTATAAAACAACATTGGCAGACAACCCCAGAATCACCTGTATGTCTGAGGCCCCATGTGCTTAAACATTGACAACCCCCCTGATGGGTAACCCTATGTGTTACCCTGCTTGATGCAGATACCGCCATCAACACAGGATGTTTGCATACGCTTCGTATGCAGATGCATGGCCTAGGTTTGTTACAGTCTGCTTTGCTGTATCAACACAAGCAGCTGTCATGACGCCAGGTGGCCATCATGCCCTCTGTGTCACAAACCGTCAACACCTGGCTAAATGGCCACTCTATCAGATGTGATACCACTTGTATATGTCATGTGTTTCACCTGATACTGTAAACTTATACAGTGTACTTACCCACAACCGCATGGACAGCTGACATCAACCCTGTATGTGTGTCTGGTTATTTTGACCCTGGGCCATTCATTTACCTCCCGTGGAAGAAAGAAACGAGGTCTGCCTGCCTGGAAAAACGCCTGGTCACCCTCTCCCAGGCCCTCAGGACCCTCCCCATGTTATTTTTCCGGGCGGGCCCTGGAGAACAGACTGTGCTGCTTTTGGGCTATCAGGGAGCCCCAGTGGCACAGCTCTTTGTGGGCTGAAAGCCGGATTACTGGTTCGGTACGCCATGTTTGTTTCTGGGCGTGGTGACGCGCGGACGCTCCCGGCGCAACTTACGGAATTGCGCGTGACGTATCAGCGCACGTGCGTTTCGTTTCGCATGGACTGCGCGTCAGGATCTCTGCACGCCCTTGCGCTCCGCATGGCTGTGCGTCTGCAAAATTGCACATACTATCTACCCGCACCATTCATATTGATTAGTAAGGGTTGTGCTCAAAATATGTTTACTGTTCTGTGCCTAATTACATAGTTACTGGGGTGTCTCTAATGTCACTTTGACAAAACAATTATTATGATGGTGTCACCTTGTCCACACAGTGTGGTATTGAAACCTTTGGAAACATAGCAACTGATTGCGGATGCATTGTCAGATGAGGTTGTGCTATGTGTGTCACAGAGCAGGTAGGGCTCAGACACTACTAGTTATGGGTGCAGACAAACCATCAGGATCAGGTGTCACTCAACATGGTGATAGGGGGTTGTGCTGTGCCAGTGCAATATGTTGTATGTGTTATCCATGGGGGACAGAAATTTTGTGGTGGTTTTGCCATTCGGGGTTGGGGGGTTGCATTCATCATGAGCATTGCACACGCAAAGTAGGTTGCGTGTTGGACATTACAGGACTATGTGGGTCCCCATGTCACCACAATGCACATTATCCTTTGGTATGTGTGACGGCATACAGTCATGGTTTTTGCAAAATAGCTCAATGGTTGATACATGGCCTGCTTAACCAGCAGTGTCATGGGTACATATTGCCAGATGAGCCTCAGGACTGCCTGTCTCAGGCAGCACAAATTCTCATACTTGAGTGCCAACAGTAGCCACTGGGTTATTTTAATGTACATCTGTGCGGCAGCAGACAATATATCTAATACATTGCAACATTGTTACCTGCCCCAGACCGGTTTCCACCTTACAGAGGTGCTGCTATTGGCAAGACCGCCTTACTGCTACGTACATCAGGGGCAGTACACCATTCTCAACCAATGGAACAGCGCACCCCTGGTGACCATTGACACCACTGTCGGAATGACTGCCTCTTTCACCAGACAGGCAGTGTTCTTAGCAATCGAGCTGTGGCCCACACCTAACCTTGCTACCTGTGGAGCAAGAGGTTCCATGTTTACATCCACAGTGTGGTTCTTGGTGAGTGCAGCCAGTGACAGGTCCCTGACTGTGAAAGAGTGCTGGAATCTCAGTGATCATCCACAGTGCTGTCTGCATCATGTGCTCATTACACAACCGTTTAGGGTGGACTTGGGTTAATTCACTTTGATGGTTTCGGAATTGCCAGGACTAAAGGACATTACACACATTCCAGGGCTTGGACAGTCCCCATGAAACCGTCAAAATGTTTGATATATGTTACAATGTCATCTTCAATGTATGTTAATTTCTATGCAATGTAGGCGCGGTTCCGTGTAAAACCATGTTCATTATATGTTAAGTGTACACCGCCTTGGATCTTTGGAAAAAGCAGTATAGAGGACATGCATAATTAGATAGTATTCAGACCTGCACTGCTGCTGACTGGTGCGGCGTATAGGGGCCAAGGGACAATTATCAAATCACTTTGCTTATACAACACACACTTTGGATTTGAACCAACCACCGTGCCACTTCAGAGGCATTGCAGTCACCAGGGGAATAAAGCTCTGTGGCTGTTTATGTGAGGTCGGTCTGGCTAGAATATTAAAATCGGCAGACTTTGTGCTGCAGTTACCAGGGTGTAGTCTATCCAGTCGCACCCATGATGCACTGCACATGCAATAGCAGCAGTCTAGTGATGGTCCAGTGATAGGGTGTGCAACCCCAAAGCACAGCGGCCTAGTGTTGGACATTGACCTTCTGTGTTTCTTGTGCATAGTGGGTACTGACCATCCCAGTGTGTGTGTCTGATTGCTCACACTGAGGGTGAGGTTGAGACACACAGCACCTATCCTGGCTGAGATGGCCTATACAGCATATCAATTTGTTTTGCCAATGTCTGATAGTTTGGCACATCTGACCGTTTCTGTCTCCAAGACCCCGCTGGGCCTTGTGACGCTACAATGTTCCCGAAGGGGGCATATCCTGTGTGGGTGGCCTGCATCATGAATATATTTGCAGGGGGGGTGGGGGAGACGGAGGTTACAGGAACCTATTAGGCCGGGTATGTCTGACCACCAAACCTTCCCTGTGGAGCCCAGTGTTACCCAAAACAAAACATATCCACATTCTACATCCCAGCTATGGTGGGTGTAGATGACACCACTCAGCAAGGACTGGGTCCAGCGGTGATACAGAAAACCTACCGGTCACTCACTGCTATTATGGAAGCATACATATTTCAGGGTGCGGCAGACAGCCAGTATGGCCTGTGGGCCTCCGCTCACCAACACCATCTGACATTTTCAAGCAGCCGGCACATTCTGTGCCCAGCTAAGGAACCTGCACGGGGTTCTAGCCAGACACATGCACAACTGCAGGACAGGCCACTGGCCAGTCCATGGTGGCATGCTACCAGAGGAGACTGTGTGCACCCATAACTGGGATGTCAGCACACCACCCGCACAATTACCTCAGTGAGTGGGCCTCACATATAACACAGCACCCATATATATCACATGAAGGAAATATTATATGGCACTATGGCGGGACCTAAGCCATGCCCTGGTCACTGATCGTTCAGGGGGAGGATTGACCTCAACACAAGGCATGCTATGGACACCATGTCTGTGGGGGTGATGGGCCCAAGGGCACAGCATGGTCCTAGGCCATGCACATTTGCCCTGTGTAGATGCATCCTGCTCCAGCCACCCCTGTTTGTTGTGTACCCACAGTACTTTGCTCCTCCATTATGCACATTGGCAGGCCAATAATGGCAACGGTGCTATTAGTGTGGTCTTGTGGGAGGTGTTGACAGCCACAAAACACTGGATAGACAGACACACACTCCCCACACCGAGGACAACATTGAACAGATGTGGGGTTATGTGGGAGCCATGGCCAACATAACAGTGATGAGCACAGTTTGGGCATGGCAAACGTTGGGATGTACTTTGGGAGTAATTTACGAGGGATGCTACTCTCTGAAGGAGATAGACCGGGACACACATTGCCACATACATCAGAGTACGTTGGTTGTGACAGCTCGGCTGTTTGCTTGTGCGTAGCATGAGCAATTTTTATCGGTCAGTTGCTCAATATATTGCTTTGTCTATATGTGTGACATCTACAACATGTGTAGTGTGGGGATTGTGGATGGTATGACACCATGCTAGTTTTTTTCTGAACGCCAAACAGGGCACTACAATCCTGCACCCTTCATCGGTATGTCCAATACTGGTGCCTCTGCCCAGGTTGCAAACCTGTTTCACTGCCCCTGTTGCACAATTGCTCTTAGGGACCGGTTTTGCACAAACTACAGTCAACTGTGAATCAAACCCTGGTTGGGCTTTTCATGCTACTCTGTGCACTTCTCACACTCATGCATGTGACCTACCAGCTGCATACCATGGTGGTGTTCAAATCCACCCACTGAACACACATCTTTCGTCGCAGACATCAGACAACCTGATTGTTGGGTGAAGCGCCTTCCATGGATGCATATGGGGACGCTGCACTGTGGCGTCGACCGGAATTACTCGTCTGATGTCGGTGTGTGGTATTTAGTGGTACGCAAACTACTGTCTGCGTCAGTCGTGACCAACACTTACCTGCCTTTCTCAGCTTTGCCGTGTAGACGCCCATTCATCTTACGTCTTTACATGGTTTCCCCTTTAGTCACGACTTCTCCCATGCGGGGGTTTATAAACAATGGGATCGGTGACTGCAGGTTTCGCACCAGCCGGGAATTGAACCTGGGGCCTTCTGTGCTTGGAGGCACTTGCTACATGTACTGCACCACAGTCTTAGACAGCAACAGTACATTCCCAGGGGAGTCCATGGCTGTGTCCTGTCACACAGGGCCTGTCTGTTGGATTGTACTGCAGCCACATGAGGTTTGCTCAGGCCAGGATCTGCTGTGGGTCAGCAGCCTCTGCCCCCTCTGCCAGCAGTTGGCATTCCGCCACCATGCTGACCATGGGCCTATATTGGGTACAGCATCACAGCTGACTGACATGTGGCCCTCCAGTGATGCATTGTGTGGACTCTGCTGTAGGTGTTGTACATATTTGAGGGGTAAGTGATCCTTATGGTATAATAGAGGTCCTCTGAACATGCTGTTGTTATCTGTAAGACAAACAAAAACACCTTCTATTTCAGGGCAAATCAATTACGAATATGTGTAGAGCACCCAACCTTTTGTCGGTGTCCTCACATAGTTTTTTCTTTTTGTAGGAGCTAGCCGTAGGTAGGTCGTAAGAGAAACCGACCCACACCAAGCGAGTAGCTACTTTTATTATTATAGGTTCTTCACCAAAATAACGTTCAAGTTCATTTAACCATAAAATAGTAAAAAGACTTATCTCAGTCCAGAAATGCCAGTTATGAGAGATACACGACGCGCAAGTTTCGGGCACTCTAGCCCTGTTTCAGGTGCAATAACTAGGATTCCTCAATCTTCAAATACCATACTCTGAACGCCGTCAATGCAGCTAAGGTCATTATTACAATGGCTGATGAATCACTTTTAAAATAAAAGACACGACCAATCAGTATCGGGAAAACCCCCACCATGACGTGCGGTACTTTCTGCACCCATGGTCTCTCATTGTAGTATAGAATATTTCTCATACTATAGACCAGCTTCAATTGTCTATTATTGATCATGTCCCAGCTAATCCTCGGGTAGGACAGCAGGAAGAACGACTGCAATACATAGAAAAACGAAGGCATAATCTTCTTGAAACAATGGAGACAGGAGGATTGAACAGGGAAATAGACTGGCAGAGTCTTATTTAATTTACAATTCTATGTGACAATCGGGAATGACATAATAATTATATATCCCTATTTCGGTAGGATGATACCAGGTGTTTTGATGAGAATAAGCTGATGATGTGGTGATAACTTTTGAAAACACATCAGATCAGGGGTTCACCATCATGTGGGGGTTTTCCCGATACTGATTGGTCGTTTCTTTTATTTTAAAAGTGATTCATCAGCCATTGTAATAATGACCTTAGCTGCATTGGCGGCGTTCAGAGGATGGTATTTGAGGATTGAGGAATTCCTAGTTATTGCACTTGAAACAGGGCTAGAGTGCCCGAAACGTGCGCATCGTGTATCTCTAATAACTGGCATTTCTGTACTGAGATAAGTCTTTTTACTATTTTATGGTTAAATGACCTTTAACTTTATTTTGGTGAGGAACCTATAATAATAAACGTAGCTACTCTCTTGGTGTGGGTCGGTTTCTCTTCCGACCTTCCTACGGCTAGCTCCGACAAAAAGAAAAAGGTTGTGAGGTCACCGAAAAAAGGTTGGGTTGTCTACACATATTGGTTGTTATCTGCAAGACATGTTTTGATTCCTCTCACGTTTTATGGTGGGTAAAATATGTGCACAGTGTTGCTGCTGGCCCCAGCTGGGAGTTGAACTGGTAATCTTTGGCTCCCCAGCACACTGGCTGTGTCCCCTGCACCACACTGCAGTCACAGAGTGAATGTGGACCCTGGAGATGGCATGTCTGTTTGTCATAGCGGGCCTTTCTGTTGTGGTCCGGTGCACCCACATGGCATTGGCTCAGCCTCCATCTTCTCTGGCCACCTGCCACTGGCCCCCTCAGATACCAGTAAAGTTCTCCCAACATGCTACAGGCCCTTCTGCTACTGGTGCTGGGGGCGCACAGTTTTAAACCATACAGTGTGCATGTCGGCAACTACCTCTACTGCACATTCCCCCCAACTCACACATGCTGTTGTGCAACATGTGCATGCCATAGGGGACCTGTCCATTGCTGTGGGGAAACCTGCTCTATCCTACATCAATGTGTGATCATTCAACATTTATGCCGCAGGGGCTGGTGACCCTTCCAACATTCATATATTTTGGCCCTGCCTTTCTTGGGTGTGTCTGATGATGTTTCACATTGCTGTGACCATTACCCAGGTTGGTCCTCTCTTGTGCTACAATCGAGAGGTTTGACAGCTCTGGCCAACACACCAGTCCTGGTGACACTACAGGCATGGATATGTTAGGCATAGACTGTTGGGGGTCACTCCCCAGGGCGGTACGCACTATCAGACACAAGACCTGCTGCACACAACAACAACATATTAATGATTGTTATGGTGGTGCTCAATGGGACACATGTACTGAGCATTTGAATCATTATGAACATATTTTCACATGGGACCTTGGATAGCTGTGTGCCATGTACATAGGTGTGGGGTGGCATTGCTAAGGTACACATCTGCTACTTTTGGGGATTACAGGCAGGGCCCACTGTCCTGCCTCTCCAGGATGCATTGTCCAATGGGGCCTGTGGGTATGGGTGTGTCATGGCCTGTTGGTTGATGCCTTTCATATGGGTTACACACATCAGGTCATGGTGTGTCAGACACTGTTCTGGTTTTAGGATGTCCCTCATGGATATGCATGTGCTACATCTGCATAACATGGGGGTGGTGCATAGATATGCAGCACAATCATTAGTATTAGCCGCAGCATGGATGCTGAATGGTGTGTGGTCCTCCAGGTCTGCATTTCGCATACTATGATCTGAGTGATGCCACAGTTAATGGTGTATGTGCTTTGGATGGGAAATGATAGCCATATAGACAATGCCTATCTCCTCTGCATTACAGGTTTGTGCTTACCACACAGTTTAGTTGTTGGACAAAAATGTGGGTGGAATTGGCCATAGCCCCAGCTGAGCTTTGAACCTCTGACCTTATGTTCTTGCATACACTATCTGTGTGCACTGCACCACCATGTCGCCACAGATTGACTGGGTTCCCTGGGAGGTCCATGTCTGTACATCCATCACGGCCTGTCTGTAGCAGTGGACGGTGCCAGACTGCACATGGCTAAGCCACTGTCTTCTGTGGCTCACAGCCCCTGCCCCCTCCACCCTCTGTACTGTTCCACCAACATGCTGGCATGTCCTCATCTTAGCAAACGCATATGGCCTGATTAGTTTGAGCCACTCCAGGACTGCATTTGGGGAACTCGGCTGTGGGTGATGCCCATTGTTCAGGTGCATGTGCACTGGAGGGTAAAATATGGGTGTTTGCAAGATGTTTATGCTCTCTGCAATAATGGGGTGTCTTTACTATCTCTGTTTGGTGATGGTTAAAATATTGGGACTGGGCTGGCATGAGCCCCAGCTGGGATTTGAACCTGTGACCCTCCTGTTTTGGAGGTGCTGGCTCTGTCTGCTGCATCACACTGTGGCCGCAGAGGCAGTGCAGTACCTGGTGATAGGACACCTGTCAGGATGGGTATGCACAGCTTGCTCTTCAGTCTTTTACTGTGGCCTCATTCACCTTGTCTGGTGACAAACATGCAGCTAAACCCCAGAAATAGACACATATACCGGGGCCTTACTTTTAAGCTGGGCAACAGTGATATTGGTGGGCAACCATTTGGAAGACACCCAGGACAGCCACAGGGCTGGGAATTATTTTTGGGGGAGTCTCAGCTCCATGGCCCTTCCTACATTCATATCTTTTTTTCTGGGACTGTCCTGGGTGTGCTTTTTATATTTGCCCATTACTGTAACTGTTCACAAGCTGCATTACTATGTTTATTATTGATTTTCTGGTCATTGTCTATTTTTACTTTCACCTTTCTGCTGTGCACATGTATCACACTGCTTACGTTTTGCAGGTTTCCCCGATTTTGCTGTACATTGCTAACGGAAATGGTTTCTCTTGCCTTTATATGACCTCTAGCGCGACTGTTTCACTCGCGCTATTTTTTCATGGGAAATTCGGCCCCGTTCATGTGCGGGGAGCCTCTCCCCTCCCCTTACCCGCCCATTGACCCCGTCTCTCCGCCCCTCGGGGACCTTCCTCCGCCCTCCGTTCGCCGTTACACGCCTCGTTCGGGCATTTGCGGGCCCGTATTTGTGCGGGGCCCGTTAGTGTGTCGCGCACATTCACGGGGGTTCCTCGAACCTGTGCGGGGCGTTTAGGAGCGTTTGTCACCGTTTAAGTGGCGCGTTGCCGTGCGCTGATTTGCGGCGCGCAAATTCCCGGACTTTAGTAAACATACCCCATAGTCTCAAAATGGGCCTGCACCTTATTGTAAAGAAGACAAAGATCATGACAACTGGCAAAATTGTTGAAGGAGAAGAAATTGAAATTGTGGACGACTTTAACCTACTTGGATCAACTATCAATAAAGAAGCAACAAGCAGTCAAGAAATCCGGCGACGCATTGCTCTTGGCAGAATGGCTATGAAAGATCTAGACAAGATTCTCAAGAGCAAAGATGTCTCTCTTCATACAAAGATTTGACTTGTTCAAACCATGGTATTTTCAATAACATCATATGGATGTGAAAGCTGGACCGTGAAAAAGATAGGCAGGAAGAAAACTGATGCCTTTGAATTATTTTATTTTTTATTTATTTAGCTGTATTTATATTCCGCTTTTCACCGGGTCATGGTGCTGGCGGCGAATACTGTGTATACCATGGACTGCCCAAAGAACAAAGCAGTCAGTACTAGAGGAGATCAAATCTAAGCTTTCTTTAGAAGCTCAGGTGACAAGACTTCAACTTTCATACTTTGGACACATCATGCGACGAGAGAGATCATTAGAGAAAGACATCATGCTTGGCAAGATAGAAGGTCAACACAAAAGAGGAAGGCCAGCAATGAGTTGGATCGATACAATAACAGCAGCTACGGGTAGCAGTCTGTCAACAATGAGCCACCTGACTGAAGACTGAACACAATTTAGGATAACTATCCAGAGGGTTGCCATGAGTTGACACCGACTCGACAGCACTCAACAACAACAACAACAACAGGTTGCAACCGACCTTCTAGTATACCTGTCCTTGCTCTTTGATTTAGGTGAGGCAAACAGCATGGAAAGTTTGGCTGCGATTGACTGAATATAAGAGCCAGATTAATACTCATTCAGAGACTGCCTCATTAGCAGCCCATTGGGTGCAATATCAGCATTCCCTCTCTGACATTCGCTGGAGAACATTGGAACACCTTCTGTGTGCTTGGAGAAGTGGTAATTATGTTAAGCAACTTGGAATCCCTGAATATACTTGGGCGGTTGGGATCTATTGAACCACAGGGTTTGAATCAGGTGGTTGATTGGTTTTCTTTGCTCTGATCATGTGACCACCAGATGCATTGTGCTTTTATAGAAACGTTAATTTAGTATGAGTACAGCATTCAGGTGGCTGGAGTTTTGCTCTTTTCCTAGTGGATACTTTAATGTGCTAGCAATGTCAGTTTTTGCTTATCAAAGCACAATATTGTGTTGGGTACTTATTACTATCTGTAAATGTAGTCCTTAGATATGTTTTTTGTATAGTTTAGAGTTTACAAGGTAAAATTATGGACCTATGATGAGTTTTGAGCATACTAGTTCAGGCTCTTGTGGCTGGTATATTAGAGGGCTGGTTGCTGCTTCTGGGTACTCTTCCACATAAGTATAGGATGAGAATTATCACAGGGAAAGCACACAAGATGCAACCCAGAATGCGGCCGGTGTGGTAATCTGCACAGAGCCATAGTTACGACCTCAATGAAGTCACAGGTTTAACCTGCATTGGGCAGCAGTTACAACTCTAGCTGCCTTCCTGGGAAAACTAGATAGGATCTTTCAGTCTTTATCTGCTCTCATCTACTACTACGTATTCATGAGCAGCGACAGGAAGTATGTAGGGGGAGAGGTGAATGTCAAGAAAAGGTCAGAAGTAGAAAGAATGACATGATTAATGTAATGAATGAAATGACATGTGAAATGGAAATAAGCTTGCTGAGATTAAATGATTTTCTTAGATCCCATACTATGGGAAATTCAGAGGATAGGTGTCATTTTATTTAGTTATTTATTTATTTAGCAGCTCTTATATGCGCGCTATTTGACATCAGTGCGGTTTATATTAAACAAAATACACTCAGATTTAGAGAACTTGTCCAAGTTACAGGTAACAGGGGAATAAAACAAGGATTAACTGGGGAATAGCATATGAATAATTAAATAAAAGCAATTACATCAGACTAGAGATCTTGAGTGGGTATATAGACATGTCATAAATAACATTTAACAGAGCAGGTATATACAGTGAAATATCATAAGGTGGAACGGTCTAACATGAATCTATTATGTTATTGAATTCAGTAAACTTATATCTTTCAGTTTCCATGCATCTACACTATACATTTCTAAAGAATAATTTCAGTAGTGCCAGTACTGATAAGTCAGAAAAGGAGTAACCTAGTAGAAAGAAGTATTATCCAACATCCAAAATTTCTACTGCTTTGTGGGTCTGGTCTTTATACTATTCTTTATTTTTGTGTAAAACTGCTTCTCATTCAAAACTGGCTCAAATGTTTTATTTAAAATTATATTTTAGGGGGGGGGGGTACTTAGAAGCCTTATTCACAATTTACACGTCAGTATGACCACTTACATGTGTAAATTACATCCATGTGTAAACGACTATTTTCGAACAGGATCATTTTACACGTGGATGACCATAAAACATCGAAAGTAGTGTGTGTGGCCTGCGTGGGAGAAAAACTCTTGTACATATATATCCCCATTTCATATAGGGAATGCATGTACAATCCAAATATTGCCCATGTCCAGATTTACACCTGCTCCCTGACGCAAGGTATGAAAAATGTATTCCGTTTGCCCTTCCCTTTATCGGAGGGATCAAGGGGAATATCCTCCTTAATCCCCCAGTGTTAATCTCCTCCTCCAAATGTAAATAACCTCAAGATAGGATCCTCTGTAGTTGAGTAGCAGCATCTCCACCTCTGTTTTCAAAATGTTTTAGACACACGTGTAACATGAGCATAGTTTGACTACTCATTTGGGGGAGAGGCAAAGGGTGGGGTGACATATTTGCATATTAATTGTGGTTATCTTAAGAAAAACACTAGATGGACAAGAAGTCAATATATCAGTCAGGCAAGGGATGAGTTGGTGCCCCAAGATACTCAAAGGAGGAACAGAAGTTCTCATTCAGTGGCTTTGCCAAAAAAAAAGTAAAACAACATATTCCCAGGCTATATAATTAAAATGCAGTAAAACATAGCTGTTCACTTATTTATCCTGACACTCTAAAATTAAAAAAAAAAAAAATACTGACACCTGTAAATATATATTCTGCAAAAAATAAAGGATATGTAAGGTGCTCACGCACCAAGGGACAAAAAGAAAAAGAGAACCACAGAGCAATTTCTAACACCATAATAAATTAGAACTAATTTTATTTTGGTTTTAGAAACTGCTCTATAGTTCTCTCGTTTTCTTTCTGAACATCTATTTTGTGTCCAACAAAACCTCTCCTCAAACACTTAGTGCAAAGCAGAATTGGGACATTTCACCATAGAACCTAACATACAGTATAAGAAAAATAAATCTGATTCCGTTGTCACCTTATTTATAGTCTCTCTAGTACTAGGCAGATTGTGAACTAACAAAAAACCCTATAAAAGTCACTGAAGACCTAAAATGCAAATCTACCATATCATAATGACACCAGATTCTAAAATTAGCACAATAAGAAGTCTACCCAGAAAAGAGCAGTACCATAAATATTGCAGTGGGCTTTAGAACATCCTTACACCTATTTGGAAAATTGAACAAGCCAGATTAGTTCAGATCCTACATAGAAACCCTTCGAGAATGTGCTTTTACATGTGTAACGCCTTAATTTAGATTTGTTATGCTACCGAATTCATCACTGCCTATTTTCTACTGAGCTATGGAAATGAAAATAATTGTGGAACGTATTAAAGAGTATTTATATAAAATGCAGGCATCCATGTTTTGACATTGCGCCTTGGTACTTGTAACGACCCATTTTGAGATGAGCTGTTTATTTCCTCTAGCACTGTTCCAGAAGTGTATGATATCATAAGGACACACATCCAAAATGGAATTGAAATGAACCCAATAATGTATTCTGCTTTTTTCAGTAAGCTCTTGACTGAAGTACCTTATGAAGGGTACTTACATAAAATTTCTGACACACACAGCCCCCACCCCCCAATGTCGTTTCATTATATTTTACATAAAATTTCCAGATGCACACAGGAACACAAAATTAGATTTGTTTTCTTTCAGTTCTCTACCAATTTAAGCTGCCACCTAGTTGCATAGTCATTTTATTTAAGGTAGGGTATAAATGTTTACTACTTCCAGCCATTTTTGTCACATGTCAGAATTTCAGTCAAATACAGCATAGAATTGCTTATGTTCCAAGATTTTCTCTTCATTAAAATATAACAACAAGACTCAGAAAAACTTGGTGGTTAAAAAGCCATAACTGCTCCCGTCGAAACGGTTCAATTTCAGGAGGATCAGGATATGGCAGAAGGTTTGGTTGGACTAATTTTAAAAACTTTTGCTTGGCTTGAAACATTGGTAATTGCCAAGTTGGAGTTATAATTACAAACTCCCAATGGTGATATATAAACGATTCGAAATAGAAAAAAATCACCAAATGTGGACAAATCTCAAAATTTATCAATTTATTGCCGGGCATGCCATCAGGAAGGAGAGTGGTTTACTCAACCTCAAAAGCTGGACATGTCCATTTTAATCAAATATGGTTCAAACTCATTAAAATGAAATACGGCAGTTATTTCTGGAGAGCACATTGAGGATTTAGACGACATTTATTTGCACTTGAAACAGAGTCTTTTGTGGACTCAAAATGTGCACGTCGTGCAGTTGCTTTATCCTTTGTACTGTAGTGTTGGCATCTCATTCTACTGCTGATCTTCAAGCTAAGTACTTTTCATTTTCGAGGTTGAGTAAACCACTCTCCTTCCTGATAGCACGCCTGACAATAAATTGATACATTTTGAGATTGGTGCACATTTGGTGATTTTTTCAAGTTGGAGTTATACCATGTCATAATAAAATTTGAACTTAAGTTACAATCTTGTGAGCAGAAAGTAGAAAGGTTTTCTCAGAATGTGGCTCTAATTGAAGAAGAGATCGAACTGGTTAAGAACACCCCTGTAGATCTTGTTAAACAAATAATAATTGAAAATATTAACAACTGAAAATATTGAAAATGTAAACATCATTATATACGAATCTTAGATTTTCCTATTTCATAAAATGTCTGTCTTTAATCGGTCTAGGAGTTATTTGCATGACATTTTGAAGGGCCCAGCATTCTCTTTCCCTCTGAAGGTACAGAGGAAATCTGGACCTCCTAGAACTGACTTGTTTTTGCCAGAATTTATTTGCAGATCTACTCCCTAAGGTGATTGGGAAGGCCGCTTGTTTGGTGACTATGCTTCAAGAATCAGATCCCAATTGGGTTTTTAAGTTATTCCTTCCTTCACGTGATACAAATTTTAGGTTGTGCTGCAAGAATGTTTCCTGATGTATCATTTGAGACAGAATCATGAAAGTGTTTTCTTGCTCTTAAATCTCAAATGGTTGCATTAGGTGCTGCTTTTGTATTACATTACCCTTGTAAGTGTTAAATAGTGTATGAGCCTCAATTTCATATATATTTTTCAAACCTGATCTATTAAAGCCTTTTCCAGATAACAAAAAGCCGAGTCTTGGAAGAAACATGACTTTAGTCCTGTATTTTCTTTCTTTCGATCAACTGTTGGCATTTCTGCTGGCTTATAAAGCATTATGACACTCTTCTTTTTTTACCTTAATCTTCTTGGATTCCTGCATATACGAGAATTATAGAATATAGATTATGGGCCCAATAGTCAACACCGGCGGCTTGTGCAGCTAATGTGGCTAGCCGCTGGCACTGATCAGCAAACCTGGATATTCAATGTCGGGGTCATATCTGCTTTTGCCATTAATCCAACCAGTCAGCTGCGATATTGAGCCGATGCCTGGTTAGCGATATGTGGTGAAGGTTAGGCCAGGATTACCTGCAACTGGCTTTCACCACATATCGTTAACTAGACACTGGCTGAATATTGTTGCTGACTGGTTACTGATTAGCAGCACCACCTTTCCACCCCAGAATGTCCCCGACACACCCCATTGCTAAGTGCTTAGCATCAGGGCATATAGAACCAGCAGCTGCAGATATTCAGTGGCCCTATATTCTTAGGGGGTCTTTTGCTAAAGGGCTTATTGCACCTAACACTCCAAAAATTCCAAAATTATGGCGTGTTAGGTGCACCACCACTGCATTAACTGTTGGGAGTGTGCAGTGGTGGCACAAGGGTTTCTGCTCTTCTAGGCAGATAGTCCATGCTACCTTCCCCTCCCCCAAGACTGTGTCTCTATCCAGCCTACCATACCGCCCCCACCTTGTGCTGAAATGGTGGCGGCTGTACTGCTTCTTCAGTGCTGTGTCAGGCCTTAAAGTACCTGCGCAAATCGTGCTCATGGACTGACACTCCTGGACCCTCTCTGATGCAACTTTCTTGGATGGCAGTCAGGAACGGCAGGCCAGAGTTGCACACATGTGCGTGAGCGTTTTAAAATCTGCCATGGTGCTGAAGCAACAGTTCACTGGCCACTTCCCGGGAGGTTGGGTTAGCACCAGGGTCTGCCGCCACAGGCGACCAGTAAGTTTGTCGAGTGGATGACCCAGCTCTGGGGGTGTGGAAAGCATGTCTCTAGCTGTTGATGTGGAGCACTGTCCCCTAACATGTTCCATATTAGCACAGGTGCACCCAACTCCACCTATTGGCATTAGGTGCACCCACATTAACCACACGGTATGCACGGTGTAAACCTGGCACTGAGCTTGCCATGCCCACACTCTGCCCCTAACCTGCCCACTCATGAGCCTAACGCAGGTTGCACAGTTAACGCAGGAACTGACTTGCACTGTCATGGCCCTGTGCTAGATGGCAAGGCATGTCCAATATACTGTTGAACACGTATTTGATGTATGCCGCCAGCTAGCTGCCCTTTAGTAAAAGGCACCCTTTGTGTTTTTTCTGTATTGTAGACAAGATATAATAGAAGAGGAAATATAAGTGAACACATTCAACATTCCTTTTGATAAAAATATTTTTAATGCATGTTAAAAATGTTTATCTCATACTGATCAACTTAATGTGCATTAATTTGCAAGTTAATGCACGTTAAATCAATTTAGCATGTGCTAAATATTTTTAAGGCACACTAATGAAACAAGGCGCATGTTTACTATAGGGTGCAAGTGGGTAGAGCAGGTTCAGCGCACACCAAGTGAATGACAGTAAAAGGTACCACATGCTGATAATGCAGCTGCACTAAAACTCCTGCACTACGCAAGTTGCACAGGTTGGAGCAGAGGCTGGGTGATTCTTGGATGGAGCATCGACATCGTGAGTAGCACAGGAATTTTTGATGTGCTCTTCCCATTCATATAGCACTTAGAGTGGGTGCTCTTATCACCACCTCAATGGGTAGCATGAAGTGCCAAAGGTAACTAGCATGAGGGCGGTATAATACTCGCACTAGTCACATGCCAGGGATGCCTCCATTTACTAGCATGGATCAAGCACTATCACCGCGTTTCTTTCCGGGGCTGATCTTAGTAAACATGTCCCTAAATGCACACCAATCCCTACCATTTACAATAGAGTAGCAGAAGATTATTTATAGAGAAGTTCAAACATGGAGGGTTCGTTATATGAAGACAGTCTAATTAAATTTGTGACATTTATATTTCTTGCTTATCACATCCTTTTTCACTTATTTATTTATTTATTTATTTATTTTTTTATCAAGGAAATGTCTCTCCCTGCTCTCAGGAGGGTGAACCTGCACAGGTGAAATGTCCTTTGTCACTTAATTTGACCTCGGGTAATTTCCAGAATACATTTGCCCTGGCCTGGTACAGAAAAAGCGAATCTGATGGGCTGGTGAGGCTGGCCCTGGAAGCAACTGGCAGAATCATTTCCAAAGGGCTTTCACTTCAGTTTTGGCCATCCCAAGTGAACGACACTGGGAAGTACATATGCAGCCTGATGTAAGTATTTGGTGCAAGCAAAATGAATGATATTTATGTGAAACCTTTACATCATACGTACAAACATGAATCCTTGTAGAACATAATATGTGACCCATAGGAGGGGAATTTTAGAAGAGACGTCCAAGTGCAATCCGGGACGTCTAACCAGAACGCAGGAAAAAAATGCAGGTACATCCCATAGGAATATCTGCAAAGGGCATCTACTTAGTCATCCCCAGCACCATATTTAAGTACCCATATGTCTAGGATAGCATGATGGTTAGAGTAATGGGTTAAAACCAAAGTAACCAGGGTTCAAATCCCGCTACTGCTGTAGTTGAAATTGTGCTGAGTACTTGGGATCATAGAGTGCTTTCTCCTCTATGCTCTCTGAATGTTTTGCAGCTAAAAGGAGCACTTTTCAGATGTTTGTTCTTCGCTGTGCATGCTGTGGAGCAGGTCTAAGGTTAGACATGAATCCGGACATCCATGAAGTTTCTATGATCAGGAGGGACCTCCTGGCCCCTGGGAATGCTCCAGCCATATCTCCTCCATGCTCCTGTTTAGATTTGGACTTCCCCACAGATGGCTTCTAAAATGACTCTGGAGATAATCTCTGTGGTTTGGATGTCTTCATTGTCAGACATCCAAAGCACGAATAGGGCTTCTAAAATGACCCCCATAGGGTTTACAGAAAGGTTTGAATTTTAGGACAGGGTATAATGTAGCATATCAGAGGTCCATATGTTGGGAGTCCTAATACCACTATGCCACAGCAATTTCTGTCTCCAAACCCCCCAGCAGCATTCTGCCCCTCCACGCAAGTCCCCTCTGGCAGCTGGATTCAGAGAGCAGTGCCTCTCTTACCAATGGCTGCCTCTCTCTTGTCTTGCTTCCATTCAGACCATACCAAGCTAGTAATGCGCCCTGTGCGACTACAAAATTTGGTGCCCCCCTTCACCCAGCCACATTCAGTAGCTTACTCTTTTTGAGCTTCCTAGAAGCCCAGTGATGATATCAGTGCCCCTCTGTGTTTGCTATCGGTTCAAACTTCTCCTACTGACCTATAAGTGCACTCATTCTGCTGCTCCTCGCTACCTTTCCTCTCTTATCTCTCCCTGCACCCCTCCTCGGGAGCTCCACTCTTCTGGCAGATTGCTCCTATCTGCATCCTTCTCTTCTGCTACCAACTCCAGACTTTGATCCTTTCACCTTGCTGCTCCTTATGCCTGGAACAAACTACCTGAGTCTGTACAGGCTTCATCTCTGGCCCTTTTCAAATCCAGGCTGAAAACTCACCTCTTTGAGACCGCTTTTGGATCCTGATCCACCTAGTCTCCCATGTGTTTCCTTATCATTCCCCTAGATGTTTTCCTTGTCAGCTGTTGTGCTGTCTGTCTTGACTAGATTGTAAGCTCCGACAAGCAAGAACTATCTCTTACATGTGTCTGTACAGTGCTGTGTATGTCCTGTAGCCCTATACAAATGATCAGTAATAGTACTAGTGTGGCTGCTCCACTTTCACAGCTCTTAGTAGGGTCGAGCCTCCATTAGTTAAAGCTGTACAGATCTTTGTAGTCTCATAGACCTACTGAACTCACATGCTTCAAACTTCAGAAGTATACGTTTTATTTTTGTATAGAATTCACTAAGGATTAAGCAGTTGGCAAATTTAAGCATAGGGAAAAGAAAATGAGATATTTAAGTCCCACAAAAGATCACTGGCAGAGGGGAGGCTTGATCATAAAACCTAATGAAGGGCTTCTCAAACCTGACCTGACCCTACAGATTTTAAGGTATCTGGCTTCCAGTTAAATGGCGACTTATGTTTAAAATAATTATGCTGGTGCATAAAGCTTTATACCATATGAGCCCAGTTATTGTTGTTTCTGTGTTGAAGTCTTATAGGCTGTCTCGTGTGTTACAATCTCAATCTGTATGTTTATTAGAGGTTCTGTCTCATCGCCGGATGCATGTTTTCTGTAAGTGCTCCAAGGTACTGGAATTCTCTTCCTTGTGAGATGTGAATGGTGACAGACTTGGTGACTTTCAAGAAGGGGTTAAAGACCTACTTGTTTATGCAAGCATCCTCAACGGAATGATCTTAATTATTTGCATTTTATTTGGGCTGTTTTTTAATTTATTTTATGCTATGTTTCATGTCATGGGAATGTATATTAGTTTGTATCTTGTTATTGTGTATGTTCTTTTTGACAACCGCCTAGGTAATTGGTACGGCATATAAAAGTTTTAAATAAATGAATAAATAAATGCATCCACAGTGGGGCCAATGTTCAGTGGGACTGGACCAGGAAAAGATATTCAGATAAATTAATCAGTTATCTTTAAACATATAGGAGCCGATATTTAGCGGCGGTGGCCGGTGCCATTAAAGTGGCTGACCATCGGTGCTTTAACTAAGACCCAGATATTCAATGCCTGGGTCATATTAAGCCAACGGCATTGAATATTCCGGTTGGCCGGATAGTGATTCAGCTAACCGGACAATGGCGATATTCAGCTTAGCTAAAGCGGCTAAAGATAGGGCAGCCTTTTTTCTGCCTAACTAGTTGCTTTGAGATAACCGGCCAACAGCTGAATATTGCTACAGACTGGTTATCTTCAGCCTCGCCCCCAGAACGCCCTGACGCTGCACGTGAGCATCAGGGCGTCAAGTAGTGTTAGAGGAGGATATTCAGCGGCACAAACCAGCTATATGCCACTGAATATCTCACCCAGCGTGATTAACAGACCTACTAACTGCATTAATGGCTTTGAACAAGCCTTCTGTATTCAAAGAAATATCTGTATTAAAACACAGAGATATATCATTGCTTTAAAATTATATATACAGTATCTTTTTATTTATTTGTGTTTAATAACTCGCTAACTACCGCAGATTGCCCGGCGGATCCTCCTCTACCGCCATCCCGCTTTCAGTTGGTGTACCTCAGGGCTCTGTCCTGGGACTTCTCTTTTTCACTCTCAACACACAGTCCTTTGGTGAACATTATTTCCTCCCGTGTTTTTCAGTACCATATTTATGCTGACGACTCTCTCTGCACCTGAAATCTCTCCAGGAATCCAGGATGGATGTCTGCCTGCTTATCCGACATGGCTGCCTGGATGTCTCACCGCCATCTGAATTTGAACATGGCCAAAACTGAGCTCCCTATCTTTCCCCCAGAGTCAACCTCCTTCTTCCTCCCTTCTCTGTTTCTGTGGACAACACCCTGTTTCCTCAGCTCACAGCCTGGTGGTCATATTTGGCTCTACTCTCTCTTTCTCTGCACACATCCAACATATAGCTAAAACCTGTCACTTCTTTCCCTATAACATCTGTAAATTCACCCCGTCCTTCCTGGACATGCTACTAAGACACTTATTCACTCTCCAGTCACCTCCCAGATTGACTATTGCAACCTGTTCCTCACTAGTCTCCCTCTGAATCATCTTTCTCCCCTTCCATCTGTTCAAAACTCAGCTGCACGACTTATCTTCTTCCAGTGTCACTATATTCATGTAAACCCTTTTCTTAAGTCACTTCACTGGCTCCCTGTCCATTTCTGCATCCAGTTCAAACTTTTTCTATTAGCCTACAAGTGCATTCATTCTGCGGCTCCTCACTACCTTACCTCTCTTATCTCACTCTAGACCCCTCCTGGGAACTCCGCTTCTCTATCAGATCCCTTTTATCTGTGCCCTTCTCTGCCACTGCCAACTCCAGACTTCGTTCATTCCATCTTGCTGCTCCATATGCCCAGAACAGACTACCTGAGTCTATGCATCGGACTCCTTCTCTAGCCCTATTCAGATCTAGGCTAAAAACTCACCTCTTTGAGGCTGCTTTTGGATTTTGATACCCCTCACTCTTTTTCACCACTTACGTGTCTCTTACCATACTCTAGTCCCCAGTTTGTGATATTTTTTCATCTTAATTAGATTGTAAGCTCTTGATGAGTAGGGACTGTGTCTTACATCTATATGTACAGTATTTTGTATGCCTTATAGTGCTATACAATTGATAAGTATTAGTGGTAGCAGTAGTAGTAGTCAAAATCCCAGATGATGGGAAACTACAGAGGGGGAATTTACAACACTGTAATAAATTCTTGCATTTTCTCACAGCTCAGTTTACTGCAAGAGTCACTAACCTGTGCAACTGAGAACCACAGTTTAGTACCTCCTGCAGTAAATAACAAAACTTGCAGTCACCCTCACAAAGGGGTATGTTTACTAAGCCCTGTGCTAATAACATGCATCACTGTGGCTGTCCCAAATATCCCAGTGGTAGTGGGGTCCCCAAGGCAGGTTTGGGAAGCTCTGCCCTAGTTCATCTCTTGATTCACAAAACAGTGGTCTAACCACTAGATTATACCTCCTTTCTATGCACTTGAGAGTAATTTTATAAGTGGCAAGCAGGGCCGTATAAATTTTACCCCTGGATTTTCATGTTTAAATGTAGGTGAACAGAAAACATAGCACTTACTCTGCCCTAGTATATGCCGACTTGTGGGCTGTGTAAAATTACATGCCTTCTTGCCACCACGCATGCTTTTACATGTGTATCCCCTGGAGTAAGTCTATAAAAGCCCTTTTACGTCCATAAAATGCTGTTACATGTGAAAAATCCTTTATGAAATCATCTTTTATATGTGTAGGCATTACTGGTGGCAGAGAATGAGTGGGGTCATTACTTATGTTGATTCTTATCGGCACACATACATGCATAATGTTTTAGCTGCCCAGAGCAGGTGAATGTTTATACAGGAACTTTCAGGAAGGCCATTTTATAAAAAGGTACCTATGTGTCTTTGCTGTCTAGGCGCCCTGTTTGAACCAACTGGACATGATTAAGGTTACCAGATATCCCTGATTTTTGGGGGATTGCCCCAATTTTAGAGCTATGTCCCTGACTCCTACCTATTTGAGAGCATCCATTTTCCTGAGTCTAGTAATGGGGCCGGGGAATATGTATTTTCAATTTTTTTGTGTCATCAAGTCAGTGCTGACTCCTAGCAACCCAGCTGCCTCTGGGCTTTCTTCACAGTGTATCACTGGAAGTACATTGCCAGGCCTTTTCTTCCAAAGCAGTTGAGGATAAAGTGACTTGCCCAAGGTTATAAGGAATGCCAGTGGAAATCAAATCCTTGATCTTCTGGGTATTAGGCAGTTGCTCTAACCACTAGGCTACTCCTCCACAATTTTCAGTTTTTAGAATTTGCATCCATTATCTTTATATTCTGCACAATACGGGTAAAATGCATCACTCTTTCTGCTTCTCTGTCAATGTCTGCTTGGAAAGCATATTGTTGCTGTCATGGGATAGATGGGGTGGGGGGGGGGATATAATGACTCCTCTTCCCTCTTTCAAGCCTTCTTTCTCAAACCTGGAAATCAGGTATCGCTTCCTCCCCTCCCCCTCCGCCTCCTCCCCAACACACCTTGGATAAGTATCCCAGATTTGCTTGCAAAATATCTGGTAACCTTAGAAGCGATTCAATATAGCGAAACCTGTTACACTGTCTGGAATATGGTTGTTTCTCGTGGTTCAGAGAGGTAGCGGGGGGAACTCAAAAAATGTTTCAAAAATGTGCCTTTACTATGATAGTAAATTTGTAAATTATATATTTCACAGTACATGGAGGGCATAGTTTTAATAGCAATGGGTATGTAACTAAGGGGTTTTTTTTACTAAAGGGCATTAGCTGACAACACGTGTTCTAGTATGTGCTGAATGTGCATTTGGACACTGCTGCCAGCAAGAGCAGGGTCATAACAGTTAGCGTGGGACGATTCCCGTGCTGTCTAAATTGCGTTTGGGTAACGCGTGGGTTGGGTGAGGGGTGGAGAGTGGGTGTGATGTGCTCTGTGCATTAGAGCGGAATCACCTAATGCCTGCTCAATAGGCGGAGTTACGTGCACCCACCCTAATGCGGCATGCTCTAAGGGACACATCTCTGCGCTGTCTTCTGGGGAAATGCTTTCCAGGCCCCTGACAGTTAACACAATTGTGATGCATTGAATGTGCCATGGTTTCAGTGCTGTTGGTGTGTTCGGCGCAACACCCTAGCGCCCTTCAGTAAACGGGCCCGTAAGTGGCAACTTAAATCGACGGAAGATCCTAAGGACCTGTTTGTTTCTGTATTAGTGTATATAGTCAAAAATTTATGATTTATTTATTTTCACAAATTTCTGTACCACCAATCTAATACAGCATTTCTCTCAGTGGTATACAAAAAAAATCATTCGAAATTCTGCTCTACTGCCATTGTTGATGAACCTAGAGGGTAAGTACTGATTGCAATCTGGTGGTTTTCAGAAAGTAGGTCAAATATTGCAAACCAGATTTGCACCCACAATACCAACAGCTATAGAAACTAAGAAAAAGAGTGAGCAATAGATACACTGAAACTTTTGATGTGTGGCTGTGTTGGTATTACGTTAAACTTTTGTGCTTGAAAATTAAAGCATCTAGAGAAAGTATTATAATCTCCATAGGGAATGATCTGAGTTATAAAATCCTCCACAAATGGTCCAACTATTCTTCCTTTACTGAAAGAAAACTCTGAAAATATTCCTAAACCAAGCAGTAAGTGATAGCAAACTAACCTTTATTTGGTCATTTGTCCACAGACAGCATTCATCGTGTTTAGGTGTCATAGGAATTTGAATTCAGAAAATTAAAAAACAAATTCAAAAGTTCCCAGAGTGGATTGGGAACTTTTTCATCTCTTACAATACTTACCTTGGCTTGAATTAGCACATTTGGTGAGGTTTATCCTCAGAGAAATTGAACTTTTGATCAATGTCGCTAACTGTAATCTTTTAGAGAATATCTAGAAAGCAATACAGAATAAATTTATAGAAGCTTTTTCACACATATCTGCCATTATACATGTTGAAGACGTTATACTGTGGATTGCCTGAAGAACAAATTAATCGGCACTGAAAGAGATCAAGCCTAAGCTTTTCTTGGAGGCTCAAATGACAAGACTTTGACTCATACTTTGGACACATCATGCAGTGATATGCAGTGGAAGTAACCCTGGCCTAGCTTTTGCTGCGTTAGATAACCAGACAGTGGGTGAACCCAGATAGTCAATGCCAGGGCTGGATATGACCATCCCTCATCTTCCTTTTCACCTCTGGTTCATGGTCCTCCGAGACAACTATTTCTGCATAGCATGGATATATGGGGCACTGATGGGGGAGGTGGAAGTAACTTTGGGTGATGGGGTATAGATGGTAGTATTGTCTGACACCTGAACTTCCTTCCTGGTGCCTGGTGATTGCCACTGTCCATAGACAACTGGAGGCATGCTAAAGCATCAGCCATTACTGCTCCATCATTATAGTCTGCTCATAAAAAGAGGATTGTTGAATGCGGATGATCTTCTGGCTTACAGCTGGCAAATTTCCCTTTCTCAGTGAAATGAATATACGCTGGGGCTGAGCAAAGCTAATTCTGATGCCAGTCCTTATCTTTGGCAGCCATCTGAAGTGCCTGCCTTTGGTCTGACCTTTCCTCTCCTGAAATTCTCTCCTTGCACATCCTCTCCTGGGGTTCTGCTGCTCACTACCAGCAGCAAGTGCCAGGCTTATATTTACATAGGAACATAAGATATGCCATACTGGGTCAGACCAAGGTCCATCAAGCCGAGTATCCTGTTACCAACGGTGGCCAATCCAGGTCACAGTTACCTAGCAGCAGGGGCGACCCAAGGGGGGTGCGGGGCCATGTGCGGAGACTCGGTGCGGGGCCTCATTTGCAAAAGGGACCTCATTTGCATAAATATTTGCATAATGTTACCATATACTAACTTTTAGTAAACGTACCTCTTAATGAGTGTATGGATAAAGAAAGACTAAAAGATTTCTACATTACTATAATCCAGTGCCAACTGCCAGACACATTAGGAACTACTACAAACACTGCCCATTTAGAACCCATAGCAAACCCGCCGTATCCTAACAGCACTACCAGGACTCACAAAGCACCATACTCTACCAATCAAAAGGCAACACTGCAAATATTAAACCAATACATTTCAGAGAACAAGAATACATGACCTACTGGGGAAAGAGAACAAGTGGCAATGTCAAATAGGAATTATATAAACAGAACACCTCAGCTCAGTTACACATGCAGAACATAGACCATCACCAAACAAGTAATCACAATTTAGAAACAGGAAGACAATAATTAAACTGGGAATCCCAAAAGCCAAACTTGGAATGTACAGCACTGTAGAAATAAAACTATACATTAATTTGCTCTTGTACTAAACAAAGCACAGACCTTAATGATGCACATTTACCAAAGCTGACATATTCCAATTAATAAATTCAAAATAAAGAGATATTTTTCTACCTTTTGTGCATTTTTTTTTCAGCTGCAATTGCTCCAGCCACTTTCTTCTGGTTTCTTCATGTCTTCTGGTAACTCTCCATCGTCTGCTGTCCATTTGTCCTTTCTTCTCTCTTCTAGTTTTTTTCCATTCTCTCTCTACATCTGCTTTAACATACTAATCTTTCTCCTTTTGCTCTTTCCTCATTCCTATTTCATCCACTCAAATTTTACCCCTCCATCCTCAATCCCCACTTACTCTCCCAATACCCGGCCAATTGTAGATTTTTTATCCCTCCCACACAAAATATTTTTCCCTTCTCCATTTTACTCTTCCAGCCCCATCCCATTCTAATCCTCCCCCAACATCAGCTCCCTTCTAGTTCCAGCCTCACCCAGCATCCATTCCCTTCTAGTCCCTGCATCAGCCCATTTCCAGTCCTAGCCACCCATCAGCCCATTTCCAGTCCTAGCAACCCCCCAACCCAATACCAGTCCTAGCCCCCCCATCAACCCACTTCCAGTCCTAACCCCCTATCACCCCATTTTCAGTTTAAGCCCCCCCTATAACCCATTACCAGTCCTAACCCCCCATCAGCCCACTTCCAGTCCTAACCCCATCAACCCATTTCCAGTCAGCCCCCCATAGCCCATTGCCAGTCCTAACCCCCCTCCCCCATCAGCCCACAGCCTATTACCAGTCCTAACCCCATCAGCCCACCTCAAGTCCTAACCCCTCCCCATCAGCCCATTTCCTGTCCTAGCCCCCCCATAGCCCATTACCAGACAGCCCCCATCAGCCCACAGCCCATTACCAGTCTTAACCCCCCATCAGCGCCTGACCAGTTCTCACCCCCCCCCAACAGCCCACAGCCCATTACCAGTACTAACCCCATCAGCCCAACTCAGGTCCTAACCGCTCCCCATCAGCCCATTTCCTGTCCTAGCCCCCCCAAAGCCCATTACCAGACAGCCCCCATCAGCCCACACCCCATTACCAGTCTTACCCCCCCCATAGCCCATTACCAGTTCTAACCCCCCCCAACAGCCCACAGCCCACAGCCCATTTCCAGTCCTAACCCCATCAGCCCACCTCCAGTCTTAACCCCCCCCGCCCATTTCCAGTCCTAACCCCCCCCATAGCCCATTACCAGTCCTAACCCCCCCCCCCCATCGGCTCAAGTAAAATTAAATTTAAAAAAAAACGCTGGCTGCTACCGCTGCTGCTGCCGCCATGGTAGCGGCAGAATGGACTGTCCCGCAGGGCCCCCTCTGCCCGGCTGAATCCTTCCCTCCCTCCACAATGGCTGAGCCCCTCCGTGCCGGCTTTGAGAGTCGCGAAGGGAGAGTGTCTCCCTCGCGTCTCTGTTAAGCCTGCAGGGGCTGATGGGAAATTTCCCATCTGCCCCTGCAGGCTTAACAGAGATGCGAGGGAGACACTCTTCCTTCGCGACTCTCAAAGCCGGCACGGAGGGAGGGATTCAGCCGGGCAGAGGGGGCCCCGCGGGACAGTCCATTCTGCTGCTGCTGCTGCTGCTGCTGCGGCGGCGGCGGCAGCGGCAGCAGCCAGCATTTTATTTTTAAATTTAATTTTGAAAAAAGCAGAATGTTCTTTGCGCGGGGCCCCCTGAAACGCGGGGCCCTGTGCAAAAAACATTCTTGCTCAATGGACGGGCCGGCCCTGCCTAGCAGTTTCCCAAAAAGAGACACAAGTTCCATAATGATTGTATTGGGTCAAGCAGTGGATTACCTGGATCCTCTTTAATAACAGTTTATGGACCTTTCCTCCAGGAACTTGTCCAAACCTTTTTTAAACCCAGCTACACTAATGGCTTTTACTACATCCTCCGATAACAAATTTCAGAGTTTGATAACGTGTTGAGTGAAACAATATTTTCTCTTTTTAGTCTTATACAGTTACACTGTAGCTTCATTGTATGTCCCCTAGTCTTTCTACTTTTTGATGGCGTAGCATTCCAAAGAATTTATCTATGTTTACCCATTCTACACCATTCATTAATTTATAGACCTCTATTATATCTCCCCTCAGCTGTCTCTTTTCCAGGTTGAAGTGCCCTAACCTTTTTAGCCTCTCCTCAAAAGGGTATCCTTCCATCCCCTTTACCATTTTGGTGTCTCTTCTCTGTACCTTTTCTAATAACGCTATATCCTTTTTAAGATATGGTGACCAGAACTGCAAACAATATTCAAGGTGCAGTCGCACCATGGAACGATATAGAGGCATTATAATATCCTTTGTTTTATTCTCCATTCCTTTCCTTTTGATACCTAGCATTCTATTTGCTCTCTTGGCCACCTCTGCACAATGAGTGGAGGGTTTGATAACATGATAGCCGAGCCATGGGGTTGAGTACTGTGCCCACTTTATTTAGCTCATGGATACTATTAGCATATTGTAAAAGTTCTGTGGTCATTTTTTTATAGTCTGTGCACTAAAATTTAGTGCATAGCCCATTATGTGATGTTTCAACGTGTACGTAAAATTTTTAAGATGTATTTATGTGTGAAAGGAAGAGAGAGAGTAAGTAGAGATGTAACACAAGCACAGCTAAAATAACAATAAGATAAGAGATGGCAGACCATGCAATTTAAAAACGGCTGGCTTGACTGTTTGAGTGTGGTGATATGTATTTTGGGATGTAGAGTATTGTAAACAGGCTGCCTTACAGACTTTGGCTAAACTTCTGCTTTTCAGAGGTTAAAGAGGTTAAATTTAGATGTGGTGGATTAAGAGGAGGTAGAACTTTCAGAATGGACTAGTTTTAACAGGACACTGCTGTCTCTGCATAAGCTGTCGAGAGCCCTCCCAGCATCTACCGATTTCTCCGCTTTTCATAGATAGATTAGTTTTGGCCAAAGACTTATTTTCTTCCGATTAACAGAATTAAAGAGGTCCCTGCCCTCCCTTTAACTCCCTGTTAATCTACCTGGCTAGCTTACTGATTGTTCTCTCATTATTCTTCCTGTTCACTCTGGTGGTGCTTAAACTAGCTGTGAAAGAAGGGCCAGCTGGGGACTGGAAGATGCTTTTCAGGTGCACATCTGTCTCAAGGTAATGTGAAGAGTCCCTCACCCACTCCACTGGTTGTTTTCTGAAATTAACTCCTGAGATACAGTACTTGAACTCTTACAGCTGAATCAGTGAAGAGTTGGCCCTTTCTAAATCATTGCTATAACTCATGCTGTTATAGCCTCACCATCTTAATTCAAAGTCATGATTAATAGTAATAGTAGTAGTAGTGGTATTTTTATTGTGTGTCTTGTCTGTCTTGACTAGATTGTAAGCTCCAAGGAGGAGGGAACAATTGCTTATGTTTCTGTAAAGCACTACATACACTTTATAGTGCTATAATAATAATGTTGCTGCTAGGGGATGCCAAAGCATTTTTTACAATGCAAGCACCAAACAATCCTTAGCTGTAAGATCAGCAGAAAAAACCTTTTGGAAGAGGAAAAAATAATGTCTCTACGTGAAATCCCCCCAAAAAAACACCCAATCCCTCACAAACTTGTCCTAACCAGAGTGCAACTTCGTTATACCCTATGTTATATTTTTTCCATGACGTTAGAGCAACTGCAGGATTTGCGACATTGCTAAAGAGCATCGTTACACAGATGAACAGATAAGTGTTTGTTAAACGGTTTGGGAAACCTTAACCTTGAATAAAAGAAGTTTGTCGACTGGAGGGGGCTGGCTGTTCCGTTCTAGCCCTCCCTCGACTTGCTCCGACAAAAAAATATAACATAGGGTATAACGAAGTTGCACTCTGGTTAGGACAAGTTTGTGACGGATTGGGTGTTTTTTTGGGGGGATTTCACGTAGAGAAATCCTTAGCTGTAAGGCACGACGGGTGGTTATCCAGTTCTATGAAACATAATGGTCACTACTACTGCTCCCATATTTACTCCCACTTCCCATTTTTGCCTGCAAGACCTGAGAGGTAACTTCGCTGGCAGTCTACCTTTCCCTCCAGCCCTCTTTCTCCTACCAAATTCTGAAATCCAGGCTGTTCCAGGGTGGTTATTTTGAAATCCTCACCTCCTGATATTCTCAGGCCATTGACCTTGTTATGTGGCCTGTGTTCCCTAGTCAAGCTACACAATCTTAACATTAACACCATATCCTCACACCTTGAGCCCCTGTCTGCTTCCTCTCTCTTCCCTTTTCCTAAAAGAATGCCAGCAAGGAGTGTTAGTTGAAGGTAACAGCTACAACTTTTAGTTGGAATATAACCACATGGACCCAAGGTCTGAGGGTACAGCTTGCTCATGTTATGATATTAGGGCATGCCAAATAATTTTTTGTAAAGGCTAGCACTGATTCTTTAATCGTTGTTTTGAAATGGAACTTCAGACAGTTTTTAAAATAGAAGACTGCTTTCATACAATTGTAGCAAATGTCAGTTATACTCCTTTCCTATTCCTGACAGTTCCCCTTTGCTCTTCCTTTATATACCTCACCGAAAATGTGCGGCCTTGCCTCAGAAAATGCAATTCTTTGCTTCGAAGGTGGTCATTCTAATCTTATAAAAGTGTTTCTTTCTTCTGGTATATTTTAGGAATACCTTTTCTGAAGAACTCTCTTTATGGGTTCACAGAAGAAATGAAGACTGTCATAGCATGTGCCTTTATAAAAATACTGGGATGATTAGTAAATCCTTCAGGATGTATTGCAACGCGGTTCCGAAGTATGAATGGCATGACTCTGTAGTTGGTCCGCCAATGTGGTACAAGGTATTTATTTTAACAAAAAATTATAGATGGGCTGATTTGAGGTTTATGTACATGAAAGTTCCATAATATATATATATATGTGTGTCTGTGATGCCTTTGTCCATAATTCACAATAACACCCTGATTGTGAAATCTTTTTAAAACTTTGTATGCCCTGGAACTAGAATTCCAGCCCCCTTAACAACAAAGACAGCAACTGGTGATAATTATATAAGGTTACTGTAGCCTTAATTCATAAGAGCCACAGTCCAAACAGCTTCTGAGCAACTCTGTGGGGTCTTTTTCATAAAAAGTGCTAGGGTGTTGCACCGAACGCACCATAAGCACCAAAGCTGTGGCGTTGTTAGGTGCAACACCATCAGGTTGCGGCATGGAAAGCATTTCCCTGGCAATTAACGCGGAGCCATTTCCCATAATGCAGGCTGCATGAGCGCAGGTGCCAGCGGCATTGGGTGAACCCGCGTAGTGCAGTTAGTGTGTGGTGTGAACCCAGCACTAACTGCTCTGAGCTCCCTACGCCCACTCTCCGCACCTACGCTGCCCGCTCATGACCCTAACGCTAGCTGGCAACACATGTCCGAATAGCACTGTTAACGCATGCCAGATGTGCACTGCCAACTAGCACTCTTTAGTAAAAGACATCCTATGCCTAAGTGAAAATTGATGATACCCTGAAAAATTTAAAAAGAAAACATTTTACAACTGATTACATAAAGTCCATTTTATAGCACATGGTTTATTATGAATAACCACTTTACAGAATTTCTTCATTATATGCATTATAGAGAACACTTGCAAAAGCTATACTAGAAGCATGATCATGAGGAGTCGTATTTAGGATTCCATTTGTGCATTTTAATATATCATCTTTGAGGAATTGTTGTAACCCCGTGCTTTAGACTAGGTTAATGCATTGCCATCTAGTATTAGCCAAGAGTACCTCCTACTCATTGCTTGTTCTACAGTTGCGAACAGAATATTTGTTTCTTATTTCTATTTCTTTTCCATTTCTTTTCATTTTGTTCCTTGTGGGTTTCATTATAGAGAAGTTAAAGAAATGGAAAAAAAAATGTATCCATTGCCCCCCAGTCGCCATTGTTGCCATGCTTAAATTGTTTTAAACTAGACTTTCCTTGAACCACTATCAATCTCCTGACAGCCCTCCCCCCCTCAATTACCATGTATTGGGAGTTATTTTGTAAGCAACCTCATGTGTGAATAGCAGCATTTACTCTTGTAGATTTACTAAACGTGCAAATAGCGATTTTAGAAAGCTGCTTTTTACATATGGAGAACTGTATCATGTCTAGATTGCGAGGCATGGAGATGTAGGCCTAAAAAATGAACACGTATGCCCCATTTTACAAGGGGAATACATGTGGATGATAACAATTTTTGATGTCTGCATTTACTGCTGCTGTCAGGCACACATAAATGCCTGCTCAAAGGGGCAGATGTAGAGGATGACGCCAGTACCCTTCCCCGATCCCTTCCTGACATCACATACCTTTTCTGATCACCCGCCGTCCCCTCCCTCCTCCCCCCCCCCCCCCACACACATTACATACCCTTTCCAGTCACTCCTCATACACAGACCTCACTAACTCATTCTGGATCCCCACCAACATCTAGGATCACTTCCTGACCCTCTCCTCCCGACTGCAATAACACCCTGATTGGAACCTCCCTATGATGGAGGTTCCAATCAGGGTTATTATGTTAGCGTTGCATGTTATTGTTCCATTGTTCTATTGTTACCCTGTTATATTTCCCTATACAACAATGTGTCTCGTATGGTTCTGTTACATTTTCAGTTAATTGTAAACCACTTTGAACGGTAGAAAAGCAGTATAACAATAAGTTTAAATAAATAAAATAAATGATAAACCGCCAGTCCTATCATAGCTCTTGCAAGGGGTTCCTGGTGTTTAGTGAGGAGCGGTAGCGATGCGCAGTCACTTCTGCTCTTTCGGAGTCCTGGGTTTGAAGTGGCACCTCTGACTCCTCCTTATTGTGCTAGCACTAGGGGTCACAGGCACCATGTTGAACCCAGGACTCTGAAGGAGTAGAAGTGACTGTGGATTACTACTACTCCCTACTAGACGCCAAGGACCCTAATCAGGGGATTACTGCTGTCAGGGGTAGGGATCAGGGGCTATCCTAGGTGTTAGTGGGGGTCCAGAAAGATATAGTGATGTATGTGTGGGGGAAGTTATGAAGGGCGTGTGATAAGGGGATGGTGATCAGGAAGAGTGTGTGGGTGGGGGGGACTTGTGCTGCTGGTGAGAGGGATCAGGGTGTGCATGGATACCAGAAGCAGCAATTTTAAAAAGTTGCTCCTACACACATGTTTATGCAATTTTGTGATATACCACTCAGGCTGAAGGGCATCAGAGCAGTTTGTAATCACTATAAGCAGGTACTGGATACATTCCCTCATCCCTGAAGGGCTCACAATCTACATGTGTACCTGAGGCAACAGAGGGTTAAGTGGCTTGCCCAAGGCGTGCCTATAGGACTAGAAACCTCAGTCCCTCCAGCCTGAGATTGCTGTCCCCATGTGGGAATCAAACCCCCAGCCCTCCAGCTTGAGGTACCTTGTTCTAATCACTAGGCCACTCCTGTTCTTCCTGCTCTTTTCCTACATGCAGCATTTTAAAATTGCTGCTCCCACTGGATGTGATGAGGCATTGATGTGTATTCTTGCATGTCCTTACATGTATTTTACAAGAGGTTCTGGGGTCTATTCTGTAACGTCCATCCCTGCTATTCACCTCCCTTCCATCCCCGGCAGACGCCTCCCCATATGAACAGAGAGTTTGTATGGGGAGGCTTAGCCGGGGGCAGGAAGGGGCATTCTGGAGGCAGAGCGAGGGCGGAGCATGGGCGGTCCATGACACCGGATGTACAAGGCCAATTCTGAGGTTGGCCCTGTACGTCCAAGGTTGACAGATTGGGGAAAGAAGAAAGTGGTCAACAGCCGGGGATCACGGCTCCTGAATGGAACTGTGGTGTCCTGGCAACAGGACATCATGGCACTGTGGACTGACTGAGTTAGCCGGGCAGGGGTCTGCACGTACAGGCCCAGACCCAATTCTGATCCTGCGGGACACATCTAGCCCATGCGGGATCAGAATCAGGTCTGCCTCTGTGTGTCTCGATTCCAATCAGGTGCACAGGGGCCTGGATGCACATATTAGAATGTGCCTCCATGGGTTTAGCAGAGCCTTTGTAAAATACTGTGGGAATTTTTCACATCCTGTCCAATTCCCCTCACCATGTCAAATCTCAAACTGGCCTTATAATCTTTTTAAGACAGACCAATCTCTCTTTGCTTCTGCACTGTAACATCCCGTTATCAAGACTGCTGGCTGACCTATAGATGATACCATTTCATTCTATGGCAACAAAATCAGACTATGCTCAAGTCAGTTGGTGGTATCTTGATAAAGCTATGGCAAGGCAGGAGTGAAATAGGATCATCCTAACCCCAAGAGGGCTATACTTGGTAAGAAAGAAGTCTAAAAAGTAGGTGGAGGCCTAAGGGATGTCCAGAGGGGTTTAGAACAATGTAATTGTGACAGTGGCAGCTTGGTGGGTAGGCTGCCAAAAGAAACAGTGGCCAAAATAAAATAAAAGGGAAAATGAACAACATTTAGTTCATTTTTTACTTTGTTTTCATTTTGGAAATGAAGCAAAATGAAAAAGGAAATGTCCTTGGCATTTCCTACTTCATTTCAAATATCAGCACATACGTAATTTATTCTTTACATAAAAAATGTCGGGCCCGATATTCAAAGGATTTATATGCCTAACTTTGAGAGTTATCCCCCTAAATTGGCCTCTTTGAAATTGCATTAGGGCTGAGTGCCTAAAGTTTTACTTAAAATTTCACTAAAACTCCTAAATTTAGGAGCTTAAAGGGTGGGGGAAAAAGTTATGAGCTTAGCACTGATTTTCAGCATCAGGCACCTACTTTAGGCACATAAATCTAGGAAAATGAATGGCACGCCTAAATTTAGGAGGGGGGAGGGGGGTTAGGCAGGTTACATTAAGCGGTAGCTGCAGTAGCTTTCATTTATTACCAGATATTCAGTGCCAGGCCATATGCGGCAATCAGCACTGAATATTTGGTTTGCCAGATAACACCTAGCTAGCTGATCAGCGGCAATACTGAGCCACTAACTAGCTAGCTAAAATGCCTAAAGTTAGGACAGCCTTTCACCTGTCCTAACATTAGATGTTTTAACTAGTCAGTTAGCAGCTCAGGATTGCCACTGATTGGCTAGCTAAAGGTGCCACCCCTGTTCTTCCTCCAAAATGCCCCATTGCTAACCGGCGAGCGTCAGGGCATTTAACCTTTGAATATCCACCCCTTAAAATTTTAAGCACCTAAATGAGGATGCATTTTCAGCTAAAACTATAAGTGGGGCATATTCAAATGATTAATATGGTTAGCAGACCTATTGACCGTTAGTTGCGGTGAGTGAGATATTCAGCGGCACATAGCCATTTTTGCTAACCGCGTTCTAAGGTCAAGAGTGAAGTTCACTGGCCAGCGCCAAGATCCAGCCACTGGCAGGTTAACTTAAACAGACTAATGTTAGGCACGTAAAGGCTGGCCTAACATTAGCTGGTTTAGCTAACCAGACAGCGGCTGAATATCTCCACTGTCCGGTTAGCTAAAACACTAACTGGGCACACGGGATATCCAATACCAGTGGCCGGATATAGCTCCAGCATTGAATATCTGGCCTTAAATGAAAGTGGAAATGGCCAGATGCTTTAAGTGAGCTGGTCATCGCTGCTGAATATCAGCCCCATAGACTCCAAAGTGTGGCTGAATATAGGGCACAAATTTAGGAGCCTAAATTTAGGCGCTCAGCTTTTTTGGAATATCGGGTCCTTCAGTCTTAGCTGTATTTTAACATAATAAGCCCATTTTAATGGTATGTTTAGCATGTCAACATTAACATACTTTAGTACATTTAAGTACCAATGCTTTCTTTTTCTGTCCGAAAAACACAATATTGGTTTCTAAATTTTTGGCCTTCTGCTATTAACCTGGCAGAATGATAGTGAACATATTCACACAGCTCCACGGTGAAATTACTGCTAAGACATGCAGTAATCTTTAGTTCCGCTGTTGTTCTGGACGTTCCATTTCACTTGGGCACTGTTCTTGACCAATAACATTGTGTATCTGCGTTGCATTCCAGTAATAATCTTTGTTTTGTATTACAGGGCTGTAATTTCTTAAGAAAAGAAACGGCACTTTATTTTATGGAACTTACCGAATCAGACTCTGGGAATTATACCTGTGAAGTTGCACTGACTCATGCAGGAAAGAATTATACTATTAGGAAAACCATATACCTAAAGCTAGAAGGTGAAGCACTCTAAAGCAATACCACAAAACTCTCTTCTCCTTTCACTATGAAAGAACTGAAACGGAATCTTCTGGAAATAATGATTAGAGAGCCTGCTGGTTTCCATTCAGGAGTGACGCGCTGGTTTTAGATTTGATCTGGTTTTAGATGAATAGAGAAGATGGGAATGAGCTCATTTCAGCCAAAATTCCAACTGCGGTTTAATGTGATCGTCTCTAGTTGACTCATGTCATGCTCGAAATGAGTGTTTTCAAGGTTTCGAGAGAAAAATGTCATCATTTGACTACTTGTGTCACATATTTTTTCAAAGTATATGGAAAATTGAAGTTTTTAAAAATGACAGCTGCCATGGCTCAAAGAAATCTGGATATCCAGTGACAGTATTCAGATAGTTGCTACTGCAGGAAGTCTGGATAGAGCACTGAGGAGCTGCCGTTGTCCAGACAGCTTATCCGGATAGTATCTAAAACAGGTTTTTTTTGCTGTCCTAAGTTATCTGGATAGCAGCACTGAAAATTGCCTCTATCTGGATACCTAAAGTCTTTGATCCAGCTCTGCCTCTAAACCAGCCCGACACTATCCGGACAGTGCCAGGACAGTCCGTGGAAACATTCAGCAGCACTGTCCGGATAGTGCCACTGAATATTTTCTACTACTACTATTGCTAATCATTTATATAGTGCTACAGGCCATATGTAGCACTACACAAGTACACAAAAAAGACAGTCCCTCCTCCGCAGAGCTTACAATCTGCTTAGACAGACAGAGCCATCAGGGGACAAGGAAATTTTTAGGAAAATGATTGAAATACAAATGGGAGAAGACAGGAGAATAAGGGCTCAGGATCCAAAGGCGGCCTCAAAGAGATGAGTTTTTAGTCTGGATCTGAACAGGACCAGTGGGACTTGTCCAGTGAGCAGGTGCTGTTATGTTTAGTTTATTTAGTTTAGCACATATCATAGCATAATTATGTGGTTTACAATACAATCGAAGTAAAAATTCATACAGGGCCCGATTCTTGGTCGCACGTACATCTCATTTGTACATCCGGGCTGACCCGGACGTACAAAGGAGATCGTGATTCTGATCCTGCAGGGCACGTCTAGCCCCGTGGGATCAGAATCGTGAACAGACATGTATGTGCAGGCTGTAATTCATTTCCGGCCTGCACGTACAGCCATAGCCCGGCTAACTCAGCCAGAGCTTTTGAATGGATCTGTGGTGCCATGGCTTCATTTAAAAGCCGCGATGCCGGCCCCCTGCAAACTGAGTCAATTCCCTGCAGCCTGACACCAGATCCAGCCTCTTAAGGCCTGGATTGGGCTGTGGGGAATTAACTCTGCCCTCCCCAGCCCCATTTATGCCCTGATCTCAACATAAAGCAATATCCAGGGAAGTTATTCCACCTCCGAGGTGAAATAACTTCCCTGGCTATTTTGCCAACCCTGGACGTAGAGGGCCAGCGGGGAAGTTAGACAGGAGGGGAAAGCTGGCATGAATAGCGTGAATGGACGTCCTGTTGCTATTTGTGCCTCAGAATAACCCCACAGTTTTTAAATAATCTCATATTTTAGCAACTAGGTATAAGAATTATAGTCCTAAATATATAAGGAACTCTACCCTTTGGCAGCTTGGCCCATAGCAATAGTATTGCGAGACTACTGATAGGGGTCAACCAGTGTCATTTTGAACCCAATACTCATGGGGCAAGAAAGACTGGGAATTGGTTCTGTCCCCACACTAGACACCAGAAAAACCAACGGCAACTTGGAGAAAGGTTGGTGATGCTCATTAGCGGGGGGTGGGGGGGATTTCCAAGCAGGGAGGTGCAGGGAGTAAAAATGATTGTGGGAGGCTGTGAGGAGGTTTGAAGGGTATGAATGATGTCAGGGGTATGGGGGGGGGGGGATTGAGGAGTACTATTGATATCACCAAAGTGCATGGATTTACTATTGATGGCAGGGGGATCTGAGGGCTTGTGGAGGGTGTGGGAGTGGACAGAAGAGACATTCCACTGCCCCTTCAGGAAGGCACATATTTCTGCCTTAGGGCAGGGGTAAAAGCTGACATAGAAATGTTTTGTTTTACATTTGTATTCTCCTTATAAAATGGGAAATAGATGTCCAGATTTTCGGCTTGCCCAAACCATGTCTCTTGAAATCTCTGCATGGTATGGATCTCCACGTATAAACAACTTTCTAAAATTGCTTTTTGTATGTGCAGCCCATGTGGAGATGCTTCTAAAATAATCTCTATCAACGGGACTTCAATCCCCACTATTCATGCCCCCTCCCTCTGGCATCTAGCTTCCCTGCCGATTGTATGGGAAGCTAGACGGGGGCGGGAAAGGGGAGGATCAGGGGTGGTGTTAGGGTGGGCCATGGGCGGTCGCCAGCCCCGGATGTACAGGGACGATTTTAATGTCGGCCCTATATGTCCGGGACCGGCGACTTGAATGGAGAAATTATTCCACCTCCGAGGTGGAATAACTTCCCTGGACATCAGGGATCGGCGGGCCTGGGGCCAGGAAAGGGTGTCAGGGGGCAGAGAACATTCCCCACAGCCCGATCCTGTCCCTGGGAGGCCAAATCGGGGGTCAGGCTGCGGGGAATAAACTGTTCCGGTGGTCAGGATTGTGGCTTTTTAATGGATCCATGGTGCCTTGGCAACCGGATGCCAGGGCACCGCAGCTCCATTTAAAAGTCCTGACTTAGTTAGCCGGGCTTTTCCTGTACATGCAGGCCAGCAGGAATCACGGTCCGGGCCTGCACATACAGGACTGTTTGTGATTCTCTGGGGCTAGATATGTCCCGCGGGATCAGAATCGCGACTTACTTTGTATGTCCAGTTCAGATAGTGGGCATCTATATCCGGGCATCTACGCCCGGGAGAAAATCAGGCCTTATGGATTTATACTCTTTGACAAAATATATTTAAATGATTTTTTTTTTTTTACTTTTTTGCCTCCAAGATTCTCCAGATATTATAAAACCAAGGATAATGGGCAAGGACATGACTCATCATGTGGAAGTAGAAATCGGTATGTAGCATTTTGTGAGTACTGTGCAAACGTTGTTCAGGTGGAAAATGTTATAAAATTAGTGTCTACTATTCTATTCTATTCTATTCTATTTTTTTTATTATTTATGCAATTATCAAATTACAATTAAGCAACAAAACACTTATACAGAAATTAGCTTCAGACATAAAACATTCAAGAGGAAACAGATACAAACATAATAAAAATCGAAGAAAAAATTAAATATTAATCGTCTGATGCTCTCAAAGTACTCAATATGGCGAGGAGACAAGTAGATAATAAAAAGAAAGAAGACAAACAAACCAAAAAGGTCTTATCATAATGAAAGAAGATACATCATACACGTATCAGAAGTATATAAATTCCTTAGGATTTAAGTATCACCCTTTAGAGCAATGAATCTCAACCCAGTCCTCTGGGACCCCCAGGGCAGTCAGGTATTCAGAATACCCACAATGAATATGCATGAGATAGATTTGCATACAATGGAAGCAGTGCATGCAGATTTTTCTTATTCATATTCATTGTGGATATCCTCAAAATCTGACTGGCCTGGGGGTCCCAGAGAACTGGGTTGAGAACCACTGCTGTAGAGGTACTAAGGTTGACATCAAGGCTGAAAATTGTTTGGTAGCAATAAATTCAGTTAGGTGGCTAGGGTCATAAAAATATATATTTCAAAGATTGATATTTAACAATATACTTACATGGGATTTTGAGAAAAAAGAAAGCATCTATTGTAGCTGTAAAACCCCCCCAGATGCAGTAACAAAAACCGTGTTTCTTTAGTCACATCAGAGTAAATCCGAACCAAGATACCCATAAATTTATCATCACATTTCCTAAAACAGAACTTTAAGATTGTATCCCTATCTAATTTATGCCAGTTATTCACTTTAATGCACCCTTCTCAACAACAAAACGCAGAACATATCGACGCTTAATCCATGTCAAGCCTCATACATACAATGTTCGCCCACCCCCACTCATTTCTGCTTCTACTTTACACACAGTGGCTAAATACAATATCAAGTACAGAGCCAGAACACATCAGCATCTTATTCATATCAAACCCCACACTTACAATCTTGAACTGCCTTCACTCACCTCTGCATGCACTCTTCCCCCATTAAAATGCTCTCTTCTCAACGCTAGATCTGCACGACATAAAACCCAAATTTTATATGACTGCTTAACAGATAATAATCTATGTGTCACTGAATCCTGGTTCACGGACATTGACAATGTTCTGAAGAACCAACTAGTCACACATAACTATATCCTCTTTAGTTCTATGAGGACTCGAGGCAGAGGCGGAGGTGTCTTTATCATTGCAAAAAAGCACCTCAGTTTCTAAATGCTAACCTCACACTCTGACAGGGGCTTGGACACTAAGTATTTCAAATAGTTCCATTTCAATCTTGCTAGTTTACAGATCTCCTAGTGCAAACCCAGGGTGCTTAGACATGCTTTCATATGCTTCCTGATGTAATGTGAAACCACAAATCACACCCTAACCATCTTCTAGGTGAATTAAACCTTCCTTTGACTCCTGCAAATACATCAAAAGCTTTTTTAAATGCTGCTGATGCCTTGGAATATACTTAGCTTATCTCTCAGCCAACTCATATCAAGGGAAATATATTGGATATGGTTTTCATCCCCCAGTCTCTGCTCAATGCTTGCATCTTTACACACCCTACATTCACCTCGGCCCCTTGGTCAGATCATAAGATCATCAGCATTTTGCTACCACAGCACTTGCTTATACATAAAAATCACTCAGCTCAATCCACAGCATGTAGATTTAGTCATTTTGACAAAAAGGAATTTCTTTAGAATATTTTACCTCTTCTTCAGAACTTCTCTAGCAATCTCGACACCTTAGTACTTAATTGGAACACAGCTATAGCCAGCATAGCTATAAACCCTACCACACACTTAACCCATCAGAGATTGCATTCAGCAAATTGGTATTTCGCTAGCCTCAAGGATCTAAAGGGTACATTAAAAGCCCTAGAGAGGAAGTGGAGAAGCTCTAAGACTGCACACAGTCTCGACAACTATATTCGATATTTACGCTGATGATATCATGTTGTACACTCCAATAGATATGACTAAGCCTTTGATAGCAACATTAAGAATTATTTGATTGCTATCACTCATTGGTTCAAAAACTACAGGATCCAAAGGAAGACAATAAAAATACAAAATTATATTTGTCCGGTGCACTGTCACAGGAGAGGGAGATTGGCCCTCCCCCTGATGCAGTGAACCCTTTTTAATAGAAATGCGATTAAGAAAACATTACTTAACTAGGTAGCATGCTGAGACACCTCTTGAGCGAAAGTCAAAAGACAGCACTGTGTGCGACGTGATATGTTTCGGAACACAAACCCTGCTTCAGGCAGTTCAGGACCAGTCAATGATGAGGACTCCAAAGGTCGTGTCGATGGATGAATGGATTCAAAAATCTTTGAAGTGTTAGAAACAATGGCATCTGACATCAAAAGATAGAAATAGCCAATAAGGAAGCAGTGACACGGAGCCTCCCACAGAACAGGGAACTCCAAAGATGATTGAGCAGTGGTTGTACAATCTACTGCAGATACCATGCTGAGCTTTTGGTCCAATTGTCTGATATTCAATATTATACTCTTTTGGAGTCGTATCCCACTCCACATATTAAAAACTGCATTATGACTTTAGTTTCTGCGGCAATCAAGTCTGGTTGGATCACTGCTAATGAGGCTGATTTTTTGGTCACCAAACATCTTAAAATCCCTGTAATTTATACAGTACCAAAGATTCATAAGTTGTTGACATTCCCCCCCCCCCCAGGCAGACCGATAGTAACATGTAGGGGCTCCGTGTTAGAACCCCTATCCAAGTTTTGCGATCACGTTCTCCAACCGGTGGCAACAGCAGTTAAATCATATATTTGCGACACTTCTCATTTTTTGGTTCAGTTAACTGCATGCACCCAAGTGTCTACATATACCTATCCGGTTGCATTGGATGTTCAAGCGCTTTATACAAACACTGATCAAGCTGAAGTTTTGCAATGTCTTCACACAAATCCGTTATCATTACCATCTCGTTTGCTACGGGATTGGCTGTTGGACTTATTGCAACTAGTCCTTACTAAGACTTATTTTCTCTATGACGGTAAATTCTATTTACAACACTTTGGCATTGCTATGGGAACCAGGGTGGCCCCATCATTAGCCACAATCTACATGGCACAGTTTGAAGAGGAGTATGTATACACTTTGGATTGGTTTAAATTTATTCAATTTTGGCGTCGTTTTTTGGATGACACGATTCCTTTGCTTCTTTGTCAATGTTTTTGAACTGGCTCAACTTGCTTAAGACCAATTTGAAATTCACAGCTCAAATTGAATCCACATCGATCCAATTCTTGGACATTACTGTAATTCTTACATCTGAAGGATTTCATACCACCTTGTACCATAAACTGGTGCAACAAAATTCTCTTCTTCGATGCAACAGTTATTATCCTACACCTTTAAAGAATGGCCTTCCTTATGGCCAATTTTTGCGTGTACGCCACCTCTGTTCTACTACATCTGAGTTTAAGAAACATGCACACAATTTGATGGGGTGCCTTTGTTCTAGAGGTTATCCACATAAGCTTGTGCTTCAAGCTTATCGTCAAGCATTATACACCCACAGAGAATGGCTTTTGGATGGCCCTGATCCGCGATCTTCCAAGGATGACCGTATAGTGGGGGTATTACCATACATGCAGCACAATGCTGATATTTGCCATTTATTACACAAATATTGGCTGATGCTCCATTTGCACACTTGCTTCCAATGACCCCTGATGGTGGCTTACTCACAAGGTACTAATCTTCGTGACAGACTAGTGCATGCAGCCACACCAATGGATCAGTGCCCAAAGTGCACCCTGATCTGGGTCACTTTCCTTGTGGCAAATGTAAATATTGTACGACCACCTTGCAAGGTGATCTCTGGCAGGATTCTTGCACCCGCTGGAGAACTTCTTGCAGTTCCATTTTTGTGATGTATTTGAGTCTGCCTGTGTAACCTTTATTAAATAGGCAGAACAACTAGACCATGCAAGACCCGTCTCAGTGAGCACGCCTCTCGTTTGCTCCTGGCTGTTACATCGGCACTGATGGTGGAGAATTGTCTGGAAAAAGGCCATGTTTTTGATCAACTATTTTGGCGTATCATTGACCATATTCTGATGGACTGTCGGGGAGGTGATTGGTTTCAAAAGCTCCAATGTTGTGAACAATTGTAACTTGATACTGTTTTTCTGAATGGACTCGACCTGAAGCATGATTGGCCCAGCATGCTCTGATGTTTTTCAATCATCTTTGGAGTTCCCTGTTCAGTGGGAGGCTCCTAGTCACTGCTCCCTTATTGGCTATTTCTACCTTTTGATGACAGACACCATTGTTTCTAACACTTCAAAGACTTTTGAATCCATACATCCATCAACACGACCTTTGGAGTCCTCATCATTGACTGCTCCTGTACTGCCTAAAGCAAGGTTTGTGTTCTGACCTAAAATGTGTCACGTCACACACAGGGCTGTCTTTGGACTTTCGCTCAAGAGGGGTCTCAGCATGCTACCAAGTTGAGTAATGTTTTCTTAATCACATTTCCATTAGAAGGGTTTCACTGCAGCAGGATGGGAGGAAAACCCATCTCCCTCTCCTGTGACAGTGCACCAGACAAATATAATTTTGGATTCTTATTGTCTTTCTTTGGATCCTGTAGTTTTTGATATATGGTTTCTGATCTCGGAGGACATGGGGTGGTTTTTGTTTGATCACTCATTGGTTGTCAGTTCATAATCTTAAAATTAACCATAGTAAAACAAATGTACTATACATTAGTAAAAGCAACAGCTTCACTCCTCCAGTCTATCACAATCAACTCTAAACTTCTTCAGGTTAAACATGAAGTCCTTTACCTAGGTGTCATCATTGACCAACGATTCTCCCTTTCATTTCACATTAGCAACGTTACAAGAAAAATCTACCATAAACTAAAATTAATTTGGCAGCTCAATCATTACTGGAACACAATGACTCCCGGAGTGCTCTTCAAGCCCTTTTTTCCTGCACATTGACTACTGCAGTGTTATCCTTCAATGCCTCCCAATTATTGCAATTCACCCTCTACAAATTGCCCTAAACAGAGTGGCACACATTCTCACCAACACTTCAAGAGCGGAACATATCACTCCCATCCTTAAACAGTTGCATTGGTTACCAGTACTTCAGAGAATAAAGTACAAATGCTTATATATCATCTACAAAGCATCTCACAACTTGTCCTCCATCCACCTTGGTACACTGGTTCACGAAATCTCAAACAATAGGAATTGCAGAACACACTCACCCAACACCCCATGTACGCCTCATCTGAACACCAAAGTATCATGTACTGGTTCAAAGAGGGCTTTCTCCCTCTTTGCCCCTGCACTATGGAATGCTAGTGAGGCACCCTCTTTAGCCCTCTTCAAATCCAGGTTGAAAACTCACCTCTTCGCTGCTGCTTTTGGATCTTGACTCACCTGATCTCCTTTTCTTTCCCCTAGTTCTATCCCTGCTTACACCTTCTGTGTTTTGTCTTGATTAGATTGTAAGCTCTGATGGGCAGGGACTGTCTCTTACATGTCTGTACAGCGCTGAGTACGACTGGTAGCACTTTATAAATGCTCATAAGAACATAAGATATGCCTTACTGGGTCAGACCAAGGTCCATCAAGCCCAGTATCCTGTTTCCAACAGTGGCCAATCTAGGTCATATGTACCTAGCAGTTTCCCCAAAAGACACAGGTTCCGCAATGCTTGTACTAGGTCAAGCATTGATATCCTGGGTCCCTTCTTAATAATGGTTTATGGACCTTTCCTCCCTCCAGGAACTTGTCCAAACCTTTTTTAAACCCAGCTACACTAACAGCCTTTACTACATCTTCTGGTAACAAATTCCAGAGTTTGATTACACGTTGAGTGAAAAAATATTTTCTTTTATTAGTCTTAAATAGTTTACCCTGTAGCTTCATTGTATGTCCCCTAGTCTTTCTATATTCTGATAACGTAAACAATCGATCTACGTTTACCCATTCCACTCCGTTCATTAATTTATAGACTTCTATCATATCTCCCCTCAGCCATCTCTTTTCCAGGTTAAAGAGCCCTAACCTTTTTAGCCTTTCTTCATAAGAGTATCCTTCCATCCCCTTTACCATTTTGGTGGCTCTTCTCTGGACCTTTTCTAATAATGCTATATCCTTTTTAAGATACGGCGACCAGAATTGCACACAATATTCAAGGTGCGGTCTCACCATGGAACGGTATAGAGGCATTATAATATCTTTTGTTTTATTTTCCATTCCTTTCCTTATGATACCTAGCATTCTATTTGCTCTCTTGGCCACCGCTGCACACTGGGCTGAGGGTTTTAACATGTTATACACAATGACGCCTAAATCTTTTTCCTGGGTGGTGGTTCCTAATGTGGAACCTTGCATTGTGTAACCAAAGTTTGGGCTGTTCTTCCCTAGGTGCATAACTTTGCACTTGTCCACATTAAATTTCATCTGCCATTTTGATGCCCAGTCTTCCAATTTATCAAGATCCTCTTGCAATTTTCCACAATCCTCTTGGGTTTTAACAACTTTAAATAGTTTTGTGTCATCTGCAAATTTGATAACCTCACTCGTTATTCCTCTTTCCAGGTCATTTATGAATATGTGCTCAATCGTAGTAGTACTATTGCTGATCACCTGCATGCCATTGATGACCTTCTAACTTTCAGAAATGGGCTAAAGACACTACTCTTCGCTGAGTGTATCTCTGTTGCTGCATCTACTTAAATTATTGCTTTGCTTATATTCCTCTATGTAAATCATTGCACAATGTATTAATTCTACTTTTGGCTTTATCTTACTTTATCTTATTATCTCTAATTTTGTTCCATCTTAAACCCATTTGGGTCTTTTTGTTTTATGTAAACGCTTTGACTTGTAGATACAGCGGTATACAAACTCAGCTAAATAAATAAATAAAACGTGTTGCTGAAATGTATTGCCAACTTCAGCATGTTTTAAAGACGGAAGATAGTAAGCTTTTACAATACTGGGGACAAAATCTACCAAAAATCCCAATACCTCAACTAAATATCTAACAAGCACTTCCCTTGGTGGAGAAATTGTAACTCAAGGAAAGTTCAAAATACGCAAGTTACAGTTCCTAGCAATGCTCTTCAAAGCTTCATTCTTTAAACGCAAACTGGACACATCTTTCACTAAAACCAAAGAGTAGAAGCCTCTTACGTACTTTGATCTTCAAATTATTCTTTACCAAATTAAGATCCATTGAACATTGTTTAACATTAGCCGCCAACTGTTCTGCTCTGGAATTTAGAGTGTTTATATGCGGAGCCAAAGTCGAGTCCAAATCAATGATACTTGCCAAATCATGTCCAAAGTGATAACAGGAGGACGTGTATGCACAAAAGTAGCCACAGAACAAGTCCCCAGCTGAGGTCCTAAAGCAGAAGAAGAAGATGTCTCACTCACCACCAAAACAGCCTCAAGACACTCACCAGTTGCTTCTGGCAATGCTGCTTGCTCTCTACCAGCATTAGGGGCGCGCAAGCCCATGCTGTTTCCTGCCTGGTTCTCCGGCTCTCTCCCCCCATCGGCTTTTGTGTGGTGCCTTCTGCCGCACCCACCCCAAGCAAAGATGCTGAGGGACTCACCGGATAGGGCTGTAATGGAGGTTCACAAGACTCTGGGCTCAGAGAGGTGTCATGCCCAGAGCCAGCGTCCGGTAATCCTATTCCCGATGTGGGCTGCAGTGGGCTTCTCACAGAGTTAGCAATTTCTGAAGACCAGCACATAAAGTTGTCAATGGGCCCAAGGGGGTTGACCCATTTTGAGAGGGATACACCTGGGTCTTCCCCTTCCTCTTGCCTATTATTATGAAGAAAAGAGCAGCAAGCAAATGCCATTGTACAAGACCTCATGCAGGTGGAGCTATCTTGATTCTCTCCATCAAAAAAATAATAATGTAGTACAATAGCTATAATGTAGTTCAGCTTCTGGAGGGGATCTTTAAGGTAATAATCCTGTTCCTACATCTACTATTCTATTTTTGCTGGATATTATCTACTATTCTATTTTTGCTGGATATCAGACTGGCTATACCAATAGCTATAATGTAGTTCAGCTTTATAAATAAAGGTTGATCAACTTCTAAAGATCAAAAATGATACAAACTGTAAAACATAAATCTTACCAGAGGAAGAAATGGAGACAATAAACTAGAATACAGAGGACCTTTTACTAAAGTGTGTTAAGTAGTTAACACAGGAACACCATTCTGCTGATACGAAGGGCGGTATATCAAATTTTAATAATAAACTACTATGTGCTGTTGAAGTATTGCAGCAATCTGATGCAGCTGTTACCGTACTCACAAGGCTCTGCCAAGAAATATGGAAGACAACATCATGGCCAACTGACTGGAAAAGATCTGTGTTTATACCAATACTAAAGAAAGGTGATCCAACTGACTGTGGAAATTATCGCACAATCGCTCTGATCCCACATGCCAGCAAGATTCTACTGAAGATTATTCAAAAGAGACTACAACCATACTTGGAACAAGAACTACCTGAAGTGCAAGCAGGGTTCAGGAAAGGGCGAGGAATGAGAGACATCATTGCGGATGTGAGATGGATCCTTGAAAAGACTAAAGAATACCAAAAGGATATCTATTTGTGCTTTATCGACTATAGCAAGGCTTTTGACTGTGTAAACCATGACAAACTCTGGGCCACATTAAAAAGCATGGGTATACCAGAACACCTGATCGTTCTCTTGCGCAATCTGTACATTGATCAAGAAGCAACAGTTCGAACGGAACAAGGAGAAACAGAATGGTTTAAAATAAGCAAAGGTATAAGACAAGGCTGCATACTTTCCCCCTACCTGTTTAATTTATATGCAGAACAAATCATCAGAGAAGCAGGATTGTATGAAGACAACAGAGGTGTGAAGATTGGTGGAAGACTCATCAACAACCTTCGCGATGCTGATGATACCACATTACTGGCTGAAAGTGAAGATGATCTGAAACATTTGCTTCTCACAATCAAAGAACATAGTCTCAAAATGGGCCTGCACCTTAATGTAAAGAAGACAAAGATCATGACAACTGGCATAATCAACAGGTTCATTGTTGAAGGAGAAGAAATTGAAATTGTGAACAACTTTAACCTACTTGGATCAACTATCAATAAAGAAGCAACAAGCAGTCAAGAAATCAGACGACGCATTGCTCTTGGCAGAATGGCTATGAAAGACCTAGATAAGATTCTCAAGAGCAGAGATGTCTCTCTCCATACCAAGATTCGACTTGTTCAAGCCATGGTATTTTCAATAACATCATATGGATGTGAAAGCTGGACAGTGAAAAAGATAGACAGGAAGAAAATTGATGCCTTTGAATTATGGTGCTGGCGGCGAATACTGTGTATACCATGGACTGCCCGAAGAACAAACCAGTCGGTACTAGAGGAGATCAAACCTAAGCTTTCTTTAGAAGCTCAGACAAGACTTCGACTTTCATACTTTGGACACATCATGCGAAGAGAGAGATCATTAGAGAAAGACATTATGCTTGGCAAGATAGAAGGTCAACGCAAAAGAGGAAGGCCAGCAATGAGATGGATCGATACAATAACAGCAGCTACGGGTACCAGTCTGTCAACAATGAGCCGCCTGACTGAAGACCGAACACAATTTAGGATAGCTATCCAGAGGGTCGCCATGAGTCGACTCCGACTCGACGGCACTTAACAACAACATAACATGTGCTCTTAGTGCACAGTCATGCTAATAGTTAAAACCTTAGCTTAATACTTAGCATACACTAATGCCCTTATTAACTGCTTAGTGTGGAAAAGAATGGGGAATGGTTGTGGGCTGGACCTTGCAGGTAGGTGGCATTAGGCACATCCATTTTACATGAAATGTCATTAAAGCGCACTAAGGGGGTTTACTTTAGAAGACCTATTCATGTTTTGGATATCTGAAAATGGGCATAGAGACATCCAAAGCATGGAGACATCCCTGGAGCCATTTTAGAAAGCAGTTTTCAAGATGCCCCTAGCATGAGGGCATCCAAGATGGAATGAGGGCATGGCATAGACATGTCTGGGGTGTTCCTAAGAACTTGGATTCTTTGCCCGATTTCAGAAATGCCCTGGACATCCTGAGCTGCATCAGAGTGCTATAGGCATGAATAGGCATTAGAAAAGCGCTAGTTTTTTCAGACAAACATCAGGAGGGTGTGGAGAAGGTACACTCATATCACCTATATTTTCCATGTTGACAACAAATACTGATGGGGAATGAGGGCTCATGTTTCATTCTGCCATGCCAATGGATGTCCCTATATGCTACCTTGCATTAGAAGGACATCCCTGCTCCATGGTTTCGTAGCAGGGACATCTGTGTAGAAGCCAACAAAGGTATCCACATTGGTGGTGTCTGTTTCTAAAATCAGGCCAAATCATAGACATCCCTGGCATTTTTCTGCATGTTTTGCCTGGGATGTCCCAGATTGTACTTGGACGCCCTTTCTAAAATACCTGTTGCTCTCTTTTCAAACATGAAATATGGCAAAGCAGAAAGTTTCTTCTCCGAAATTGTCTGGGGAGACATATCTACTACTGTTACTATTACTTTTCACTTGTATAGCCCTACAAGTACTATGCAATGCTGCACGTATGCACATAAGAAACTGTCCCTGCTCTATAGAGCTTACAATCTATTCAAGGCAGGACAGACAACACAACAAACAGGGAACTAGGGTAAAACTAAGGTGAACTTGTTATAACATACATGGTAAACAGGAGAGTAAGTGGGTCAGGATCCAAAAATGGTTTCAAAGAGTCTGGATTTGAATAGGACCAGAGATGGAGCTTGACTTACCGACTTGGGTAGTCTGAACCAAGCATATGGTGCCTCTCATCAGCTCATCCATTCTAAGCATCTTCATTAGGAAGGGTGATAGTTTTGGGTTTATTCCCAAAGGTCTATGGCTTCCAGCTTTTTAGCTCAGACCCCTCGCACTGATGCAGATGCCCTCAAGCATTGAAGGTTGCAAAGTTCCTCAGACCATCATCTCCTGTGGTATCTAAAGGAAGCACTTATTTCAATTAAGTTTTACCAGCATGAATTCTCCATTGATGGTGAACCAGCATCATGTGATTCAGACGGTGGGTTGGCTGGAAGTTTTTGAATCAGCATTTGCTTTCTTCATATTCATGGAGGCATCAGTGGTGCAGATCAAGAGTCTTGAGGTTCGGTCCATCTGTGCTGCTCCAGAGCATTTTGTTCTTCTTCCTTCTGGCAATTCTATGCTCAGCCAAGGGGCCCGATCCAAGGTTCGTGCTCTGGCCGTGGCTTCTGGAGGGGATCTTCAAGGTAATAATCCTGTTCCTACATCTAAAAAGTTATTTTTTTATGACTGTTTGGCCATTGAAGGATCCTCTGTGAACAGAATTTTGCATGCTTTTTCTTGTTTGGAGAAACTGGTTATTGCAAATTTGGAACTTCAGCATGAGGTAGCTGTGAAATTTGAGCAAAGGATCCAGGTTTGGAAGCAGTCTGTTCAAAAATGTGCTCAAGATCTCCAAAGACCTTGGGATTCCTGCATCTACAGTTTGTAATGTTATTAAGAAGTTTTCTGCTAATGGACCTGTCAAGAAGCTTCTAGAACAGAGTGGGAAGAGGAAAATTAATCCAAGAAGTCTTTGAAGGTTAGTGCGAACTGTTGGAAGACTACATACAACATTCAACGAGCCTAAGGCTGACCTGGAGCAATCTGGAGTGGTGGTTTCAACCTGCACCATATGGCCGCACACTAAACAATGAAAGACTTCATAGGTGAAGGCCAAGGAGGACCCCACTGCTCAAAGTCAGACATAAAAATGCATGCCTGATCTTTGCAGAAACACACCTTTAGAAACCACAATCCTCTGGGAAAATGTTTTGTGGACAGATGAAACCAAACTTAAGTTCTTTGGCAATGCAGACCAGGTGAAGAAATGAAACTTATAAGGAAATAAACACCCTTCCTACAGTTAAATATGATGGAGGTTCCATAATATTGTGGGGCTGTTTTGCTGCCTCGGGAACTGGAAGCCTGGAACGTAGTAAAGGAATGTTGAAGTCAGAGGACTACTAAGGTACTTCAGAGCAAAATGTGCTACCTAGTGTCAGAAACCTAGGTCTGAGTCAAAGGTCATGGGTCCTCCAGCAGGACGATGACCCAAAACATACATCCAAAAGTATAAAACAATGGTTAAAGAGGAAAAAATGGACTTTTAAACTGGCCAGTAATGAGTCCTGATCTGAGTCCAATTGAGAACCTTTGGAAATAGCTGAAATTTGCCATTGGTAAAAGGAATCCTGGAAATATTCATGAGCTGGAACAAATTGCAGTTGAAGAGTAGGAGAAACTACCAGCAGATAGATATACAAAAGTTATAGATGGCTACAAGAAACATTTGGAGGCTGTTATCTCTGCCAAGGGTTGTGCAACCAAATGTTAGTGAAGGGTGCCATTAATCCTGTCCAGGTCATGCTTTTTTTTCCTAGGAAATGACTATATCTATATTGCACAGACATCTCTTTTTTATTGTATACCTTTGAACATACGATTAAAATATTATGATGATATTTCCAATTATTTTCAAGATATTGTACACAAGACCACAACTGTACATAAAGAGGTAAAGTCTGTTAAGACTCTCATAGATGTGGTGCTTAAATCCTCAGCTGATTCTGTTAAAATGTTAAAAAACATTCAGAATACACTTAGATGAAGGAATCTAAGAATTGTGAAATTTCCAAAAATTGAAAATATTTCTCTTATTGATATGTCAAAAAATTACCTTCATGAGCTTTTGCTGGTTCCAAATGCTAATTTATCACCTGTCTTACAGTATCTGCTTATTATTTACCAATTAAGTCTAGTAATACAAAATATCTTCTGATCCAGGGCTTAATAATTCTGGTTTTTCTGTTCAATTGTTGCCTGAATTGTTGGTATGAGCAATATTATTAGCTTCAGCACAAATCCCTTCAGTCTGCCAGTCCTCTTTCTCAGATCTTCCAACCAATCATAGGTGCTGTGCAGTTTCTGTTTTAGCTTTTCTTACAGATGAAAGGATAGGTACACCTTTCAAATCCTTATACTTTGTCTGACTGCACCCACTCAGGAACTGCACTGACTCAGGAACTGAGCACCCAATACAGATAGATTTAGAAACATAGAAACATAGAAACATGACGACAGAAAAAGACCACATGGCCTATCTAGTCTGTCCTTCCATAACAACAACTACAACAGTCCACTTTTTACCTTTAGAGATCCTCTGTGTTGGTCCCATGCTTTTTTGAATTCAGTTACTGTCCTCATCTCTACCACCTCCACTGGGAGACTATTCCATGGATCCACTACTCTTTCCGTAAAGAAATATTTCCGCATATCTCCCTTCACCCTCATCCCATGTCCCCTCGTAGCAGAACTTGCTTTCAATTGAAAGAGGCTCTCTCCCTGAACATTTATGCCACGGAGGTATTTAAACATCTCAATCATATCACCTCTATCCCGCCTTTCCTCTAAGGTGTACATATTAAGATCCTTGTCTGTCCTCATATGCTTTATAATGAAGCCCATTAATCATTTTAGTAGCAACCCTCTGCACCGACTCCATCCTGTTCACATCCTTTTGAAGGTGCGGTCTGTCAGACGGCTGCCTGGGTGAGAATCTTCACACTCTTGGCAAGTGCATATTTCTATATGATTTGCAAGGTATTGTGGGCAATGTAGTTCATTCACACCAGACACAGCTGCTGACAATAATTTAGTTGTGCTCTTGGGTAAAGCCAATAAGATATTTATTTATGGGGTTATTTCTCCCAACACAGATATGCTTGGTAGCACATAAATTAGGTTACTTGCTTTCAGTGTTAACTTGGAAAAACAAAGTTAAAATCAGGAAAACAACAAATGAAAAGCCACAAAGCAAGAAACAAACTGTTCTTTTCAGGTTAACTTCTGATTACTTCCCACATAGATACAGAAGTGATTTTCTCCTAGCTCACAAGCAATTAGGTAAGGCTTAATTGCTAGCAGTTACCAGCTGAAACCCCTTAGCTGGCTTGCCTTCCACTGTGTGGGTCAAATCCTGCTTCAGGAGCTTTTCTGAATAGATTAAAGAACAAATTTGTATTTCTTTGTGATGGTTGCTGTACTTTATAACAGAAAGTTACCAACGGAGTTTAGATAGAGAGCAGTCCATATAAACAAGATCCTCATCTGCTATTATTCCCCCTTGTTCAACAAGCATGGGTTCAATATCATGGATTGGCACAGATGAATCTCTCAATGGAGCATTTTCAGGAGAATACTTGTTTCCCTGCTGTCTTTCAAGGTTATAGCTAGGGCATAGATCAGTGTTCATACCTGAGCTTCCATTGCTGCTAGAGTTCCTCTCTATATAGCCTGGCCAGTATGTAGTCCAGTTCTTATGTCCAGCCTTCCAATCCAGATCCCTGGACACTGGATCTCTCTTTACATACCTTCTGGCACAGGTCTTAGGGTCCCTTCCACGTGCAGCCGTCTCCCTCACAGGTAGCCTCTGGTGATTCCTAGCTCTGCAGCACCATTCCTCTGGCTTTCCCCAGTCCAATGGTGTATGCTGGCCCTTGGAATACCTCCCAGTATACGTACTGCTTTGGACTCTTCTAGACCTCTCAAAGGCTTTTCTCTTCCTTCTTCCAAAGGGTCTCTTTCCCTCTCTGTCCGTCCGGTTTGGCTTCTGCTTCTGATGATCCTTCAGATGAAACTGATGATCAAACTCAAGCTGATTCTCAGGATACTGAGGACAATTCTCTGGATATCCAAGGTGATCATGAAGATGGTCATCTGTAGAATAAACTCTACTCTTATTCTGCTTGGATGAGTGCTCTTCCCTAACACAGCGCAGCTGTGCTGAATCAGGCCCTGCCCTTTGAGATGAGTGCTTAGGGATTACCTCATAGCCCTCCTGATTGAACACACGTTTCTCCACTTCAGCTCCTCTAATGGCTGTTGGAAACCTGGTGCATTGTGGGACTGGTAGTCTTTTATGGGAAAATTCTGTTTTCTTATTTCTACCAGAACTGACAGGTTGCTTGTTCAGAGTCACTTCACCTTTTCTATAGCTCCTTCCGGAGCTATGATAAGCTTCCTTACCACAGGTCTCCAGAATTGCACACCATACTCCAAATGAGGTCACACCAAAGACTTATACAGAGGCATAATCACCTCCTTTTTTCTGCTAGCCATTCCTCTCCGTATGCACCCAAGCATCCTTCTAGCTTTTGCCGTCGCCTTTTCTACCTGTTTAGCTACTTTAAGATCATCAGACACAACCACGCCTAGGTCCCGCTCTTCTTTAGTGGACAAAAGTACTTCACCTCCTATACTGTATTGCTCCCTTGGATTGCTGCAGCCCAAATGCATGACCTTATATTTTTTAACATTAAATCCAGCAGCCAAATTCTAGACCATTCTTCAAGCTTAGCTAGATCCCTCCTCATGTTATCTACCCCTTCCTGGGTGTCTACTCTATTGCAGATTTTGGTATCATCCACAAAGAGGCAAACCTTACCCGACAGCCCTTCCGCTATATCACTAACAAAGATGTTAAAAAGAATCGGACCAAGGACAGATCCCTGGGGCACACCACTGGTAACATCCTTCTCCTCAGAGTGAGCTCCATTTATTGTACTCTTTGTCGCCTCCCACCCAACCAATTTCTAACCCAAGCAGTAACTTTAGTGTCCATCCCTAGGGTGCTCAGTTTGTTTATAAGTCGCCTGTGAGGAACAGTGTCAAAGGCTTTATGGAAATCTAAATACACCACATCTAGAGCTCTCCCTCGGTCCAACTCCCTGGTCACCCAGTCAAAGAAATCAATCAGATTTGTCTGACAAGACCTGCCTCTGGTGAATCCATGCTGCCTCGGATCCTGTAATCCGCTGGACTCCAGAAACCTCACTATTTTCTCTTTCAGCAGCGTTTCCAATAATTTACTCACCACCGAAGTTAAACTAACCGGCCTGTAGGTTTCAACCACATCCTTACTTCCGCTTTTGTGTAAAGGCACCACATGAGCCTCTCTCCAGTCCTTTGGCACCATTCCCGACTCCAATGAGGCATTGAAAAGGTTAGTCAGTGGAGTTGCTAGAACGTCCCCAAGTTCCCTCAGTATTCTAGGGTGTATCCCATCCGGTCCCATCGCTTTGTCTACTTTAAGTTGAGCTAGTTTCTCACGAACACAGTCTTCTGAAAATAGTTCAAGATGTCCCTCGCTTCTGTTCTTATTTGTGGGTGTTTTCTGAGGTCCTGCTCCTGGTTCTTCATCTGTGAACACAGAACAAAAATATTTGTTAAGCAATTCCGCTTTATCCTTATCAGCTTCTATGTATTCCCCCCCTGCACCCTTGAGTCTGACAATACCACTTTTGCCCTTCCTCTTCTCACTAATATATCTGAAAAATGACTTATCCCCCCATTTTATTGCATTGGCTATTTCCTCCTCCTTTTGAATCTTTGCCTTCTTGACTACTTTGCTAGCTTCTCTAAGTTTTTCCAAATACAGATGCCTGTCATCCTCTCTCTGTGATCTCTTGTATTTCATGAAGGCCTCCCTCTTTTTCTTCACTTGTTCAGCTACTTCCTTCGAAAACCATAGTGGTCTCCTGTTCTTTTTGCCTTTATTTACCATTTTAACAAAAAGGTTGGTTGCCTTTAAAATACCCCCTTTCAGTTTTGCCCACTGTTTTTCTACATCCCCCAGCTGTTCCCATCCCACTAACGACTCCCTGAGGTATTGGCCCATCTTCGCAAAGTTAGTCTTCCTAAAGTCTAAGATCCTCACCTTGGAATGGATTCTAACAGCCCTAGTCCTAATACTGAACCACACCATCTGGTGATCACTGGATGCAAAATGATCTCCCACTACAACATCAGAAACACTTTCACCATTGGTAAGCACCAAGTCCAGTATGGCCCCTTCACGTGTGGGGTCTGTTACCAATTGCCTGAATAGTTCTCCCTGTAGAGAATCCAGGATCTCCTTACTTCTAGATGATACTGCAGCAGGAATGTGCCAATCAACATCTGGCATATTGAAATCTCCCATCAGTAGCACTTCCCCTTTCCTAGCAATGCTGCGTATGTCTTCAATTAACTCTCTGTCCACCTCTTCCTCTTGTGAGGGAGGTCTGTATATCACTCCAATGCAAATAGATTTCTCTTTCCCTCTTTCTAGTTTAACCCACAATGCCTCCTCTCTCCCTTTTAAGCTCTGTAATTCCAAAGCTTTAATAGTAGTTTTTACATATAGTGCCACTCCTCCTCCCCTTCTTCCTACCCTGTCCTTTCTGAATAAAGTATAGCCAGGTATAGTTACATCCCAGTCATGGTTTTCTGTGAACCACGTTTCTGTAACTGCCATTAAATCCAAGTCAGCCACTCCCACCAAAGCTTCAACTTCAGGGATCTTATTTCCCATGCTACGGGCATTAATACACACTGCTTTCCATATGTTACCCCTGTTACCCATTTCCATAAAGGTATTTAATGTATCACCTACCTGGGGGCTTTCACTTACCTGGGGGCTTTCACATACCTGGGGGCTTTCTTCACCCATCCCCAACGAATCTAGTTTAAAGCCCTCTTCAGTAGATTAGCCAGTCTACTACCAAAGATGCATTGACCTCTCTTGGACAGATGGATGCCATCTCTGCTTTGCAACCCTTGGAACAGCATCCCATGTTCTAGGAAACCAAAACGCTCTCGATGACACCATCCACGCAGCCATGCATTCATCTCCAGGATGCGAGCCTCTCTGCCTTGGCCTTTACCCTCAACAGGGAGGATTGAAGAGAACACCACCTGTGCACCTAACTGCTTCACCCTCTGTCCCAGAGCCATGAAGTCACTTTTGATACGTTCCGAGGTATACCTGGCAGTATCATTTGTTCCAACATGGATTAGCAACATTGGGTAATAGTCAGTGGGCTTGATGAGTCTCGGCAAACTCTCCGTAACATCTTGGATTTTGGCACCAGGCAGACAACATACCTCTCTGGACATCAAGTCTGGTCGGCAGATTTGTAGCAAGAAGATAAAAGACTTCATCTAGCTCCTACCCTGGCTTTCCAATTTTGGAGCCAGTAAGACAATTCCCGATGAGTTATGCTATTAGCTAGAAGCCCAGGCAAATGGTACTCCTGCAGCCCAATTAATAAACACAGTCCATTATAAAGGGGTGCATACTGTCTTATCCCTTATTTACTAGGGTACCTCATGACCATGGGGGTTACACATATAAACTAGATTGTGTTCAGACGTATACAGATAAGATATCTGGATAGTGAATGAATTTCCCTCATATTCTTGGAACTTTTGGTCCTGCTCCAGCTTGCCTCAAATCCTGCCCCATTTTATCCACATAAATTTGAGTCACATATCAACTTACAGTATATGAGTAATAGTTATCCATTTAGGAGGACAGAAATTTGAAAGCAAAAGGCTTATCCGTGTAACTTTAGAAGTTACCCAATTAAGTCCTTTTGAATATTGACCTTCTTGGATCTATAAACTTATGTAGCGCCCCCTTGGGTGCACTTCTGGGTCCAGGACTGGCCTGGCTGGAGTCCCTTCAGGGGCGGATTCTGTCAGCCCTCATCAGTTTGGTGCCTGGTGCCTCCAACTGGGAAAGAAAGGTTAGTGTGAAGGATTTCCCTCCTCTCACCCCAGGAAACCTCTCAAACTGCTGTGAACAAGACTGGCTTAAATAGTATTTACAATTTATTTACAAAATATATCTATATATCTATAAATATATCAATTTATTTACAAAATATATATTTACTGATAAAATAATGCAGTACGTACAACTCATTATGATAAGTGGTTCAAGCAGGTAAGGTGAAATAACAATACAGGATAAGAGATAAGGCAGTTCAAACAACCAACTATAATCTTATAAGTAGTGACTTAAGTAAACCATTAACTATTATGGATTTAACCTTATTAAGCTGTCTCCTAACTTCCCTACCTTTCCCTTTGCCTACCAGTCCCAAGTCTCACCCACTACTGGAGCTCTGGACCGGTGGCTGCTTGTGAAGAGAGGTTTTGTAGTTCTGTCCAATCGCTGACGCTGTAGCCTTGGCTCTGCCTCCTCCAAGTTCTCCTCCAATCAGGAGAGGGTTTTGCACTCCTGCCTAATCAGAAAAAACTATTGCAGCTCTCACTTGAGCTGATCTGTTGCTAGAGCTCCCTGGGTCTTTTGGCGCCTAGTCCGGAATTGACTCTCTGCCACTGCAGCTCTCCCTTGAGCTGATCAGCCACTGGACCCTCCTGGGTCTTGTGGCTCCGGACTAGGTGGCTCCTAATCTGGAATGGATTCTCTGTTGCTGCAGCTCTCCAACGAGCTGATCTGCTGCTGAATCCCCCTGGGTCTTGTGGCTCCTAATCGGAAATGGACTTTGCCACTGCAAATTTCTTGAACTGATCCGCTGCTGCAGTTCCCAATGAGCTGATGGACTCTCTGCCGCTGCAGCTCTCTTTTGAGCTGAACGTTATCTTTATCTTTATTCTGTCATTTGATTAACCACCCAAGTGGAAGCATCAGAGCAGTTTACAATAAATAGGCTGCAGTTAGGTTAGAAAGGAACGCCAACTTACAGACAGGAAAGCAGAGAAGATAGGACACGCAGGAAAGAACAGAGAAAACATGCATAAGAAGAGTAACCATGACAGTTTGGAGGGGTGTGCAATCAAGTCAGAGGTCAAAGGCAAGGTGGAAAAAATGGGTCTTTGACATGTTCTTTAATTTTGGGAAAGAATGTTCAGAGCGGAGTGTGGCTGGTAGTGAGTTCCAGAGTGCTGGTCCGAGGAAGAACGCGGAGTGGGGGTTAGTTCAAGGTGTACATGTGCAGGAGACAGAAGGGCTAGGTAATCGCGGATTGAGCAGAAGGAATGGGGAAGGGTGTGCATGTGAATGAGGTCAGCAAGGTACTGCAGCATGCCAGTGTGAATTACTCTGTGTACGGTGATGAGTATCTTGTAAGTAAACCAGAATTTGAGAGGGAGCCAGTGTAAACAAATAAGTAGAGGAGATGCATGGTCTGTACAAGAAGAATGGATAAGAAGTCAGGCTGCCCTATTTTGGAGCAGTTGTAATTGATGGAGTTAGTACTGGGGCAGGCCTGCTAGGATAACATTACAATAATCAAGGAGAGACAGGAGAACTGACATCACAAGTGTAGTCAGTGAGGACAAGGGGAGAAATGGACAGACTGCACATAATTGGTGAAGTGTAACGAAAGAACAGTGCACAAGTGAGGCGATATGCTGATGGAAGGAAAGGGAAGAGTCAAGAGTGACGCCAATGTACTAAAGGGATGAGTGAAGGGAATGCATGTGTCGGACAAAATGGGGATTACTGAGGAGCAGGGCCACCGAATGTGAGCCATATGGCAGTGGATATGGAGGGGTTAAGGTGTAAATAGTTAGAAGAAAACCATGAAGAGATAAGGGCGAGGCAGGAATTTAGGGGAGTGAGATCAGGATGGAGAGGACTGGTACGGAACAGTAGAATGATGTCATCGGTGTAATAGTATGCCAGTAACCCGGACTGCTGGATAACTAGGGTGAGCGGAGCAAGAAAAAGATTAAAGAGGAGGGGTGCCAATACAGAACCCTGGGGGACCCCACATGGAAAGAAAGTAGCAGGAGAGGCAGAAGTACCAACTTGAACAGAGAAGAAAGGGGAGGAGAGAAATGACCTGAACCAATGGTGAACTGTCCCCTGTACCCTGTAGTCATGTAGGTGGGAAAGGAGCGTGGAATGGTCGACAAGGTCAAAAGCTGATAAGTCTAAACATACCACAAGAAAGATGTCATCTTGTTCACGTGCCAGATGGGTCTCATTCAAAAGGGAAAGGAGAATGGTTTCTGTGTTATGACCGTTTCTGAATCCAGACTAGCGTGGGTGAAGGGCAGAAGTAGAATCAAAATGAGTAGACAGCTGTGAAAAAAAAATTTCCTCCAGAATCTTGGCTAGGAAGAGAAGGTTGAATATGGGGCGCCAGTGGGCAGGAATGGAGGGATGTAGGGAAGGTTTCTTAAGAGTGGGATGAATGATCGCATGCTTCCAGACAGCTGGGAAAGAATCTGAAGAGAGACTTGAGTTGATCATGCAGAGCAGATATGAGAGAAGAGCGAGAGAGGGTTCTGACAGCTAATGAGAGGGGATCAGGTCCAGTGGACAGGTAGTCTTGTGGGATGAGCTAAGGGCCTTATGGAGCTCGGTGGCTGTGACAGGATGAAAGGAGCTCCAGGTGTGCATCAGGCAAGAGCCTAGGAAGGGTTGTAGACAGAAAGGAGAAATGGGGGGGGGGGGGGGGAGGGGAGGGAGGCATGGGAAAGGGGAGGGGAACAAGAGGGGAAGGTGAGGCGCAAAAATGAATTTTCTGAGAAAAAGGTGGCGAGATGGATGGGATCCGGAATAGCACAGGAAGATGCGGAGGCTGGTGAAGAGGTATGAGGCCCTGAAAAGGAGTGGAGAATCAGGCAGAGTTGTCGAGAGGAATTGGAATAGGAAGGATTAAGGTTAGAGTAATAAGAGTGCTTAGCGGTGTGAATTATATCATGATACAGGTGGTAATTGAGTCAAAAAGTGGCAAGAGATTCTGATGAGGGGTGCCTACGTCAATGACATTCTGCATGGCAGAGATAAGTTTGTTGAAGGTTGAGGCCAGGATGGTACAAGGGGTGATGAGAGGGAGAGTGGGAACATGAAATAGGACCCTGTGGAGCCAACTCATCTAGTGCAGCAGACAGTGTGGAATTCCAGGTCCGGGTCTGCTCATCTATCAAAAAGGAAGCAAAATTAGGAGGGAGGAGAGTATGAGCTGAGGGAAATGCCTAGAGTGTGGATGGTATGATTTGGCATGACAGCTGAGTGGGGGGCTGGGCTGAGGAAGGATCCATACAGGAGGTGGGGTGGTAGGGGCAAAGAAAAAAGTAAGCAGGAGTGGTCTGACTAGGGAAGAGGGACAGCAGAGACGACAAGAGGTGCATATGGAGAGTTGAGTGGAGTGAGAATTAAGTCCAAAGTGTGGTCTGCTGTGTGAGTAGGACAGCTTACATGCTGATGGAGGGCTAGATCATCAAAGAGGGTGAGAAGAGCTCGATCACAAGGACATGGCGGGTAGTCAAAATGAGAATTAAAATCCCCAAGGACCAACAGATAGGGTGTGGCGAGGGATGTCTCTGAGAGCGATAAAAGAAATGCCTTTGAGTCAGTCCTGACTCCTGGTGACCCAGAAGCTCCTGGGTTTTCTTGGCAGTGTCACTGGAAGTAGATTGCCAGGCCTTTCTTCCGAGGCAATGGAGGGTTAAGTGACTTGCCCAAGGCCACAAGGAGTGCTAGTGGGAATTGAACCCTGGTTGCTTGGTTACCAAGCCAGTGTTCTAACCACTAGGCTACTCCTCGATAAAAGAAAAGCATCCCAGAATTCTGAATGTAGGGAAGGGAGAGCATAGATGAGAAGAAAGTCAATTGTTGGGGTAGTATCAGGCAGAGGAGGAGGGACTCCCAATGAGCTGTTGAACTCTTTGTCGCCACAGCTCTCTCTTGAACTGATCTACTTTTGCAGCTTTCACTGGAGCTGATCTGCCTCTGGAGTCCCAAGCCTGGATTAGGCTCTCCAGAGTCTCTCCACTGCCATCTCCACTCCCTGAGTTGGGAGGAGACCATCCTCCCCCATCTTCACTCCTACCTCCGACTGGGTCTGAAGGAGGCTCTCTGCTAGCATCTTTACTCCAAGTCTGCCTAGGCTCCCAGGAGACTTTCTAGTGCCATATTCAGGAGGAGGACCTGCAGAGCAGGGGGAGTTCCCTCCTCCCCATTCAGATGAGGGTTAAGCTCTTTTTAGATAAAGAGGCCTGGTGCCTCTACGTCCCAGGTAACTCTTCCACAAGCTCTTTTCTGCACAGGACGGCAGTTGCCAGTGCCAACTTATACAATTTCTGATACCATTCATCGGCACTATAACAGTTACTGCTACTGAATATCCATGAGTGCTGCCTTTGCACATCCTGATGCTCACTGGTTAGCATTGGGGTATTCCAGGGGTGGCATCCAGTGATAACTAGACAGTGGCGATATTAAGTATAACTTCCACCGTAGAAGCTAATCGATAGCTTCCCGACAACCCGAATATTCATTGCTGGGGCCCTAGAACAGTGTTTCTCAACCCAGTTCTCAATGCACAACTAGGCCCGTCGGATTTTCAGGATTCCCACAGTGAATATGTATGAAATAAATTTGCATGTACTGCCTTCATTGTAGCAAACCTATTTCATGCATATTCACTGTGGAATTCTGAAAACCCAATGGACCTAGATGTGCCCCAAGGACTGGGTTGAGAAGCACTGCCCTAGAGTTTTCAATTATCTGTTCTGTCTTAGGTGAATATTGTTTTATTTCATCTTGCCTGCCAGTATGGTGCAGTCACACAGGGTGCAAAAAAAAGAGGGTTACCAGTCTCAGCTCCCCCCACACTGCCTGCTCTTGCCATGCGGCCAACGCTTTTCAGGTTTCTGTGGCGGCAGCAGCGGAGCGGACATCCAATTGAAAAAATCCCGTGGGTCTTTCCGACTCATGCTTGCATGTTGGTCTGATCCCTCCCTCCTCTGACATAGGCTTGCATCAGAGGAGGGAGGGAACTGACCAGCCCTTCAAGAGAGAAGCTGCAAAGACCTGCATTTGAATGGCTGGGTTGGTCCCCCCCTCCTCTGATGCGAGCCTACTTTAGAGGAGGGAGGGATCAGACCTACATGCAAGCGTGGAGTCGGAAAGACCCACGTGTTTTTTTTTTCAATTGGATGTCCGCTTTGCTGCTGCTGCCGCCGCTGCCACAGGAAAACTAAAAACAGTGGCAGCTGGGCAAGGGCAGGCAGCGTGGGGGGGGGGTGGGGGGGAGTCAGCTGGACATGGAGGTAAATGGGGAGATGCTGGGCCTGGAGAAATGACAAACCTGTGATGGGGGGTGCACCAGATGTACAAGTCACACAGGGCGTGTTTATGTTTTGGCATGGCCCTGTTGTACGAATGACAATCCGCTTGTTTTTGTCTTTTGGAATTATTGGAAATCGCCATGCTGTACAATTCAAATGGAGGTATAACAAATCGTTTTAAATAAAAATAAATAAATTCATAAATATTCATGCGAGTACATCGGTTGATTCTTGTTACAGTTCATGTGCAGTGTATGGTGCTGACCCTCCTGGTATCTTTTGTCCAGGGAAAGAACTGAGACTGAACTGCACAGCTTTTATTGGCTACTCAAACAACAGCAAAGATTCAATGTTATACTGGTTTAGAAAAGAGAACTCAAGTGATGAGAATGGAGACTTTTTCGACCAGTGTGATCACATGAGTGAGAAGGTAATGCAGTGTGAGAATTCCTCTAAAAGGTAAGTAGTATGTTAACTAGTGAATTCTTCTGTAAAGCAGTATTTTCGCAACAATATTAAGCAGCAAATTTAAGATTGCTGTTTTATCTCCACCCCCCGAAAAAGGATCAAGAATAGACTTTTCGCTTGCTCATAGTAATTGCCAGTAACCTAAATCAGATGCATCAAAAAAATCCCCTAAGTAATATATGAACAACAAATTTATATGGATAACTGAGCTGCCATTCAAAAGTTGGATGGGTGTGAGGCAAACAGGGGTGCAGACAATGTCTAAATCCTGTAGCTCAGGAATTTAATGTCCCAAAAAATGTTCAAGCAATAAAAACAATAAACTGATTTTCGCCGCCCCCGCATCACTCCGGCCCAGCACCCGCTCTCCCAGGAGGGGATTGAGCCGCCGGAGTGCAGAGGAGCAGCGTGGGACACCCCCGAAAGCACGATCTGCCCAATCAGGGCAGATCCACCACTTTAAAAAGAAGCACCATCGGGCACGAGCTCCTTTTTGTCCCCCCGCATCACTCCGGCCCAGCACCCGCTCTCCCAGGAGGGGATTGAGCCGCCGGAGTGCAGAGGAGCAGCGTGGGACACCCCCGGAAGCGCGATCTGCCCAATCGGGGCAGATCCACCACTTTAAAAAGAAGCACCATCGGGTGCGCCCGTGCCTTGTGGGCCCGCGCCTGAGGGCCTCCCTAGAGTGCCCTCTGGCCTGGCCCTTAGGCGTGGTCCTCAACCCAACAATAACTACTAACATTGACTACTGTGGATCTATCCTGCCTAACCTACCGAGAACTGCCTATACTTGCTGAGCGGAACCTGTTGCCACAGTGCCTAATTCTGGTGAGAGCTTGTCCATCTGCACCATCTAATATGCTCACATGCTTGATAGTTTGACCCAGTGCTCCTGCACACCATTGACAGGATACAATCATATCATTTATGCTGTAAATTTGTTGATACACTGCTACCCTTAAAATATCCAAAGTGTTACTTGAAGTTGATACAGTTTTAGATTGATGCTATACAAAACTGTTACTAATGTTATTTATAACTGATACTATTTACGCTTGACACCTTACTAAACTGTTATAAGTATCTGTACCACTTTAGCTGCTCTGCCACACTGTTATAAGTAAACTCACCTAAATCTACACCCTAACTTCCAACCAGCACGACTCTGCGGAGCCCCTGGGACGCACCCAGCCAACATGCCTCCACTCATCCCTGTCACATACTCCCACACCCTTACCAGCTGCCTCCTGATACTTGCTCTAACGCACCTTTCCCAAGCCCTCACCCCTACCCTCAGTCCGATTCCAATTCTACGTAGCTCATGAAGGAGACCCCATAGCTACCCTAACTATCAAACAGTCAGACCCAGTCACATTCCACACCCCCACCTCATCTACGTTGCCCTCAACCAAACCAAAGCCTCTCTGAAAGGCCCCCATACTCACCCTCATGACCTGAAGTGTGCCCTCTTGAACTCCCGCTCTTTTCGGAAGAAATGGCCTGCCATAGCCGATATACTATCAACCTACGACCTCGACATTCTATGCATCACCGAGACATGGATGTCAGCTTCAGATGCCGTTCTCCTTCATCAGTTTGTCCCCCCCAACTTCTCCACTCACTCATGCCACAGAGTTGACAGGAGAGGAGGTGGAGTTCTCATATTAAGTAAGACCAACTTGCAATTCAAAACTTTTGCCTCTAACAGCTCTTCTTACCTGGACCACATCTCCATAACAAACAAACACTACTCCATCAACCTGTTATACCGTGCCCCCTCCTCCTCACTGGATGATCTTTCCACGATCATTGATCTTGCCTGCAACCCCACCAAGATGCACACTTCAAACTGGATACTTGGTGACTTCAATCTCCCTTCCCTTCAAGATTCCCAGTCCAAAGCCCTTATTGAAGCATTTGAAACTTTAGGTTACACCCAATTGATCAATGCTCCCACACATGTCAAGGGTAATACACTCGATCTTATATTTGCTCCTCAAATACTACTCAGTCATTCTCACAAGTTTGATCTTTCACTATGCGCTGTTCCATGGTCTGACCATAGCCTGATCATGTTCTCGATACCAGCACTCCCCCCACCCACCGTCCCACAATCTCAAAAGGAACCTTCAGCATCATCCCGGACACGTTTCCGGCAGTTTAACAGAGAAGAGATTTTGGAATTGACTCAGCCTCTCCACTCCCTTCCGACACAAGACATAAACAACATGATTTCCTCATGGAATAAATGTCTAAATGCAACAATTGAATCACCTCCCACCAGAAAAGGCCCTCGCAGGAGAACAAGGGCTCCCTGGTACTCTCCTGAGCTAAAGAACTCTCTATGTCTACTAAGATAGCTTGAAAAACGCTGGTGTTGCTCCAGATCAACTGAAAATCATGACGCTTACATCACCCAACTAGATGCCCACCGAACAGCAGTCTCCAAGTAAATGAAGCAATACCATGCAGAAGTGCTACAAAGAGCCCTAAACAGACCACATGAACTATTCAATCTAGTCAAAACCTTAGCTAATGAACCTCACTCGGGTCAATCATTCCAACCTGACCCGCAGGAATATGCAGACTACATCCAAGCTAAAATAGGCCAGCCTACTACATACTCTAATACATGCCCCCCAGACACCCCATCTGACTTCTCATCTACTTCCCCCCCTCCACGAACCCTACTTACAGCCCAACATACCATTACCTCCTTCATCACTCCTTCTGAAAAAGAGATCCAAGACACCATCATGAATATAAATACTTCCACATCACCAAACGATCCATGTCCAGCTTTCTGGATAAAAACTTTACAGACCGAGCTCAGTCCATTCCTTGACAAACTAATAGGAACCTCATTCCAGACTGGGACTTTCCCCCTCAGCCTTAAGCAAACCTCCATCAGACCGCTGCTGAAGAATAATAAACTTGACCCTTCGAAGATGGATTCATATAGACCCATCTCCAGCATCCCACTCCTAGCTAAAATCATAGAAAAAACAGCCCAACGTCAACTGAGCCACCACATAGAGAAAAACGCTCCTTTTGACTTCTGCCAACATGTATTCCGGGAGTCTCACGGTGTCGAAACTCTGTTAACAACACTATTCAGCACCCTAATGCTAGGCTTTGCTCTTGTCTTCCTGGACATTGCGGCCACCTTTGATTCCGTCAACCACAAACTACTCCTGCTCTGTTTGACTGAGAAGGGAATACACGGGAATGCACTTGCTTGGTGTGCTTCATACCTGAATGACCGATGGCAACACGTCCGTTCCCACTCCTCCACCTCCACCCCATTCTCTCAAACCAAAGGTGTCCCACAAGGCTCTTCTCTCTCAGCCCTATTCTTTAATGTCTATATGCAACCTATTTGTAACATCATTATATCCTTCAACATCAATTGCCTAATCTATGCCAACGATGTCCTTATGTTTACCCCAATATCCACGGAACACCCATACCTGTCCACCTTGTCCACATGCTTTGATGCAGTCTCCGACTGGTTACAATCACACGAGCTAAGAATAAATCTTAAAAAGACCGATGTCCTCTTCATCAGCAGAGATAAGGCATTCACCCCACCCTCATCTCTCAAGGTGCGCGGTGCAGAGCTTCCTACTAAAACATCAATACGATATCTTGGTGTAACTCTCGACCAAAACCTAGACCTAAACGCCCACATAAGTAACATGGCAAAATCGGTTTACCACAAAGTCCGGATGTTACGCCACATGAGACATCTCCTGGAAACGAAAGACTTCAAAACAGTATTTCAAGCACTTGTGATGCCCCACTTCGACTTTGCCAAATGCATACTGCATGGTCTCCCAAAGAGCGCACTGCACCCATTGCAAATGGCAATGAACACTGCAGCAAGAACCCTATATGGAGCAACAAGAAGAGACCACATTACCCCTATCCTAAAGGCATTACACTGGCTTCCGGTGCACTGTAGGATTACCTTTAAAATATTAACCATGACATTCAAGGCCATCAACAAGTGCACAGCCAACTCCCTCTCCGAGCTGATCCAGCACACCTCCCCCAACAGAATGAGAAGATCTGCTGCAACCAACACCCTGCGACTCCCAAAGGCATTCACTAAATGTTCCAAAGCCACAGGGAACCGTGCATTCACACTTTATGCCCCCTCCTTCTGGAACACTCTACCTGCAAACATTCGTGCAATAAACAACCTCTCCCAGTTCAGGAGAGCGCTGAAACACTACCTGTTTCTTCGGCACTTCTCCAACTCAAATGACATCACATAACCAACACACGTCACAAGGCCTTCCTCCCCTCTGTTGATCCCTCTTCCTGCTATCTCCTAGCCCAAATCATGCAAATGTTTACTGTTAACGATCCATAAATAGTCTACCTTTCTGTACATAGTTAACCTGTTCTCCAAGTTATATACCCTGTTTAATGTAAGTTCAATGTAGATCATTCCTCATTGTACAATTTTTGTTGACTGTGAACCGTGCTGATGGTAAATAGTGCGGTATAGAAAAACTATAAATAAATAAATATATCCGTGTTTTCAAATCTCCATGCCAAAAATCTCATACTAATGACCATAGTAATGTCAAATTAAACAATTCAGAAAGGCTATCAAGCACTATTTATTCACGGAATACTTTCAGCCACCGTAACATAGATCACCTGCAACATATACCTCCAATGCTTAACAAAAACCCAAATGTATTAGAATTACGCAATGCAGTTGTATATACACTTAGAAATACTTATGTTTTTGTTGATCTCATGTAAATTTAAATACATATGTTTTTGTTGATCTTATGTAAATAGTTTATGGAATGGTTCTACAAATAGAGTATCCCAGTTATCCAAATTCTTAAACTGTTTTCTGTAAACTCATACTTGTTAAATGTACTGAGATGTTTTTGTTCCATGTAAACCGCGCTGATGCCGAATAGTGCGGTATAAAATAAACTTTAAATAAATAAAATAAATAAATAAATGGCACAGGAGATAAAACAGTCACATTTTTCATCTGTCAGAGCTCAGATGCCCTTTGGAGGTGATGCAAACAGGCTTTTGGAGCTAAAGTGGTGCTAAAATGGTGAGGAGCAGCTAGTGCAGGTGTTTGTGTCTCATACATCCTGCGTCAAGTGCAGGTAGAGCAGGTGCAATTACTGCAGGAGGATGGATGTACACCCTTCCCTGTATTTACTGCATGGGCTTTGCACTATCACAGCTTAGCTTGGCCAGTTAAAGTGCGGTAAGTGCTAAGACCTGCCACGCTTTAGTAAACATGCCCTTTTATGTGCTTAGTTATCAGGTTACGAGACTAAATAGCATCGCCACTGGATAACCTCAAACTCTGACCCAGCTCCCCCTACGGACTGCCTCAGCATTATCCCGATAATACGAGGGCAGAGGGACTATTCAGTGGCTCAAACAGGTGTAAATATCCTCAACTGCATTCGAGATGCAATTTCTGCTCCTTGTGCTAGTATTTTATAAAGACACATGCTATCTTTATAAAAGTGTGTCCAAGTAGATGCCTGCAAAATGCAATGTATGCCTTTGAGTCAGTGCTGACTCCTGGTGACCCAGAAGCTCCTGGGTTTTCTTGGCAGTGTGACTGGAAGTAGATTGCCAGGCCTTTCTTCCGAGGCAGCGGAGGGTTAAGTGACTTGCCCAAGGCCACAAAGAGTGCTAGTGGGAACTGAACCCTGTTTGCTTGGTTACCAAGCCAGTGTTCTAACCACTAGGCCTACTTGCTCTCTTAAACAGTAGGTGCCCCCTTAGGAAAAATTAGCCTCTAAAGGCCAACACCAAAATCTTTTAAATGATATGTATTTTTTTTATGGACAGCCAGTGTAAGCTGGGAAAACAAAAAGAGCAGGGGCAAGCTTGCTAGTGTCGTAGTTAATGAGATAAATAAATACAGATAAAAATCCAATACACTTTAATGACAGAAATAAATAAATTCCCCAAGAACCAACTTAAAAATTACCCAACATGGCCATGTTTTGACATACAGACACCAGCATCAGGGGGTCCTTATATTAACTAGTAGGGTGCAATCATTGGCAGATGACAAAATAAAATGATTTTCTCCTGCAGTAAGCAGCCAGTAGTGATAGTGAGTTGCAGTTTAGCTGAGCAATTTGATTTATTTACATCAGGCTGCTTATCTGGTTTCACCAATTGTTTAAATTGTTTCACCAAAAGCAACTTTTAATATGCATTTTGAGGTATTAGAGAAATATGATGTTCAAATGAACCTTCACATCAAACTTCACTGTGACGTTCTTAACGGAGTCCTCCAAGGGGATGACCTCACCCTTTGCCAAAGCCCTACAGGAGACCAACTACCAGTTACATCTTCAAAATACTGCACTTCAGTTTATATATTAACTGCCACACATTTAGATTTTAGCCATATTAAAACTGTCTTGAGGCAAGAATTAAGTTATCAATAATAATATCCAGGCAACCCACCAAAGCAGCAATTATGGGAATGCTATAAGCATTATATTTTTTTTTTATTTATTTATTTACATTCTCTTATACACTGTGCTATTCTGCATCAGTGTGGTTTACATTGAACAAACTGAAATTACATTGAACAGGGCATTATAACTTGGAGATATCTATTTAACAGGGAACATGGGCTATGGAGGGTTAAGAGGCTTGCCCAAGACCACAAGGAGCACCTGTGGGACTAGAAACCCCAGTCCTTCTGGCCCAGTGTTGCTGTCCTCTAGTGGGATTTGAACCCCCAAACTTCCAGCCTGAAGTACCTTGCCCCAACCACTAGGCCACTCCTCCATTATATAAAAAGCATAAGAAAAGGCATATTGAATTAGACCAAAGTACATCAAGCCCAGTATCCTGTTTCCAATCATGGCCATTCCAGATCACAAGTATCTGGCCAGTTTCCAAAAGGCATACAGGTTCCACAATGCTTGTCCCGGGTAAGCAGTGGATTTCCCAGGTCCTCTTTAGGTTTATGAGCCTTTCCTCCAGGAACTTGTCCAAACCTTTTTCAAACCCAGCTACACTAACAGCTTTTACTACATCCTCCGATAACAAATGCCAGAGTTTGGTTGCGCATTGAGTGAAAAAATATTTTCTTTTATTAGTCTTAAATGGGCTACATTGTAGCTTCATTGCATGTCCCCCAATCTTTCTACTTTTTGTTGGCATAAACAAATGATCTATGTTTGCCCGTTCCACTCCATTCATTAATTTATAGACCTCTTATCATATCTCCCCTCGGCCATCTCTTTTCCATGTTCAAGAGCCCTAAACGTTTAAGCCTTTCCTCATAGGGTATCCTTCCATCCCCTTTACCATTTTGGTGGCTCTTCTCTGTACTTTTTTTAAGTCTAATTAAAATTTCATTTCATTTCACTTATTAGATGTTTTACTTGTCCTTACCAAAAAAGCCTAAGGTAGGTTACAGTAAAAGAAACATAATAAAACATACTTTAAGACAATACAATTACAACATAAACAGCGGCAATAGTATCTTTGAGACATCCAAGGGACTTACTCAGTGATCCTGGGGAAATAAAAATGTTTTCACCACCCTGCTAAAGCCCATAAGATCATCAGTAAAATGAATGGTCAACAGAAGAGCATAAATGGCAGGTAACAGTGCTCTGGCCCACAACCTTACTGAACACAACAGATTCACCCTAGAGAGCTTAAACAAATTGGTATCTGGAAAACAAGTAACCTGTGATAATGTATATTCCTTCAAATGAATCAACAAATATTTAGGATTTTTCATCAGTTGTGTCCTAAGAGCCACAATTAATAACTTAAACTTAATGTGCTGGACAATAGGTAACCACCTTCAACACTTGCCCAACCCCTCCCCCTGCTGGGGCTTTGTACAGGAGCTTTCCTCTCTAAGCACAAGAGCTGCTGACCCTCCAATGGAGGTTCCTGCTTGGGAAAGTACCCTCATTGCAAGTCTCTGCTAATTTTGTATACTCTGTTTAGGCATTTTCCTGTGCCTTTTTAGAATCTAGCTTGTTATTTATTGTTCTGTCTATATTTCTGTTTTGTCAGTGTGGGTCCTACCTTCTGTCTGTCCTTGACCCAGATCCTTCTCTCTGCAGTGCTGTGTCTCCCTTTTCAACATTTCATTGCCCACCCCTCCACCCCTCAGCCCACCCATCCCTGGCTTAACACTCTTTCATAGCCTTCCTCTGTTCATTGACACAATTACTCAGGTGCACCTGAAGCCACCAGGACTTTCTCCTCCCTCTCCACCTGTATCTCCTTTGATTTCCATTTTCTCCTCTTCTCCCTCTCCTATGGCGCCACATCAATTTGTGTTCTTTATGTTAACTCTCCCTAATCTTTTCCCCTCATTCCTACAGTTCCATTGCCCTACCTCTCATTACCCACTCCTTATTGTCCCCCACCTCCCCTACCATTTTGTCTTCTACGTTATCATCTGCCCTTGAACTTCACCATTTTCTTCCTTTCATTCAGCCATTTTCATTCTCACTGAGGGAACCTCATTCCCGCTTCCGTCGTGCTGCCTCCTCTCTCCCTTGTTCTCTCCTACTCCTTCTCCTTTTCTCATCTGGCCCTCCTAGATTTTTTTCACACTCCCAGGGAAGATCAGTGCGTAACCTTTCTAATCTTGTTCATATCCCTCTTCTCTGCTTTTTTCATGCCTATTGTGAAATGCACATTTTGTCTCCAATAAACTCACCTTCATTCATGACCTTTTTATCTCTAATACTCTGCATCTTCTGGCTCTTAATGAAATTTGGCTTCTCCCTGAAGATTCTGCTTCAGTCGCTGCCTTCTGTAACAGAGGCTACTTATTTTCCCATACAAGTCAGCCCACTAGCCATGGTGACAATGTTGGGTTCCTGCTCTCTCACTCCTGCCAATTTGAGCTCCTCCTTCTGCCTCCATATAATTCCCTTGCTTCCTTTGAAGTCTATGCCATCCACCTATTTTCTCTACTACCTCTCTGAGAAGCTGTCATTTATTGACTACACTGACTTTGCCCCCTAGCTCTCCTCCTTTCTGGATGCATCTTCCCCTTCCCTTAATCTTGGGGATTTTAACATTCACATTGATTAGTCTTCTGACCCTTATGAATTAAAGTTTTTCCCTAACCTCTTCATTCAACCTCCAGCTGTGCTCTATCACTCCTTGACCTCGTCTTCTCTTCCAACTGCTCACCCTCAAACTTCTCCATCTCAGTTCTGCCGTTTTCTGACTATCACCTGCCAACCTTCACCTTTAACCACCCACCCATCATGGTCTCACCCAATCTTCACAAACATGTTTAGGAATCTTCATACTACTGACCTTCAGCTCTCTCTACTGTTGTCTTATCACCTCTTTCTTCCACTATGTCATCTGAGTATGTTGATGGGGCAGTATCCTCCTATAACACTATATTCTCCTGTGCTCTGGATGCATTTGCTCCTCCCATTCCATGCCCTGTGAGGTGTACTGTAGCTCAACCCTGGCTGTCCTCAACAATTTGTTACCTATGTTCCTGTGCCTGCTCAGCTGAGCGCCTTTGGCTTAAATCACATACTCTTCCTATCTACATTTCAAATTCATGCTAACATCTTTCCAGTCAGCCATAGCACTTACCAAGCAAGAGTACTATGTCCATCTGATTAACTGTCTTGCCTCAACTCTCTCCTCCCCAATCCCTCTATCACTGTCTGTCCAGACCTTGGCTGACTACTTCTATGACAAAGTCCAGATTAGCCTTGAATTCTCTGTAGAGTCATCTCCACCTCATCTTCCCCCTCTTCAATCCCAAATCCTTTCCTTATCTTCAGTTACTCTTTATTCCTTTTCTGAAATCACTGAGGAGGAAACTGCAAACCTTCTCTCCTCCTCCAAACTCACTACCTGCTCCTCTGATCCCATTCCTACCCATCTACTAACTTCTATCTCTTCTACTGTCATCCCTTCCATCTGTCATATCCTTAACCTAACATTTTCCACTGCAACTGTTTGTATGGCCTTCAAACATGCTGTGGTTATACTTCTCCTCAAAAAACCTTCACTAGATCGTACCTGTCCTTCCAGTTATCAGCCTATCTCTCTCCTCCCCTTTGCTTCAAAACTACTTGAATGAGCAGTTCACTACTGCTGGCCTGACTTTCTTCCTCTCAAGCTCTTCTGGATCCACTGCAGTCTGGCTTTCGTTCTCTACATTCGACAGAAACGGCTCTTGTCAAAGTTTCCATGACTTGTTCCTCAACAAATCCAAAGGTTTCTATTCAATTCTCATCTTTCTTGACCTTTGTTGCCTTTGACACTGTTGATCACCACCTTCTGTTTGATACACTATCCTTGCTTGGATTTAGGGACTCTGTTCTGTCATGGGTTTCTTCTTATCTCTCCCATTGTACTTTTAATGTATATGCTGGTGGATCTTCCTCTACCGCCATCCCGCTTTCAGATGGTGTACCTCAGGTCTCTGTCTTGGGACCTCTCCTTTTCTCTCTCTACACTCAATCCCTTGATGTACTTATTTCCTCCCATGGTTTTCAGCACCATCTTTAGGCTGATGACTCTCAGATCTACCTTTCTGCACCTGAAATCTCTCTAGGAATCCTGGCCTGGATCTCTGTCTGCTTATCCGATATTGCTGCCCGGATGTCTCACCATCGTCTGAAACTGAACATGGCCAAAACTGAGCTCCTTATCTTTCCCCCTAAACCCACCTCCCCCTTCCTCCCTTCTCTATTTCTATGGATGACACTACACGCCTGCCTGTTTCCTCAGCTTGCAGCCTTGGGGTCATCTTTGACTACACTCTCTTTCTCTGCATTCATCCAACAGATAGCTAAAACCTGCTGCTTCTTTCTCTGTAACATTAGCAAAATGCATCCCTTTCCTTTTTACTCACACTACTAAGACCCTTAGCCACTCATTAGTCACCTCCCGCCTTGACTATTATAACCTGCTCCTCACTGGTCTCCCTCTGAATCATCTCTCTCCACTTCAATCTATTCAAAACTCAGTTGCACGGCTTATCTTCCAGCAGTGTCACTATGCTCATGTAACTCCTATTCTCAAGTCAATTCACTGGCTCCCTATCCAATTCCAGATCCAGTTCAAACTTCTCCTACTTGTGTCTCTTGGGGAAACTGCTAGGTACATATGACCTAGATTGGCCACTGTTGGAAACAGAATACTGGGCTTGATGGACCTTGGTCTGACCCAGTACGAGCATATCTTATGTTCTTATGTTCTTACCTTAAAGCGCATTCATGCTGCAGCTCCTCACTACCTTTCCTCTCTTATCTCATTTTCCATTCCTCTTCGTGAACGCCACTCTATCTGGTGGATCTCTTTTATCTGTGCCCTTCTCTGCCACTGCCAACTCCAGACTCTGTCCATTCCACCTTGCTGCTCCTTATGCCTGGCTCCTTCTCTGGTCCTATTCAAGTCCAGGCTGAAGACCAACCTCTTTGAGGTTCTTTTTCGATCCTGAGGCTCCTCATTCTCTTACCCACTACTTATGTGTATCTTGCCACACTCTAGTCCCCAGCTCTGCAATGTTTTTTCATCTTGATTAGATTGTAAACTCTGAGAAGCAGGGACTGTGTCTTACATCTATATGTAAGCGCTGCATACACCTTGTAGCGCCATACAAATGACTAGTCGTAGCAGTAGTGAAAGGATTCCACTATAGGAGTCAAATAATCCTTAGGTCCAGCTCCCACCAAGAGCTCGGCAGCTGCATTCTGAACTGTGCAACCTGACCTAAAACCCTTGCAGGGAGGCCAGAGTACAAAGCATTGTAATAATCCAACCTCGCAAGGATCAGCAGCTGTATCCTGATGATCAAAGAATAGACATATCTTTCTCAACTGCCATAAATAAAAAAAAGTGCACCTTCACCACCTTGGAGATCTCTGAGTGCAATGTTGGTGAACTATCTAATTCAAACTCCAGACTAGAAGCCCGATCCTTCACTTCCAATAGTACTTTCCACCAGGACAAAGAAGATTGGGCGGGGGGCTATTCAGTGGTGCTAGTGCTTGTAAAGTGCATTGCTGACGCCGCTGAATATTAACCTCAGATATTCAATGCTGGGGCCATATCCACCCACTGGCATTGAATATCCGGGTCACCGGAGATCCTGGAAGCTAACCGGGCCGGGGCGATATTGAGCCACTGCCCAGTTAGTTTCTACGGGAAACGTTAGGTCAGCCAATGTCGCTCAATATCGCTGCTGCCTCTGCCCTGCCTGTAAAGTCTACAAGCCCCTGATGCTAATTACATAGCATCAGGGTGTGCAGTGGTCGCACTCATGGATATCCATTAGCGCCAACCATGCTAGTCCACTGAATATCTCGTTCAGCTGCATTTGCATAGCTTGCAGGTCTGCAAACCATGCAAATGCTTTTGAATGTTCCCCAGTTGTTTATAAGAAAAACTTGAGTGGTGCACCCAAAGCAGCTCTGTCTTCTGACAATTCAGTATTAACTTATTATCTCTCATCCAATGATCCATATCAAGCAAATAGGCCTCAGGCTTTTGCAATTGATGTACCAAAATTTACCCAACAGAAGATACAGCTTGATGTCATTTGCAAACATCTGGAAACAAATGCCATGCTGATGGGTAAGCAAGGCTAGGGGCTGAACATAAAGGTTAAACAAAAAGGGAGATAATAAGGCCCCCTGAGGGACCCCAAATGTATCAAAGTTGTACCTGATGACTTTGAGCCAACTGGCTGCATTCAGCAAGGAAGAATTTTAAACACTGTCAGAGCATCCTACCAACCCCAAACAAAACCAGCTGCTGAGCAATGTATGATGATCTAGCATATCAAACCCTGCAGAAAGATTTAGCAGCAAAAGGAGTGCATCATCTCTGTGATGCAAATGAGATAGCAAATCCTGATATATCGCCAGAAAGGCCATTTCCATGCCCAAGAGCACCAAAATCCAGGCCGGAGATCATGGAGCAAGCCCTTATCGTCTACATAGGCCGCGCCAAAACCGACTTCTCAATAACCTTATGCAAAACTGAAAGGTTTGAGATTTGCTGAAAATTCTCAGTCTTTAATGGATATAGGATTGACTTTTCTAACAATGGATGGCCAGCGGTTCAAACAACATACAAAGCCAATGGAATGGACTAGCTAACCTAAAGGCTGCAGAAAAATACTAAAAAGCAATAGTGAGAAAGATGACTCATACTACTACTACTATAGCTTATCATTTGTATAGCAGTACTAGGCATACACAGCGCTGTACATATATGCATTGGTGGACCAAGGAGAGCAGTGAGTACCTGCACTCTGACACAGGAAACCAAACAAGCAGGTACAAAAAGAGACTGGAGATAATCCAATTCAGGTAAACCCCTTTTATTAGCCCCTACACGTTTTGGCTGAAAGGCCTTCTTCAGAGGGTCTTTAGAGGGAACACACCTCGAAAAATATAATAACAACAAACATCAAACATAAACATAAACATAATAATAAACCATTGAAAAACTGCTTGAAAATCAATTAATTATAAAAACATATAAATAACAATAAGTTTAATAAGAATAACAAGACTAATAAAACTTGAAAAGTGCTCTTAAACATGTAAAATGAAATATGAAATATATAAAAGATATAGATCAATTTTATAACATAAATATAATAATGGTTGGACTGTTAAAAGCATAAATAGAATATCAAAAACATAACTAGATTACAATCAAATAGGTCAAAAGCCATATTTAAAAACATAAAATAAAGGCAAGACAAGAGAAGAGGAGGAGGAGGAGGAGGAGGACACAACAAAAATAATAATAAATAATACCTTTTTTTGTCTCGTAGTATGATTTTTCTAATAGTATATGTATTTATTTATTATTTTTTCTTTAGTGGTCATTTTTCGGTACTACGAGACAAAAAAAGGTATCATTTTAGTATTATTTATTATTTTTGTTGTGTCCTCCTCATCCTCATCCTCTTCTCTTTTCTTTATTTTATGTTAAATTAAATTAAAATAAAATACCTTGGATCCCATTCTGATCGGGGCATGTCTGAGCATCCAAAATCTGGACGGGCCAGATTTGCACCCAATTCTGCACCTGCGGGAGCTCCTGAGGGACAGGAATTGCGTGCAAATGGCCTGGTCAGGCAGGACGTGCTCCGATTCAGACAAGCTGCATGTCCGGCTCCCTCCCCGTCCAATCCTTCTAATGCTCCTACATGGATCCTCAGTGCTAAGCTTGAAAAATGGTCAAGAAGTTGGCAGCTGAGATTTAATGTTAAAAAATGCAGGGTCAAACATTTGGCTGCAAATATCCAAGGGAGCGGTACAGTGTATTGTGTAAAGTACTTCTGTCACAAAAGAAAAACGAGACCTGTGCATGATTGTTTCTGATGATCTTAAAGTGGCTAAACAGGTAGAAAAGGCAATGGCAAAAGCTGGAAGGATGCTTGGGTGCATAGGGAGAGGAATGGCCATCAGAAGAAAGGAAGTGATAGCGCCTCTGAAGCCGGCCCTGCAAACCGAGCGGACTGAAGTTCACGCGGGGCCCTGTGTGAACTACATTCTTGCACAATGGACTGGCTGGCCCTGGATGCATGGAGAGTCTCCAAGTGGAGGTAGTAGAGACGAGGACAGTATCTGAATTCAAAAAAGCATGGACAAACACCGAAGATCTCTAAAGGAAAAAAGGGAACTATTGTAGTTGATATAGAAGGGCAGACTAGATAGGCTATGTGGTCTTTTTCTGCTGTCATGTTTCTATTTTTCAACAAACAAAACAAGGATAAATGATAGTGTATTACACAGCCTTCAAAAGAAGGCATTTCTTTAACTCAGTGTGATGAAAATGTACAATTTTTTTTTTAATGAAAATCATATATGGCTATAAATAGGTGATTATGAAAGCTATTTACTGAACTATGTTAAAACCAGGCATTAATATGATTCTTACAGCCAATCTATCAAAGGGGTGTTAAAATTTTAGTAAATCCTGTATTAAAATGGAAAAAACCTGAAAGGATTACATCTGGCAATACAATCTCTGAGTCTGCTGAGTCAACTGCAAGAACCCCTCCCTGGCTTTTATCCTCCTACCTTTTGCATCAAACACCCTCCCCCATCAAATGAATAGAGTTCTCCTGAGCCTTCGTCTTTCCAGCCTCTGCCTCATCAGTCAGAGGCTTCACTGAGTCTTCATGCCCCTACCCTAACATTTGTGAAGAACGCTAGCCCTGAGCCTGCTGATCAAGGAGGTTCTGGGCCACAATTCACCCCTGATTATCTCCTTACCACCCACAGATTGCCTCTTCAGAAGTCTTCAATTGAAAGTTGAATTTAAGAGGGGACATTCTTGCCTCCTCTCCATCTAGTGATGTCTTTAAAATGGTGCTCAGTGTCCTTATAAACCATTTAGAGCAAATAGATGTATGAAGTGATTAGATACCAATTTTAAATATGGCACAGGCAGGAGAAGCACAATCCTCTAAAAGGATGTGGAGGGAAGTTATGGGAATATATCAGATTCTCATGGCTGAATCAGTACCCTGGTGTCTTTTAGTCAGAAATTTGTTGAGAAAGGATTTGGTAGGATGTGGTAAGGAATGTTTGGAGTACATTTCTTTGGGGGAAATTAGAATAGGGATGGAAGGCTAAAAGCCTGTGGGAGCTCGTAGTATTCCCTCAGATATGTAGTGAGAAGATAAAGGCCTGGTAGGGGAGAGGAAGGGGGGCTCTTCTTGTTGATTTGATTGTGTGGGGGCTGGAGTAGTGAAGGCTCAGATGTCATCAATGTTCACTTGGGAATGAAGGAAATCATATCCTCCACTGTGGCTCATGTTAGCTGGCACAGGTTAGCATTTGAACTTAACTACGGTCTCTGAAATATACTTACATTTTTGCCTTATCAGTTGGGTTAACACAAATAACATGGCTGAAGATGATTTGTGTTAAGCCTTTGGAAGAGTGATAAACTATTTGACGTACACTGGCATGCTATTCAGCATGATACTATTTATTTCATTGACATTTTTTGTGCGTTGATGCATGTTAACTTATCTTTAATGTAGATTAGATGCTAGCATAGATGATTAACCTGCATCATCTTAACTCATATTAATAGTCCCCTAAGGCACCTAGAGGGAAAAAAATACTGATAGATATAATGATATGCTTACACAGTGGTGAAAAGGCCTAGTACAGCAATATCAAGCTCACTGCCCATTTCATGGTCACGAAAGGAATTTTTTTTCACTGCTGTACAGGCATGTGTAGGCCGATTCAGAACGGTGCATGGCTGGGCAATCAGGAAGCCCAAAACATGGACTGGCCCAACTTGTACCCCATTCCACAACTGCGGGAGTTGTTCCCATGGTTGCAGAATTGGGCACTTGGATGGCCGAGCGTGCATCTGATTCCATCATGGGAGCCATTTAGCAACCTGCCCATCCAGCCCACACAATGGAAATGGCTTGGGTGCTGGTACAGTGGCATCCCATCGCTATGGCACCGACACGTCTAGCTGGCATTGCTGAATGGTCTGTCCTGGAGTGGGCCTCGACACATTGCTGCCTGACCCTCTGCGGGGGCCCCCAAGCCCTGGATCAGCTGGCAGGTGCTGTGCAAGAGCAGCGACCTGGGGTACAGGGGGCTGTATCTCGTGAATGGTGCCGTACCTGGGACTTATTCCACCATTGAGGTGGAATAAGTTGGGCATATAACTCACCGGCGGGGCATGTGCAGAGGCCCGACCTGAATGGTCTCTGTATGTCCTGGCGTCTTGCCCCACCCTCGCTTTTCCCCTGTTCCACCCCCTCCCACCCACATCTAGCGCTCCTTGCACAAATGTGCTGGGACCTCTGAATCGCATCCTGGTGCTAAGCGTGGGTTGGACTTCCAACCCGAACATCCTACCCCACTATTCAAGGGACGGAATGCCAGCCATAGCATTTTTTTCTCTTTGCTCTTGACTACAAGCAGATCCAGTGCAACCATTAGGTGAACTACATGGTCACCTAGAGTGCCAATAGTCCAAGGAAGGCCCATTGCCACCACTGCCGCCCCTCTCTGGAGCCTATAGTGGCAACAATGACTTCAAACAGCTCTGGAGCGCTTAACTAAACCTCTGGCACTGTGGGGCTGTTTATGCTTCCGCCCCTCCAAAGCCTGATGCGAATTTCCTATTTGCATTGGGACAATAGTGGCTAATCATGGTTCTGCACTAACAGTTAATGCGATATGCTAATTTTTAGCATTTAGTGATCCCTACATTAACAGCTAACATGGAAAATGCCATTGTAGGATCAGGGTTAAGGAACGGGTAGGGACTGCATCTTACAGTTAACACAGAAGTATTTACAAGGCATGTGCGGGCCCAAGATTTGTCATTTTCATCGCAAACAAACCAAAGATTTTTTTTTGTTTTCATTGTAGTTGCGCAACTACTGCATATGCAAATTGCTTTGCATGCGTATTGTCGCCGCAGCGCCCCTACTGGCGTAGTAACATAAGGGCGTCCGGGGACATTTAATTTGTATCAGAGAGTGTTCATGCTGAAGGACCAAAAGGATTGTGGTCCTTGTAGTGTAGAACTCCCTGGAAAGAATAACTACGCCAAGTGTAGGGTAAATAAGGCTTTATTTCCCCAGTTAATGCTTTAGGTTCAATGGGACATCAACATAAAGTGGAGGTAATGCTTTCCTCAAACAATAAAGTTCCACCATGGACTAAACAGTTAAAGGTTGTAAGCTCTACAATTGACTGTTTAGCTGGGTTAGGGGATTTTCCAAACAATAGAAAACAATATCAGAACAAAATGGTTATCAGCTTCACCATATGCAGACTTATTTCTTCGCTATATAATTAGCTTGGCAAGCAAACTACTTCTTAAGCAAAAGTTACATTCCATAGGTTCGTTGTGAGGCATGGGAACCCTGGAGCTATAATCCAAGTCCATTGATTCTGGATCACTACCCTCTTCAGAGTTAAGAATGTCTTCAGAGTCTCTTAATTCCTCACAGAAGTTCCCTGGCTTCTCATATAACTTTCTTAAAACATTTTTAGGAAGTGGCTTTAAATAGTTAGCTTTACTTCTTCCATGATACTGAGGTTTATCTACTTGCATAAGACTTTCCTCATTTAGAGTTCCTTTTAGAATGAAAGGCTTTTCATACCTTAGCTTCCGAGGAGCGCCACGCCCAGGATTCAGCTTACAACGTAGCTTTTCCTGCTGACACCCTGGCTGCTAGGAAAACCAGACGTGGATTTCCCCTCTCTATCTTTCAAGGTAAGAGGATCAATGTAAAAGGAATCTCCTTTTCTTGTGCCTTTCTGGCTTGGCTTAAAGGACTTACTTGGAGTTGGAGAACTTCTTTTAACAGGCAGGCTGCTTCTCTGGGCTTTATCCCATGGAGTATACCTCTTTTGGCTCCTGCCACCTAGAGCTGGCCGCAGCTGGAAACTATCCTGTTCCAGGCTTCTCTCAGAGCTTGTGCTGTCGGTCCTTCTGACCTTGTCCTTAGCACTTCCCCAGAACTGAGTCTTGCCTCTGTCTGTGTCCGTTCTTCTCCTTCCTTCTCTTTGCTGGTCCTTTTCCTGGTCTCCTTGCTGGACCCCCTGGTCTCCTTGCTGGAGCCCCTGGTCTCCTTGCTGGACCCCCTGGTCTCTCTGTTGGACTCCTTTCTGGGCTCTCTGGGGCTGGTCTCTCCCTCTGCTCATCTGATTTCCCTTATAAAGGGATTTCTGGCTTGCACGCTGTGAGTTTGAGGACAGGTGAAAGCACTTATCATTAAGGTGCTCAGTGCTTGAGCACGTTGCTTCAGGTACTGTGTAACTGTTCATGCGCCCTCTGGCTGAGCTACACTGGAACTGTGCTCTCTGCCTTTTCTGAGATTCATGCAAATCAGGAGTTTTTTTCAAGGCTGTTTCTTCCCTAGCTCCAGCCTCATGACAGTATACCTCTGAATTAGCACACACACAAGCAATTTGCACACGTGCTTAGTTTTTAGGTATGCAAACGAATGCCCAAACGAACCCAAAATACAGAGGTTTAGTATTTACAATACATTAACTGTTCATGAAGCAGATAATGCAGAGCCTGAAGACATTTAATTAACTGCGCCACACTTTATCTGCCGTGAAATCCATGTGTGATAGTCACTTTTTCTCTGGGACCTTGCAAAAATGCTGGGAAGGCACCTAACGGCATAGCTAGTGTGATTACGGCAACTAGTCATTGCCTCTGAACCCTAGACTTGGCTTTTCAGTGCTGGGGCAATATCCAGCCACTGGCATTGAATATCCGGGTTAGCCAGGTAGCTAGGAAGCTAACTGGTTAGATTTGGTGGCAAAAGGTAGGACAAGCTTTACTGCACCTGACTTTAGCCACCGAGGGGTAACTGGGTAGCGACTGAATATCGCCACTGACCAATTATCCTTGGGTGTCGCTCCCAGAATTCCCCGATGCTACCCACCTAGCAACCAGGTACCTATCAGCGGCACCCACAGAATATCCTGATCAGAGCGATTAATGCGGTTAGGAGGTGTGCTAACCGCGTTAGTCATGTTCAGTATCGGGCCGGCAGTTACCCATGTTCATTTTGGAAATGACACGACATTAAATGCAAAACCTTATTTCACTTTCGTAAAGAGGAGCTTTGCTGAACTAACATAGCAACTACATTACTGTAGTTTGAAGTACTAGGTGCATCTTACTTTTATTTAAATATCTTTCATTTTTGTTGTACCATATATTTTAAAAGAATCATTACGGTATGTTCACCAAACAAGCTAGTCATTCCTGAATCAAGATCTCAATGCCTCAGCTATTTTTTTTTATAACAACATATTTGAAGCTACAATATTTAGTGAGTAATTTTAAAAAGCATGTTAGTAGGTAAAATAGTGTTTTCCATGAAAAAAATAGCCTTTAATAAAATTGCCTGGGTTATATGCCCCATAACTGTGTGTACAGTCTGTGTGCGCATAAGTTTACCTGACTTGAATGGAGGCAGGAAATGTATTAATAATAAATAGCAGGCAGACATGTATACGAGTACAAGGGTCATTTTCATAGGACAAGTATGTGCATACTTTCCCTTGGAAACCGATGCAACTGATGAGCATACTTGCTGGACAAATTAAGCGGCTTGTTACAAAATTACTCTCAAGTCGCTTTCTCCTCCATTGTCTGGGAAGAAAGTCCTGGCAATCTACTTCTGGTCACAGCTTGGCAAGAAATCCCTGGGGCTGCTGGGTCGCCAGGAGTATTGACTCAATGGCACACAGTGCATTTTCATGGAGGGTAATTTCATCAGCAGACACCTAGTTTTAGGCAATAAAAATGCAGCTTCTTAGGCGCTATTCTAGAAAGGAAAGTAGGTGCCTTCTTTTCTTTATAAAATACTCATCTATGTGGCAGAGAATGTGCATTGAATGTAGGCGCAATCACTAGCACCTGCTTGTGAGGTGGTATAAATAATCGTGTGTACGTTGCACACCTATATATATATACATATAGATTAAGGCATTTTGGAACTATGTATGTACTTGTGTGCTTTACCCAAACTCTACCCATATACACATCAACAGTGAAAGTAAACGCCATCATATCGACACACATACTTTTATTCTGGGTGCTGTTTTATAAAAGGCTATTTACATGAATGCGTGGCCAGCTAATACTTGTTAAAATAGCCCATTTTAGGTATCTACTCTCACATTTAAAATAGGTGCCTCCTTTTAATGCATTTAATTCTCGCATTTCTTTCACTGTTCTGTGTTCATGAATGATGGAATAGATAGAGGGAAACCTATCCTGACAAATCTGAATTTCAGACCTGCACAGTGTACCTGAATGGTTTTCTGTCCCATTCTTCTAGTGGCTAGTGCATCATATGGAAACTGCAAAGTATTCTCAATACTCCCTTGAGAACAATATATGTTATGCATTTCCAGGGTTACCGAAGGGAAAACATACATGACGAGAGAACTGAAATTTCAAAACGTCAAAGAAGAAGACCTAACGTACATGTATATCTGCAAACTCAGCAGTACAGTTCAAAATGATAATAGAACATACATCCTAAAGAAGAAAGGTATGCGCTCACCAGAATTTTACTATGCCTGTTGATGCTGCTTTTATTTTTCTACCCATGTTTAAAAGTTTGGCAGCCACGGCTAATTGCAAAAACCGCAAGAATGGAATTTCTTTCCCTTTACAGAATGACCCTCAGATTCAATGGTCATTGCCTCATGTCTGTGTACCTCACAATATATTGTGTCAAGACTATCTACTGCAACTAAGTATATGTCTTAACAATGGCCAAAATAACTTATCTGAGTAACCTCTGACGTTACCTAGGTATGATATTCATTTTAAAGAACTGCTGACAGCCAATAGATAAGTTTTGGCTGCACAAGTCAATGTGCAGTCAAAACATATCTGTAGAAAGGAGGGAGTAGACTGAATGAGAGGATCTAACAAAGCTCAAGTAGTCAAATACCTGGCAGTGCCCAGACACTGTGGTATAAAAATCAAAAAGAAACAGTACACATTAGGAAGTACTTCCAAGTACCAACCAGAAGAGTCCTCGGGGTGATGATGCCCGATGATCTTAAGGTAGCATAAGGTGGTAACCTGTCACAGGAGTAACAGAGTGCATAGGAAGAAGCAAAACCATTGAAAAAAGGAAGTGATTATGCCTTTGTGAAGGTCAGATCTTGCCTAGAATCTTGTGAGATCTTCATGAGATCTTACCTAGAATGTTGTGCCCAGTTCTGGAAGCTCTACCCCTGAAAGGATATAGGGTGACTGGAGGTGATTCAGAGATTGGCTACTAAAATCTATACAAAATGAAGGTTAAAGACCTAAATATCAGGGGTGTGCAGGCCATAATTTTGTTTTGTTTAGTTTCCCATCTCATTTTTAAAATGTTTCATTTTGCTTAGTGATTTGTTTGTTGTTTTTTTCATTTCGGGGAGTAATGTCATCAATAGCATGCACTATTACTCAACCACATATGCTATTTAACAAAGGGCATACTATTCTTTAATAGTACACAGTTTTGATCAGTTATGCATGCTTTCAAATGATAGTGTGAACCATTGACAGCACAGGAAAAAAGCTAACATTTCAGTTGTTCCTGTCATTTTGGTTTAAAATGATATGACATGGGGAAGAGTTGGAGAGTGCGTAGCACTATAGCTGGAGGAAGCCTTGCCATCCGGCTTTGGGATTAGAGCAGGGAGGAAAATGCATTGCCAGAACCATCTCAGTGATGTCATTGTTGTGCGACCTGTGTCTTTAAATTGCTGGCATCTGCGTAGCAGGTGGCCGTCGTGTGTGACTGTAGGGCGTGGCCCCAAGGGGTGTGATGAAAGGAGCACCTGTGGTGAAGAAAGCGGAGCTATGGAATGGAAGCATATAGAAGTATGGTGAGTTGGAAACACTTATGGTAGGAGGAAAAGGAAAAGAAAAGCACCTAAAGTAATTTTAATGTCAGTTCCCAAGCCTAGAGACAAACATATTGTGATTGCTTCTTCTCTATTCAAATCCTCTTTGAGCTTCCTGAAGGATCCCCCTCTTCTCCCAGCGGCCTCCTTATCCGCTACACCTGATCTCTCTGGGGACGAGTCTCCTAGAGGAATAGGAGCAGAGCCAGCTGAAGTTCCAGCATAATGTCTCTTATCCTGAAGTGGTTGTGATCCCAACATTTCAGGACAACGTCTTAGAGCCTTCTTTGTGTAAGCAAGATATTGTTATTTTGGATATCTGGAAGATAGAAACCCAGACAGAGAGCCTCATTGAAACTGTTGATCAGAGATATAGTGGACTAGAGAAATGGATACAAGGGTTAGATACCCAGCTTCTCACTTTGCAGGCAACTAAGCAACAAATTTGAGAGACTGAGATCACTCCACATACTTTGGCTTGACTGCCATGGTATGGAGAAATTGCCCCACAAGGAAGTGAAGGGAATGTAAGAGATTTGCTTTGGTCAGTAACATTGTACCAGAAGTGAAAAAGGGCACATTAGATGGGTCCAGTGGTCATTATCCTGCTGTTATATTATAGACAATGGTAGTAACAGAGTTGAAAAGCTACAGTACAGAAAACAATCCACCTTAATTCCCTGAAAAGCAGAAGCAAGAAGCGTGAAGAAGGGAAGCATAACCTAATGAAAACTGCAGGCCGTGGGATAGTCAGGGTGGAAGATGGCACTTTACAACTCTCAAGAAGTCAGTTGAGTCAGGGTTGGCAGGTTGGTGCTATCTACTCATTGTCCAACAAGGCTACAAGGATCTTGGAGGCCAGCTTTTTGGGCTACAGCCAAACTTGTTTTTGTAGCTATACTCATTGTTACTAAGAGATCTATACATGATTGAATTCAAGTAGCAGCTAGGTCTTTCTTATCAGTTGCAAGTTAAAAAAAAAAAAAAAAGAGAATTCCTAGTAGAAATGCATTTGCAAATGTAGCTGAATCTGTCTGGCAGACTAACCTATGCAGGGATCCTAGGGGGCTGTATAGATAAAAAATATCTATTCTAGCATTAATAACTATTGAAGTTATAGCAAAGATTTGTGGTTACATATAGAAAGGAAGGGAAATTGGATGTGAAAAAAAGCAAATGTGTGTGTTCATCTGTGCAAAATGATAGATTACAGTTAAGAAAATCAAGGGTGCCCTTTTACTAAAGTGATTAGGCTCTTGCATTTAATGCACATTTAGCGAAAGAACTAATGTGCGTTATGTGCACAGCCTCCACCATAAATGTCAGAGGTGCGACCAGCATATTCCCAACAGCACATGGATGCGTCCCCTAATTCATGGTGCTATTACCGCAGACATACCTATCTCCACCTACTGAGGTGGCATTAGATGAACCCATGCTAATGGCAACATTGACAGTACAATGAGCTCACCATGCCTACTCTTCACCCCTAACCTATTCATTCCACATCTGTTTGGCAGTTAGCACGAAAATCAGCATATGTTAACTCTCATGCTCCCAAGGTAAGTGTTACCATGGGCTTGAGAGCACAGTTAATGCACACCAAAACTTGTGTTAACTGAATAGCACACTTTAGTAGAAGGAATGATATGTTCTAAATGTTCGGACTCTATGACTAGCAGCTGAGATATATTTTTTGTAGTATGGATGGGCTTAACTAGACATGCTAGTATGTTTTTGCAGGCCACATACCTTGTGCAGTACAAATGCACAAAAGCTAGATGAATTTTAAAAAGGAAAGTATGCATATATATTTCTTTTTCAAATTGCCCCATGGAAAGTGCAAAACAACACAAAAAAACCCACAAAAAAAGGAGGAACAACACCCTACCCATAAAAGTCTGTGACAAAAAAGAAAAAGAAGAAGGGGTAGTTAAAAAGCTGCACAGCAGATAAATAGCCATGGGGTAAATTTATTCAGCCCGACATGGCCATGTTTCAGCACGGTCTGCCTGCATCAGGAGCAATGACACAATTCAAAATTATATATAGAATAATAAGAATTACTGCTAACCATGCAATGCGGTTCTATATATAATTTTGGATTGTGTTCATGGTCACTGATGCAGGCAAACCATGCTGAAACATGGCTGTGTTGGGTTGAATAAATTTACTCTGTGGCTATTTATCTGCTTGGTGGTTTTTTAAATTACTCCTTCCTGTTTTTCTTTTTTCCACAGAAAGTGCATACAGGAATTTATACCTGATCTTGGAAATGCAAAAATTCCTCATTTATTTTATGTACGTATTTGCATATTTTAGAAAATATATGTATAAGACCAAAACTCGCCTCTAGGAATGTCTCTGCAAAGACTGAGATAAACCTATGTTTATGGTCACCAATAGGGGCTCTTTGCGAGTACCAGTTGGTCAATGTCAGAGGTCTGACATTCCTCAAAGCAGAATCATTAGTCACACAGGAGACTCAGCCACAACATGCTTAAACTTTATCAGCACTGAATGTTTTAATAATGCAAACAAAGGCTTTAAACTTCAGAAATAGTATCAGTTAATTGGATATAGTTGGAGATAGTGCTAGCCCCTTCAAGGTAACTTCAATATCAGCCCTGTGCTTATAGCATACAGTAAACAAACTTAAAAATTCCCCTTTTAAAACTGTCCACACTTAGCCACCTTGAAGTCTCAAGTAATTCTTCAGGGTTTTTTTCCTTTCCCTTCTTAGTAGTGCAACAAATCCCCCATTTAAATTTACTTGCAGTTTCTCCACAATATACAGAGTTCAGTGGGTAGCCTGGTTCCGGGGTTTTCTTCCCTTCTCAAATGCGTAGCTGCTGCCTATAATTCACAAACCCAAAACAAACAAAAAACCAAAAGCAGATTGACTCCCTCAGTTCTTGGCATCTACTCTCTGCTTACCTGTGCTCCTCGAGCCATGGCAGCGGATAGTAACAATTTCACTACAGGTTTTGGCTGCAGCCTCTGCTGCTTGGCTTAGGCTTCATTAGAGCTTGTGATCTGGTTAATTGCTTCCAGTCCGATTTTTCCACACAGGTGGGTTAAAACATTCTCTACAGCAAATTCCCAGTTCCAAAGCAGTCTCTCTAACAGTTCAGGACTTGCCTTAACTTTAAAGGAGCCTTGCCTTTTCTCCTGGATTTGTTTCTAGCCCTCTCCCTCTTCCCCTGCTGGTTTTTTTCTTGGGCTGTAGCTGAATATCTGACTCTTGTGGGTCACAGTATGCAGAGTGTACGTGAATAGGTTTATGCATGTACAGACAGTGCCATTTTAGAAAAGGCCATTTCTACGTATAATATGCCCTTTAAAATTGCCCCCCTTAGGGCCCATTCTGATCAAGGCCCGTCCGGCCTGTCCGGACATCCAAAATCTGGATGGGCTGGATTTGTACCCCATTCTTCAGCCGCGGGAGCTAGAGGTAAAATTGGGGCAAAAGGCTTGGATGGGACGTACATGCGCCAATTCTGGCCCGCTGTATGTGTGGCTTCCTCCCCGTCAAACTCTCCCAATGCTCTTGCATGGAGCCCGGTGCGGTGGTGTCCCATTGCCATGGCACTGGGATGACATGCAGGAGCCCTGATCATTTGCATTTGCATTTGCATTTCTTATATACCGCGCTATTACGATCAGTGCGGTTTACATTGGAACAAAACATACAACAATGTAACAATTTACATTGGGTTTACAGTGAACAAGGGATGCAAACTTGGATAACAGGGAGAAAAACTATGTACAGTGTTACGTAAAGAAGAAGATTCCAACATCATACTAAGGGCATGTTTAAGGGTTGTGGTATGAAGAATGGACAGGTAACAGGAGGAGTGTCAGGCTATCGAATTTTCTAGTTGGGGTTGTGTTAGGCGTGGGTTTTGGTGAAGACGTGTATTATTTTGGGATTGACTGGGGGGGATGAGATTGGAATAGTATTTTACGAACAGATGTTGTTTGATAGCCTTTCTGAACGAAATGATATTGGTAATGGAACGGATTTCTGGGGGGAGGGAGTTCCATGCTCCTGGTACAAATAGAGAGAAGGCTCTATTGGCTTTTGTCTTTGAGCATTTTGTGATTGTTTTAGGCACTTCTAGTTTGTTCATACATGACGAACGTCTGTTTCTGTTTGGTGGAATGGGCTGGATGAGCTTGGTAAGCGGGGTGGGGGGCTGATTTCTTGAGGCCTTGAAGGTTAGAACGAGGGCTTTGTATAAGATTCTGGCATGTAAAGGCAGCCAGTGTAGGCTCATTAGTACTGGAGTTATGTGCTCCGATCTAGATATTCCAGTCAGTATTCGAGCTGCAGAGTTCATGGCTAACTTAAGCGGGTTCAATGTTGTCTGTGGGAGCCCAAGGAGGATAATGTTAGCAAAGTCAAGGTGGGGGGTTACCAGAGCTTGGAAGATTGAGCGGAAATCGGAGGGATCCAGTAATGATCGAAGGTGGCTTAATGACCGTATCTTGTGGTAGATAGATTTAGTAATGTTTTTGATATGCGGTGCCATGTCCAGCTTTTGGTCGAGGATGATGCCCAAGTACCGGATGGTAGGTTTGACTGTGAGGTCGTAGTTATTGACTCGCAAGGATGGCGGTGGTATGAAGTTCTGATGACGAGTGACAAAAAGGACATCGGTCTTGCTGTGGTTGATGCGCAGGTTTTGGGAGAGGAGCCATTCGGAAACAGCATTGAAGCACTTTGTGATTGTTGAGAAGTCCGGTTGGTCAAGCTTGAAGGGTGAGTACATCAGGATGTCATCTGCATATGCTAAGCACTGAATATTGAAAGAGCGAATTAAATCGCAGATGGGTTGCATATATATATTAAACATGATGGATGAAAGGGATGAACCTTGGGGGACTCCTTGTTTGAGTATGAATGGATCGGATGTAGTGGATCCTACCCTGACTTGTTGTGACCTGTCGCTCAAATATGACCTGCACCATGCTAAAGCCATACCTTGTATACCTTTGTCTTTGAGGCGGGAAAGAGCTGCTAGGGTTGGGATCAGGCTGCGGGGAACCTCCTGGTGCTCCTCACTTCTTTGGGGGGTCCTCCACAGCCAGCACCGAATAAGTCCCCTGTCTGTCTCCTCCAGCCTGGACATACATGGCCACAACCGGAATTGACCCTGTATGTCTGGGGTCATGGACCCGCCTGCAGCTCAATCATGCTTCTTCTTCAGCCCACCCCCTCCCTCCTCCATCCAGAGCTCCCTGCACGTCTCCTCTGTACGTGCGGGGAGCTTTGGGAACAGAATCGGCCCCAAGTGAATAGCGGGGGTTGGATGTCCAAGCTGGACATCCATCCTCGCTATTCGCAGTTCAGGAGGGTAATTTTATAAAGTCACATCTAGTTAAAGCACATTCTTAAGCACCTATGTCAAGCCTATTTTAAAAAGAAGAGTAGGCGCTTATTTTTCTTTATAGAATGTTAGTCTAAGTGGACAAATGGATGTGTTAATCTAAGGCAGCATCACTTACAGCACCCCTAGATTTGTAAAGAGCATGCATAAATTGTATACTTCACCCATGCTTCACCCCAATTCCACCCATGCACACGATCACAGTGAACGTACACACTATCAGGGTGCTGTGCATAAAATAGTGACTAGCAAAAGTACACACATAAATGCCTTTTTATAAATTTAAATCACTAAAATACCATGATTCACAGGCATTGGTGCCTAACTCTAAACAGCTCCTTACAAAATCACCCTCTTAATGCATGCATTAAATATAGCACAGTTATTTCACATAGGACCCGTGGTATGCGAATAGGCAGAAAAATTGCTGAACTCTGACAGCTTGATATTAAAACACCCAATATTCATGTAGAGCATGATTCCATAATGTGTATGTCTGGCCTGCGGACACATCTAAATCAAAAAAGGGGCCTGTTTAACCCTAATTCCACATGCATGGGTCCAGCGTGCCTGCGGGTCTCGGATCAGGCAACACATACAAACCCCAGATGGTCAAGAGCACCAGCAGCTGTCTATACAAATGCGCACATTTGTGAGACCTCTGCTGGTCCTTTGTGCCCTTTGCAGATGCTTATTTTGAGGGTCCCTTATTGTTGACAGGGATATGCTTTGACATTTAGCCATAGATACCCCTTTCTGATGTATCCTGGCCAATCACACTGGCACCCTGTCATGCTGCAGTCATCCCTATGGACAAGGTACTGGCCAGGCACTGATGTATTCCCAAAATTGTGGTTGCGCACACCAGGTCCCCCCATACATCCCTCTAAAAACACACACACACAGAAACATACTCTGACTTGCAGTTACACAAAACTTGCATCTGCAGTACAGATGCCCTGCACCTCCAGAAAACAGCATGGAGTCCCAGGACTACTAATCTGATCTGTGTTTCTCACCCACACATGCATCCGTCCTATACTCACCCACATATAACCCCTACATCAACAGTCCAACTTCTTGGAAGACAGGAATTTTTAGGGTTCCTTAGAGTATCTCCTCTAGCTCACACAGCAATTGTCAGCATAGCCGGAATAATCACCATTGCACCTCTGAATATTTCTCTGTAGGGGTGTTTCTTAATGTGTCTTTACTATACAACCTTCCCCCACCTCTGCATTCTGTTCTTTACAACTGCATCTTGTGGTCTTCCAGACTGCAGACACACCGGTTCACAATATCTTTGTCACAGCCATTCATCTCTATGGGACACATTGCAGAGCAGAGCAGAGCAGAGCAGGAAAGTTTCTAAGTCCTGGCCTTATTCCACGTTTCTGCTGATATATACGTGGATGACCGTGGGAAACACACAGAACATACACGGGCCTTTCCTAAATATGCATTGAACATCTCCGCTGCTGACCACACCTCCATTCTACCCCCTTCCACACACGTTCTGAGATCCTCATGCTAGCGCCGTTTACATACAGGGCCATGGGGGTTTCAGAATACGGTCATAGACATTTTCGCTAGAAAACATCTATGCCGCACATCCCAAGGGCTTATTCATGTTCTGAAATGCCCCCATAGTGGCAGACTATGCCAAGGTGGTTTCTAAAAATTTTCAGTGGCATTATATGGGTAATTTTATAAGGGCATGTACTTTACGTGGTCAAGTATGTGATTTTTTCGGTAGTACTTTAGTCACTGACACCTGTGTATGGCCACTTATTAAATACCGACTTGTTTAAAACCCTGCACATTCATATGATGGCATGTACGTAACTGGAGGCAGGGTCTGGGTGGAACATAGGTGGAGCTCACAAGTTTGCATGTTGGTCTAGAGCTGGTTTAAATGTGTGCATCTTAAATTAGTCACAATCTCTGCCACATATGCTAGTATAAGACATAGGTGGGTATTTCTCTTGATAAAATAGTGCCTACATAGATGCCTCTCCAGGGCACCTTGTTAGAAAACTACCCTCTAGATATGTTTTTTCTTACTGCCATCAAGTCAGTGTTATAGTGACCCAACTACTTCTAGGTTTTCTTGGCAATGTGTCACCAGAAGTAGATTGCCAGCCTTTTCTTCCAAGGCAATGGAGGGTAAAGTGAGTTGCCCAAGGTCACAAGGAGTGCCAGTGGGAATTGAACCCTTGATCTGCTGGGTACTAGGCTACTCCTCCACTCCACTAGATATGTAGTGCTGCTGAAAATTCACATAGAAATCTCTTTGAATATTGGCCCAAACGTTATCATATAGAATCCAGTAATAATAAACATTGAAGGGGATATTCAGAGGCGGCTGTGAGCATCTCTAAAGTGCATAGCCGTCACCCTGAATACTAACCCTGGATAGTCAATGTCAGGGTCACCGGCCACCGGCATTCAATATCCTGGGTGCCGCTTAGCGTGGAAGCTAACCAGGTGGCGACGATATTGAGCCACTACCTGGTTAGCTCCCACAGGTAAAGATAGTGTATGATCTGCTTCACCCCTCACCGGGTAACAGAATCTGGGTTTTTGGGCTTTGCTCCCTTCACTCAAAGCGATGGGAGAGAGAGAAGTATTAATAAGTGATAAAAACAATTCACACACACAACTGTGTTCAAGCAATAACTGAAGCTTCAGGCGAGGATTGCATAACCCACAGAGGTCTGGGGAGGTCAGTAATGCCCCTGCCCCCTCTCAGTTTCAGCACTCATTTATTGGATCAAAAGCCATTATACAGTATAATTTGAACCTTATCTTTCTATGTCAAGCATTGCTTTACATTTTACTAATGCATATTCATAATTTGCATCTATATGTTCAGGCCTTATTGTTATAGGTCATCTGGACACAGAGACACTCACCCACTTCCAGATGTAATTTCTAAGAAATATTCTACAAGCAAGCACTTCTGACTTTCCACAAATGCATGTTTCTTTTATCTGTAGATATTGAGGCCAATTCCGTGCTGTACATGCCTGGCCCATCCAGGCGTTCAGAATCGGGATGGCCAGGAGTTGCACCCGATTCTGAACCCACGGGGACTAGTCCCCACGGAATCAGAATCGGGTGCAACCGACCTGGACGAGCATGCTGGGCCCTGATTATGGGCTCCTGGATGTCCGGCACATTACCCGTCTAACTCAGCCAGGCTCCTACAGGAGCAGCAGTGACATGGTATCCCGTTGCCATGCCTCTGCAGCTCCATTCAGGAGCCACAATCACCAGCCACCCACCACACCCTTCTTTCCCGCACTCTGACCCCTGATCGGGCCTTCCATGGCCAGGGTCGGGCTACGGGGAATCCCCTGCACTCCCTCACCTTTCCTCCATACCCCAGTGCCGTCATCCCCCGATGTCCAGGAAGACTTATTCCACCTCCGAGGACCCGGACGAAAAGGCCGTGACCAGAATTGGCCCTGTACATCCGGGTTGTGCACTCCGTTCCCGACCCGCTCACTCTCCTCCCCGTCGCTGCCCCTGCCCGCCCCGTCCAGAGCTCCCTGTAATCTCCTACGTACGTGTGGGGAACTTTGGACAGGGAATATGGTCCCGGGCGTTTAGTGGGGATGGACATCCAAACCAGGCGTCCATCCCCGCTAAACGCAGCTCAGAATCTACCCCTTACTGTCTTCTTGCAGCTTCTGAAACTTTGAGCAGAGCTCTTTAAGGATGTTTCCTTAGCAATATTTTCTAGAATGTCTAAGCTACTGAATCTGTGTTGTTAACCGTTTCTGAGGGCTCTCAAGTATTGCAATTACTGAACACCTAGTCAGTGCTTCAAGATGTACACAGCACTGTACAGACAGGCCTCCTTTCAGACAGACCAGATTTTGCTGCACCTATCTTTACCCATGGTAGCTGTTCAGTATTGCCTCTGCCTGGTTAGCGACGGTTGCTGCCGCCACTCCTCTCCACAAAGCCCACGTCATGCCCCCGATGCTACACAGTTATCATCGGGGCATGTAGTGGCGGCACTCGTGAATATCCAGAGGCACTAATCATTTTAGTACTGCTGAATATCCCAATGCGGCATTTACCCGCTTGACAGGTCTGTAAACTGTGTAAACGCCTTTGAATATCCAGCCCATTCTGAACAGCAGGCCCAATAACTCTCCATTTCATAATACCCCAGTTAATGTAAGCAATTTAGACTTGACTGTTGAAATAATATCTTTACTTTCCTTCCTGATTATTCTGTCTTTTAAATTTGTACAGTGCCCTGCTTCACTTCGTGAAGGAGCAGTACATCAAGCATAATAAAACATAAACATACAATTCATTGTAGACCGAATAATCGGAATAGCATTGCAAAAGTTGGGTCCTTGATACTTTAAAGCATTGACGTAAGTTCAAATGAGGGACACCCCCCCCAAGCAAAATTTGCTAAGGACTTCTCATGAGGACAGTGGTGGCGATCATGAAGAAGGAAACATCTTTCCCCTTTCATCCAAACCCATCCCTCCCACCATCCCTGAAAAATAAAAAAAGTGGCAGCTGGCAAACATTATACTTACTTTAATAGATGTTTGCCACGCTGCCTCCCGCTGCCCCTCTGCCTGTAAAACTGTTCTGCAGAAGCTGGAGTAGTAGAACCTGCTTTTGGGTATCAGCCCTACAATGGGAGATGCTTCAAGGGTTTCTAGTTGCCAAGGAACAGTTTTACAGGCAGGGAGATGGTGTGGCAAACATCTTTTAAAGTAAGTATGTTTGTCATCCTCTGCCACTGTAGCCTGCTGCTGAATCGAGTGAGCACTCTTCCAGCTGGGGTCCCACTCTCCCCACATTTTAGGGGCTTCTTGGGTGGTATTTATGCCACTGTTTCAAAGTCAGTTGCCATGAGCATTCTAATGGTATCACTGATAATAGGGTCAAACCATATGTCCTAGGTGGGCTAAGCTTAATCCTTAGGGAATATATGATGTCAATAACACCTTTAGATAATGTGGTCCAAAGCAGTGCATAGATTTCAGATAATAACTGTAGTATATCAGTCACACCAAATGAAATATCAGCAATACCAAAGGTAGCCTGTCCCAAACTCTGAGATTTACCACCCTGATGAGTGAGATAGAAGATGGATGAGGCTTTTCTTATGGTACATTCGAAACATACATTTAGAAAGATCTGCATGTTGTATTGCTTTGCAAATGAAACAGTACAACAAAATAATATTTGGTTGTATTTTAACTTGTAATTTTTCAATCTCTTTATTTTACTTTTTACTTTATTTCAGCATTTAATATACCACCCAAGCAATAGTGTCAGGGCGGTTTACAAAATCAACGTGGCTGCAGGTATAGAAAGAAGAAAATAACTCCATTTTTTGGAAAGAGAAGGAGAGCGAGAGAGAGGGCAGGCAAGGGAGTGTGAGAAGAGCGGAAGGGGAGACGCAGTACTAGGCAATACAACTCCAGAGAAGGGCTCCTTCCTCCATGATAGGAGAGGACCATTAGGCAGGTGGACAGGAGTCAGGGCGGGGAGGGGGACAGTTGAAAGAAAAGTGGAAAAGGTGGGTTTTGAGCATGTCTTTAAATCTGGGGTAAGAGAGTTCAGTGGGGAGAGAAGGTGGTAGTGAGTTCCAGATATTGAGGGATACCAGTGTGGATGACCTTATGGACAATGGTAGGAATTTTATATGTGAACCTGGAGTTAAGGGGAAGCCTACAGTATGAGCAGAGGGGTAATGTGATCAGATTGGGAGGAATAGGTGAGAAGATGGGCCGCAGTTTTCTAGATGAGTTGTAGCTGTTGGAGGAAAACATTATGTAATCGAGTTTAGTCATAATGAGGGACAGAACGAGGGTAGTTAATGACGGGAGAGAGAGAAAAGGGTGGATGGCATGAATTTGGAAAAAGGAGACAAAGGAACTATGGATAAGGGAAGAGATTTGCTGTTGGAACATAAGGGAGGAGTCCGGAGTGATCCCAAGATACTTGAGAGATGACACAAGGGGTATTAGGGTATCACACAATATGGGGGCAAAGGGAGAACAGGAAGCAGCATAAGTGAACCAAATAGCGGCAGATTTGCATGGGTTAATATGTAGAAAATTATCCTTTAACCAAGAGGAGACACGGGAAAGGCAGGAATCCAAGGGAGTGAGATCAGGAGTGAGAGGGCTGGTGTAGAATAGAAGGATAATATCATCAGCGTAGTAATAATCGGAGACCCCAAACTGTTGGATAATAAGGGCAAGTGGGGCAAGGAAGATGTTAAAGAGGAGGGGGGCTAAAACAGAACCTTGAGGGATGCCACAGAGAAGGGGGGTTGTGGGGGAAGAGGTGAGACCTGTCTGGACAGAGAAGGTGCAAGAGTACAGGAAAGAGCGAAACCAACGATGAACAGTGCCATGGATCCCAAGGTTGTGGAGGCGAGTGAGAAGTGTGGGGTGATCGACTAGATCGAAGGCAGAGGACAGGTCCAGGGAAACTGCAAGAGAGAGATTGCCCTTATCATGTGATTGGGGAAGCTCGTTGAGGAGAGAAAGAAGGATGGTTTCAGTGCTGTATCCTGTTCTAAATCCTGGCTGGTGGGGGTGAAGAGCAGATGTGGAATCAAGATGAGTAAAGAGTTGGAAGAAAACCAGATTTTCCAGGATTTTGTAAAAGGAAAGGGAGGTTGGAGACTGGATGCCAATTTGCAGGAGCGGTGGGGTTGAGAGATGGTTTCTTCATAATGGGTTGAATGATTACATGTTTCCAAGCGGTGGGGAAAAGGTCTGAGGTAAGACTGGAATTAACTATCTGAAGAATAAAAGGCAAGAGTGTGAGTGAGGTCTCCAGAAGCCAGGAGGAGGGAATGGGATTGAGTGGGCAAGTTGTTTTGCAAGATGAGGTGATGACCTTAGAGAGTTCAGTGGCTGTAATGGACAGGAAGGAGCACCAGGTGTGAGAGAGAGCAGGGGAAGGGGAAAGGGGGGAAAGGGGAGTGGGGGAAGAGGGAAAGGGGAGGAGGGCAGGACAAAAACATAGAACGCAATGACGGTATTTTCTCAGAGAAGAAGGCAGCCAAGAGGATTGGATCAAGAGTGGGAGGAGGAGGTGCAGGGGCTAGAGAGGGGGCCCGGGTTGCTGAAAGAAAGCAAAATACCTGATAGAGCTATCGAGAGGAATTAGACGAGGTGGCAATGAGATCAGAGTAGTAGGATTGCTTGGCAGTTTATGATCATGGAACGGTATTGGTGGTGACACGCACAAAAGAAATCGAGTGAGACTGAGGGCAGCAAATGCACCAGAGGCACTTAGTGCAATGAAGGTGGGTGCGCTGCAAGTAGAGACCGGAGTGGTACCAAGAGTGGTGGGTGGATGAGCAGGAGGAGGGATTAACAGATAGGGGGGCAATTCAATCCAATGCAGAGGAAGGCACGGAGGTCCAGGTATCTACCTGGTCATTCACAGGGAATAATGGGAAGTTGGAGGGGACAAGAGTGTCAGCGGAAGGGAACTGTTGGAGTGTAGATGGCATGATAACGTGCTTGAAGCGGGAGAGAGGTGGTGTAGGTGAGGAACTCGGCTTCTGACCCAACCATCTCACGAGCTCCACCCGGTACTTTCAAGTAACTCTCCTATGTCTTGCCCCCCCCCCCAACTGCTGGCATTGATCATTACCCGCCTTGAACTTGCTACCCACTGCCTGCACTGTACTGCTACCTGCTACCCATTGTCAGCATTGAACTGCTACCCACTGCCTTCATAGCACTACTACCCACTGCTTGCTTAGTTTTGCTCCCATTGCCTGCATCATACTGCTACCCATTGCTGGGCATAGAACTGATACCCATTGCTTATCCATTGCCTACAGAGTGTTGCTACCCATTGTCTGCATACTGTTGCTACCCATTGTTGCATAGAACTGCTACCTATTGTTTGCATAGAACTGCTACCCACCGCCTGCTTGTCTGCCTATTACTTGCTACCCGTTGACTGCATAGAACTTGCTACTCATTGCTTGCTGAGAACTTGCTACCCATTGCTTGCTCAGACCTTGCTGCCCACTACCATGACCCCACATCTCATTGTCCTTCTCTTCCTAATCCTCCCCAACTGCCTCCCCTCCTACCGACACCCTACCTCCTCTTCCCCCTACACTCCCCCTACCTTCCTCACTTCTCCCTCCACTCTCCCCCCTAGCCTAGCATCTGCTCTTGAGCCTCTTCACACCATCCCCCCGCATTCAACCAGCCCCCCTCTCTACTTTCCTCACTTCTCCCTCCATTCTGCCCCCTAGCCTAGCACCTGCTCTTGAGCTTTTTCACACCATCCCCCCTCTCTTTAAAGCAACCCCACCCTCGCTTCCGTCATACTGTCTCCACTTTACCTCACTCTCTAATACTCATTCTCCTTCTCTCATCAGGTAATATCAACCCCAACCCTGCCCCCCCCCCGACTTCTTTCTCACACTGAAAAAAAGTTCCCCACGTACCCTATCTAATCTCATCTACATCCCACTCCTCCCTCCTTCCGCCCTCCCTCATTCATCCCACAATCACTCCTCCATAGATACCAACTCCAACCCTACCCCCAAAAATAATCCCTCACATAACCTACCCGATACCATCAATTTACCCCTCATTTCCCCTCCCTCATGTCCCTCTTGGAGAGCACACACACCCAGACATACCCACCCACACCCTGCTCCCTCTAAATCTCGATATTACCCTAGAAATAGACCTCCACGCTACTCTGATAAGAAATCCACGCATAACTTATCTAACCTTATCCATATCCCTCTCCCCCCCCCCCCCGCTCTCCCATTCTCATGCACCCTATGGAACGCATGCTCAATCGTTAAAAAAAACCTTTTATTCACGATCTTTTTATCTCTAATGCCCTACACCTTCTTGCCTTGACTGAGACCTGGCTCTCCCCAGACGACACCGCATCCATTGCCTTTCTCTGCTATGGGGCTACCAGTTCTCCCATACACCTCGATCTGCTGGTCTCGGTGGTGGCGTTGGCCTCCTACTCTCTCCCTCCTGCCAATTCCAACCCCTCCTGCCACCCCAATCACACTCCCCCCTCTCTTTCGAAGTCCACTCCATTTGCCTCCTCACACCACTCCCCCTCTGAGTAGCTGTTATTTATCATCCACCCAACAAATCCAAATCAACCTTCCTCACTGACTTTGACTCCTGGCTTTCTGCCTTTATGGAACCATCCTCACCCACTCTTATTCTTGGCGATTTCAACATTCACATCGACAACCCCTCAGTCCCCCATGCCTCAAAGTTCCTCACTCTTACCTCCTCGTTCGACCTCAAACTTTGTTCCACTGCCCCCACACATCTACACGGCCACTGCCTCGACCTAATACTCTTCTCCAATTCCTCTCCCTCAAATTTCCACAAATCAATCCTTCCCTCATCTGACCATCACCTCTTAACATTTACTCTTCAGCTTCCGCTTTCCCAACCTCGTCCTGTCTCCTCCGACCTATTTAGAGACCTTCATAATATTGATCCCATGACTCTCTCTTCCACCATCTCTCCATCTCTCTCCTCCATTTTATCCTCCAAATCCGTCGACGATGCATTATCTTCATACAATGCTACACTATCCTCAGCCCTTGACACTCTTGCCCCTCCCACCCCACGTCCCATCAAACGATCTACTCCCCAACCCTGGCTTTCACCCACAATCCATTACATACGCATCTGTACCCGTTCTGCCGAACGAGCTTGATCCAAATCCCGCTCCCCGGAAGACCTCCTACACTTCAAATTCATGCTTGGCTCCTTCCAGTCAGCCTTAGCACTTGCCAAACAAGATTACTACATCCATCTGACCAACTCCCTTGCCTCTGATCCTCGCAGTCTCTTTAATACCCTCAATTCTCTCCTCAAGGTCTCCCCACCCCTGATCCCGCCTTCCCTTTCTGCCCAAACCCTAGCCGACTACTTCCACGACAAAATCCACAAGATTACCCTCCAATTCCCTACCCCCTTATCTACCTCCTCTCCTCCAAAATTCTCCTCCCCATCCATACTTCCCCTGCCACCCTCTCCTCCTTCCCTCTGATCTCTGAAGAATAAACCGTACTCCTCCTTTCCTCCTCCAAACCCACCACCTGTTCATCAGACCCTATCCCCACCCATCTCCTATGTTCCATCTCCCTCACCATTGTCCCCTCCATCACTCATATCCTCAACCTTTCACTCTCCACGGCAACTGTTCCCATCGACTTCAAACATGCTGTTGTCACACCCCTCCTCAAGAAACCCTCACTTGATCCCACATGCCCTTCTAACTATTGACTCATCTCCCTCCTTCCCTTCATATCCAAGCTATTAGAATGAGCAGTCTACCATCGCTGCCTCGACTTCCTCACCCCCCAGGCCCTCCTGGACCCACTACAATCCGGCTTCCGTCCCCTACACTCCACTAAAACAGCACTCACAAAAATCACCAACGACCTGTTCTTGGGTAAATCTAAGGGCCTCTATTCCATCCTCATCCTTCTTGACCTTTCTGCTGCTTTTGATACCATTGACCACTACCTTCTCCTCACCACTCTCTCCTCGCTTGGCTTCAAGGACTCTGTACTCTCCCATCGCTCATTCAGTGTATGCTCTGGTGGCTCCTCCTCCTCCCCTACCCCTCTACATGTAGGTGTACCCCAGGAATCTGTCTTGGGCCCCTCCTCTTCTCTCTCTATACCCAAGGCCTTGGCGCGCTTATCTCCTTCCATGGCTTTCAGTACCTCTCTATGCCAATGACTCCCAGATCTACCTCTCTACACCTGATATTTCTCCGGCAACCCAGTCCAAGATCTCTGCCTGTCTCTCAGACATCGCTGCCTGGATGTCTCATTGCCGATTGAAACTGAACATGGCCAAGACTGAACTCCTTGTCTTTCCACCCAACTCCTCCCCCCCACTTTCCCCTCTCTCAGTCCATGTGGATGGATCTACTATCCTTCCCTCGGCCCGCAATCTTGGGGTTATCTTCGACACCTCTCTCTCCTTCTCCGCTCTTATCCAGCTTGTAGCTAAGACCTGCCGTTTCTTTCTCTACAACATCAGCAAAATCCACCCCTTCCTCTCTGAACACACTACCAAAACACTCGTCCACTCCTTGATCTCCTCTCGCCTCGATTACTGCAACCTACTCCTCGCTGGTCTCCCTGTGAGCCACCTCCTCCCTCTTCAATCCATACAAAATCAAGCTGCTCGACTAATCTTCTGCCAGCCTCGCCATGCCCACACTACTCCTCTTCTCAAGTCGCTTCACTGGCTCCCTGTCCAATTCCGCATCCAATTCAAGCTTCTCCTACTGACCTATAAATGCATTCACTCTATGGCCCCTCAATACCTCTTATCTCCCCCTACGTCCCCTCTCCTATTTTGCGCTCTGCTAACAAATTACTTCTTTCAATGCCCTTCACCCACACCGCAGACTCCTGACTGCGCTCCTTTCACCTTGCGGCACCATACGCCTGGAACAGGCTACCTGCATCTGTGCACCAGGCATTCTCCCTGGCCTCTTCAAATCCAGGTTGAAGACCCACCTCTTCACCATTGCATTTAGATCCTGACTCCATCCTCATATTACCCTAAACCCCGTCAACATCTATGACCAAACTATAGACCAAATTGTACCTCACTGTACCTTGCGCAGAACTGACTAATGCTCTGTACTTTTTTTTCTCTTAACTAGATTGTAAGCTACTGTTTTCTCTTAACTAGATTGTAAGCTCTGACGAGCATGACTCTGACGGGCAGGGATTGTCTCTTGTATGTTGGCTACCTCTTGTCGGTTAGCTGTGTAGTGCTGCGTGCGTGGCGCTTTGTAAGTGCTGAATAGTAGTAGTAGGAACTGGCTGAGGGAAGTACAGCAGGAAAGGGGAGTGAAAAAAATAGACAAAGATGATCAGACCAGGGCAATGAAAAGGACGAGACAGAAGGGGGTGCATTTGGAGAACCAAGTAGCATAAGAATGAGTTCTAGAGTATGTTCTGTGTCATGAGTAGGCAGGAAACATGCTGGTGGAAGGCTAGGTCTTCAAACATGGCTAGGAGAGTTTTGTCCCTAGGACTCTCACTCTAGAACAGAACAGGGACATTTCTCTGTGTGAATCACCATACAAAAAATAATCTGTTCCTGGTTTCATCTTGGAAAAAGCAACATAAACCCTTTCTAGTATCAGATGCATTGTGAAATAACACAAATCCTGGCAAAAGTTGCTCAGCATAGAACAAATCTACCATTTCATAACATCACCAACAAGGACCAACATAGTTAAAGGCAGTATTGTAAATATTGCAGTGAGCCCTATAGCATTAATATAAATTATTCGGAAAATTGAACAAGCTGGATTACTACAGATCCCTGCACAGACACTCAAATGCTAACAATAATATCTGGCCTCGGTCACACATGCTAATAACTGATAGACCCAACCAACTACAGATTAAATTACCACAAACTAAAAAGAGAAATATTTTTGTTTAAGTGCTGTCTAGTCTAGATCAGTTCATGGGGACCATCTGGATTGCTGTCCTAAACTGTTTTTTGGTCTTTATTCAGGCAGCTAATTGTTGATAGAGTGGCATCCATAGCTGCTTTATTGTATCAATCCATCACATTGCTGGCCTTCGTCTTCTACACTAACCTTTACCCTTGCAAAGCATGATATCTTTCTCTAATGATACTTCTCTTTGCATGATGGCGTTAATTTTAGAATCTATAATTATTATTTAGATGTCCCCAGAGCCATTTTACAAAATGGCTCTGAAGGCATCCCTATGCTGGGGATGCCTATCCTGCACAGTGACATGGATGAGGGTGTTCCAGAGACCTTAGACCTGCATGCCCAATTTCAGAAATGGCTGGCATGTCTTCACTCCTGCCCAAGTCTATACCTGCTCCAGAAAACTGCAGTCATAAGATTATTCCTAGGGGCTTAAGGATTCATAAAGCTCCAGGAATGTATCGGGATGATGAAGAATTCTTGGCCGATTGGACTAAGATATTAAACAAGTGTTCCTTGGATCTCATGATTTTATTCATTAATACATCATGTCGCAAAGCAGAGTCTTTGAGTACTGAAGTAGGATTAAAATTAGCTACGTTAAAAGAAACATAGGAATTTCAAAGTCAAAAAACGATTATGATAAGAATGTTTTAGAATATAAGAAAATAATAAAAGATAGAAAACTTAAGAAATTTAAAAGAGATGAGGAGGATTACAAAACTGGTAATGTCTACTATTGGACCAATGAAACAACTTCCACTAGAAGTATTTCTAGAAAAAGAAAATATGATCCTAAACATGACAGGTATAATAATAATAGGTCTCGTTATCCCTCAAATGTAGGGAGTCCTGAAAACAGTAAAAAAAGAAGTCAAAGTGATCATTTAGACCCTCCTGATCCTTCTGACCCCTTTTTTCCTCTTATCCGCCCCAAATCAACAATATAAACATAAGCAGGATTTTTGCATGGACAATTTATGGAAAGGCGGAGGAAATACACACAAGAAGGAGTCTTGGTTTCAAGACAACCCGCACTCCTCCAAGGATTCCCCCTATCATATAAGGAAACCAATAGAATTTCACTCTTGAGGGAGAGGCAGAGGCAGAGGTCAATATCACCAATACCAATCAGAACACTAGAAGGAATTTTTAACCTTTCTAGTTATAATCTTACTCCTTTGGAAGTTTCCATTTTAAACAAAGGACTTTCCTTTGTTCTCACGAAAAAACATGACCCTTTTATCACACAAGTAGAGTTGTTGTTGTTGTTAAGTGCCATCCAGTCTGAGTCGATTCATGGCGACCCTCTGGATAGCTATCCTAAATTGTGTTCAGTCTTCAGTCATTGTTGACAGACTGGTACCCGTAGCTGCAGTTACTGTATCGATCCATCTCATTGCTGGCCTTTCTCTTTTGCACTGACCTTCTAGCTTGCCAAGCATGATGTCTTTCTCTAATGATCTCTCTCTTCGCATGATGTGTCCAAAGTATGAAAGTCGAACTCTTGTCATCTGAGCTTCTAAAGAAAGCTTAGGTTTGATCTCCTCTAGTACCAACTGGTTTGTTCTTCGGGCAGTCATGGTATACACAGTATTCGCCGCCAGCACCATAATTCAAAGGCATCAATTTTCTTCCTGTCTATCTTTTTCACGGTCCAGTTTTCACATCCATATGATGTTATTGAAAATACCATGGCTTGAACAAGTCGAATCTTTGTATGGAGAGAGACATCTCTGCTCTTGAGAATCTTATCTAAGTCTTTCATAGCCATTCTGCCAAGAGCAATGTGTCGTCTGATTTCTTGACTGCTTGTTGCTTCTTTATTGATAGTTGATCCAAGTAGGTTAAAGTTGTTCACAATTTAAATTTCTTCTCCTTCAACGATGAACCTGTTGATTATACCAGTTCATCATCTTTGTCTTCTTTACATTAAGGTGCAGGCCCATTTTGAGACTATGTTCTTTGATTGTGAGAAGCAAATGTTTCAGATCATCTTCATTTTCAGCCAGTAATGTGGTATCATCAGCATAGCGAAGGTTGTTGATCCATTGGGTTTTCATGGCAAGATACAGAAGTAGATTGCCGGGCCTTTCCTCCGCACAGTTTAAGTTTGGTGTTGTTGCCCTTGTCACAGAAATGTGATCCTCCACCGTCAACACTATCCCATTCTGCTGCTGCCCAGATGGGTGGTTTGTCTTGGTCTGGCACCTCAGCTGAGACCTGTCCATCTTGGGAGACCCTTCCAGTAGTTAAACTACCGATAGTTTAGCTCTCAGCATCACTGATACACACAAGACCTCACAGCACGACAAGCTGCAAACCAAATGAGGGTCAAGTAGAGTTATTTAAGTTTTTTCGTAAACTTCAAATAAAATAATTTTTTGACAACCACATGACAGAACCGCATGATGTTTCCATAATTAGTAGACCCTCTACTTGGATTCCTCCCAGAACAAATAATGCCATGTTAGAGGCCTTCCAGAAGGTAGTATATCAGGAAATACAAAAATTATATAATGAGAAGAAACCACATAATTATTTTGATTTAAGTTGGGAGGAAATAACAGCATTGATGAAACTTAAAAACAATTATGAAATCATAATTGGAGTGGAGGAGAGGCCTAGTGGTTGGGGCAAGGTACTTCAGGCCAGAAGGTCAGGGGTTCAAATCCCACTAGAGGACAGCAACCTTGGGCCGGAAGGACTGAAGTTTCTAGTCCCACAGGTGCTCCTTGTGGCCTTGGGCAAGCCACTTAACCCTCCATAGCCCATGTTCCCTGTAAAATAGTTATCTCCAAGTTATAATGCCCTGTTCAATGTAATTTCAGTTTGTTCAATGTAAACCACACTGATGCAGAATAGCACAGTATATAAGAGAATATAAATAAATTATTAAACCAGCAGACAAAGGAGGAGCACTTGTAATTCAAGTCAGGGATTCCTATATACAAGAAATTTTACGGCTGGTAAAAGACACTACATATTATGTACGATTAAGAGATAATCCAACTTCAGTCCTTAAAAGTAAAGTTGATACACTAATCTATGTAGGCCAAGAGGCAGGATACCTCACATCGAAAGTGGTTGACTTTTTAACAGTAAATCATCCTGTGATGCTAACAATCTATGTTTTTCTAAAAATACACAAATCCTTAGAGAATCCACAGGGAAGGCCAATAATATCAGCAATTGGCTCTTTATTTGAGCCTGTTTCAAACTTTTTTGACGTCTTCCTCCGTCCCTTCGTAGAACTTACTCCTTCATATGTTTGAGACTCATCTCATATGATACAATCTTTAAGAACTTACCAAGGAACTCATTTTGGGATTTTATTGGTTACTTTAGATATAAAATTGCTATATACCAATATACCTCAAGAGGCAGCCTTAACAGTTTTAGAAAGTAATCTTATCACAAGATCTAGACCTGTAAGGGCACCCACCTGTTTTTTAATTCAACTAGCTACTTTGGTACTATGTAATAACTTTTTTTGTTTTCAAGACCTTTATTACCATCAAATTAGAGGTGTTGCCATGGAGTCTTCCATGGCACCTGACGTTGCAAATCTTTATGTTTCAAATTTTGAAAATGTTTTTCTTACTTCATATCCATTTCAAAAACGGGTACACTTATGGAGGCGTTATATAGATGACATATTTTTATTTGGGAAGGTTCATATGATCAATTACTTGCATTCATAAATTGGCTCAATTCATTAGATCCACATTTGCAGTTTGAACATAAATGTAGTTCAGAACAGATTTCATATCTGGATATTTTAATTAAGAACACACCAGATGGTTTCATTCCTACTCTTTTTAGGAAACCTACTGACAGAAACTCATTACTGCATTTCAGTAGTTTTCATAATCGTTCTTTAAAAGAAAACTTGCCAGTAAGTCAATTTCTAAGAGTTTTCAGACTTTGCACTACTGATTGTGATATTGAGAATCAGGCTACAATAATGAGTAACAGGTTCTTAGATCGTGGATATCCAGTTGAATGTGTTGAAAAAGCATAACAACGTGCCCGTTCTTTGGATAGAGAGTCCCTTTTGAAAAATCATACTCACGAAAAGACCAGTAATATAGTATGTACGCTCACTTTTTCTGCATACTCAAGAGAGATAACTCGTAACTTACGGAATGCATGGCACATTTTGAAAACCTTACCTTTTTTAAAAGATATAAAATTATTAGTAGCCTATAAGAGGAACTCAAATTTAAGGGATATTTTGGTTCCATCAGCTCTTAGAAAACTGCATTTTCTACCTAAGGCCTATGGCCATTTTAAATGTGGTAAATGCACAGTATGTGAGAATGTAATGGTCACTAAAGAAGAATTTATTCATCCTATTACTTCCTATAAAATAAAACTGTGATTTTTCAAATTGTGAGACATCAAATGTTGTTTTTTTTAATACAATGTCCCTGCAAGTTACAATATGTAGGAAAAACTGAAAGGAGTATAAAAAAAACGCATTATCGAGCATAAGAGTTGTCTCCGTAGAAAAGTTGTAGATAAACCACTGGTACAACATTGGATCAAAGCCCAACATTCCGTCTCGGATCTACGCTTCCTTGTTTTGAAAGTAGTGAGACCTCATTGTCGAGGAGGTAATATTAGTAAAATTCTTTTAAGGATAGAACAACGCTTGATATATGAATTGCGAATATTACATCCACAAGGTTTAAACCAAGACATAGATCTATCTGTTTTTTTGTAACAAGTTCTGCTTTTCTGCAATAAGTCCCCTTTGTAATTTGCCCCTCCCCCTCCCTCTTCTTTTCCCTTTCCCTCCCCCCTCTCTCCTCTCCCCTCCCTCCTCCTCCCCCCTTCCCCCCTCCCTCCTCCTCTTCCTCCTTCCCCTCCTTCCTTCTCTTCCCTTCCACCTCATTCTCCCCTTTTTCCCTCTCTCCCCCTCCCCTCCCCTTCCCTCCCTCCCCGTCCCCCTCCCCCTCCCCTTCCCCTCCCCCTTTTGTTTAAAAACGTTAGTCCTTTGATCTTTTTAAAAGATTCATATAATTAAAAAAGAATACATAGTTACGCGTATTAAAAAAGAATATGTAGTTACGCGTATATGATACAACAGAACTGAATTCTTATCTTAAATCGGCGAGAAAACGCCGGTAGAAAGATTTATGGCAGTTCTTTTCTTTCTCATTTAAACATTGCCTGCACAGGACGGCTTTTGCCGTTGCGGTAAAAAGAGTTCATTGTGCATTTTGTCAAGAGATTTGTGAAATACTTTCTTTATTTGAGACCAGCTCTAAAAACGCCAGCAGAAGCGGCTATGGCGATCATTTCACCACTTGACATGGTACAGCATAAGTTTAATAGAAACATACAGGATTGCAGGTATACGGTACACCATAATTTTTCATTTTTTAAAATAAGCGTTTACTTTGTTTTTAAGAATTTTGTTTTTTAAATAATTCTGCATCATGAACTTTCACCCCGATTCGGCGGGAAAATGCCGATAAAACATTCATGGGAGTCATTTTCTCTCTAACACTTTCCACACAAGGTTTGTCACGCTGAAGCGGTAAGAAAACCCTTTTTGATTTTAAATTTCCAGTGTTGATTTGTTAGTTTTAGTAGAAGTTGTTGGCACAGTACATTATAGTTTTATGGCAGAAAACACTTTTTAGCTCTTCATACTCAATACTATTATCGATTATTAACCTTCATTTTGGGCTCAAAAATGCCAGTTCTTTGATCTTTTTTAAAAAAGATTCAATATAATTAAAAAAAAAGAATACATAGTTATACATATATGATACAACAGAACTGAATTTTTATTTTAAATCAGTGAGAAAATGCCAGTAGAAAGATTTATGGCAGTTCTTTCTTTCTCATTTAACATTGCCTGCATAGGACGGCTTTTGCCGTTGCGTTAAAAACCCCCTCCTTTTTTATACTTTTTTTCCGTAATTTCGCATTTGGTTTAAAAAGAAAGCATGGAATCTGTTTGTTTCCAATAGTGATAGTAGGTACAGCATACTCTGGACTTTTTATGTATTCAATGATAGAAAATATTTTGAAAATGCCTTATTTAGCGATATATCTACTAGCCTACAACACAATCAATATTTAATCATAACGATTTTATAACAGGATGGATTCTATATTATTTTAGGGTTACACAAGATGGTTTACGTTAGATTTTCTCCCCCTCTTTTTTCCAACTTCAATGTTAAAAATATCTTACGTTTCTTTAAAAATAAACATTACAGTAATAACACACAATATGTTAGTGGTTTTGACCAGTGGTCTCAAGGACAATATTTGAATTCCATTTTTGTTTTTCATTTGTTAATAACTAGTTAGGTTCCATTATGATTACCGAAACGTTATAATTGAAGCTCCTCCTTTGTCTTGCTCATACTATATTTAACCTTTAGCAGAGGAATCTTTAGGATGTTCCTTTTTAACATTTTATACATCATTTTTCTCCATACTATTTATGGTTTTTAGGGATATTTTCATGTTGTTCATGACACATTACATATGTGATATGTGTCTTTTGCATGTGTTTTATCATTTGAGTCATTAAGCCATTGATAGCTGGTTTTTAATTATTTATTTCAGTGGTTTATGCCTTTTATTTGCAAGGACGTTTTTACAAAAAGGTATTGGTGATATATTTTTACATTTTAATGTTTTCATGTATTTTATTATTATTTTAGATATTTGATCTACCTGTCATATTGTATCCTCCTAATCTCACACATAATAGAGTTGATAGATAATGTTTTAATGTACACATATAAATGTTTTATTGTACATACTTATATATGTTTTTATCTTGTTGGTGGTTTTATTTCACAACCAAATCTGTTGTTATATTGATTTTATTGATGTATAACAATTTGCATGTTTATATTTGGCCTTAGCTCCTCTTTTTTAATTAATTATTTATTTATTTAATGATTTATCTTTTGACAGTGTTCTCATTTTATCAGCAATCTTGTTTTATTTTTTTTATTTTTTTTTGCGGTTTGTTCCCTCATTTGATATCCCCCTGAGGAAGGCCTATGGCCGAAACATGTAGGGGTCAATAAAAGGGGTTTGTCCAAACCTGAATAATCTGCCAGTCCTGGTATCTGTTTCTTTGTTCCTATACCTGCTCCAGGGCATGAATAGGCATCTGAAAAGTGCTCATTTTCCCTAAAAAGCAGCTGAAGGATGTAGAGGAGATGAATCTCTCTTATTTTCAGTTCAGTCCACAATACTAATGAGAACCAATAGGAATTTGGGATACCTTTTGTGTGGTTGTCATGCTGCAAGAAGTCTCCACTACTTGGATGGCAGGCTGGGACATGTCTCTGCCTATGATACATTTGCAAGGACATATATGGAAATGCCCCAGAAGAGTTCCATATCGGGGATATTATGTTTCTGAAATCAGCTCCTAATTTAAAAGTGCTGGCCATTTTTGGGGCCGTTTTGGCCTGGACATCCTAAATAGCACCTAGATGTCTTTTATAAAAAGCCCTTGATGTGTCCAAAGTATGAGTAGAAATCTTGTCATTTGAACTTCTAAAGAAAGCTTAGGTTTGATCTTCTCTTGTACCAACTGATTTGTTCTTTGGACAGTCAGTGCTATAGATAGTATTCTTCACCAGCATCATGATTCAAAGGCATTGATTATCTTCCTGTCTTTCTTCTTCACTGTCCAACTTTCACATCCATATGATATTATAGAAAACACCATGGCTTGGAAAAGTCGAATATTTTTATCTAAAGATACAACTCTGCATTTGAGAATCTTCTGTAGGTCCTTCATAGCTGTTCTGCCAAGAACAATTTGTTGTGGGATTTCTTGACTGCTTGCCATTTCTTTATTGATTATTGATACAGGCAGGTTAAAGCTGTCAACGATTTCAATTTCTTCTCTATCAAGAATGAAATGATTGTTTTGTCCTTTGGTCAGAATCTTTGTCTTCTTCATGTTAAAATGCAGGCCCAATTTAAGAAGATGTTCCCTGATCTTGATAAGAAGATGTTTCAGATCGTCTTCACTTTCAGTTAGTAATATGGTATCATTAGCATAACAATGAGTCTTCCACCAATCTTCACACCTTGGATGTCTTCATACAGTCCTGCTTCTCTAATGATTTGTTCTGCATATAAATTAAACAAGTTATGGGGAAAGTATTCAGCCTTATCATATACCTTTACTCATTTTAAACCATTCTATTTCTCTTTGTTCTGTTTGAACTGCTGCTTCTTGATTAATATGAAGGTTTTGCAAGAGAACTATCAGGTGTTCTGGTATACCCATGCTTCTTAATATGGCCCAGAGGTTTTTATAATTTACACAATTAAAGGCTTTGTTTTAGTCAATAAAACATATATAGATATCCTTTTTGGTATTCTTTTGTTTTTCCAAGGATCTGCAATGTCTCTTATTCCTCACCCTTTCCTGAACCCTGCTTGTATTTCAGGCAGTTCTCATTCCAGGTATGGTTGTAGTCTCAACTGAATGATCTTGAGTTTAATCTTGCTGGCATATGAGATTAGAGCAATTGTGCGATAATTTTCAGAGTTGGGTCAGCTTTCTTTAATATTGGTATGAACACAGATCTTTTCCAGTCATTTGGTCATGATAGTGTTTTCCAAATTTCCTGGCAGATCCTTGGAAGTATTATAACAGCTGAATATGATTGCTGTAATACTTCAATGGGAATGCCATGAATGCCCGATGCTTTGTTCTTTGATAATGTTTTCAATAATGCTTTGACTTCTTTTTTCATTACCAACAATTCCCAATCATAAGGTAGATGTTGAAATGACTGTTGATCCACTTGATCTTTATAGTATAATGACTGTGGATTCTTTCTATCTTTTATTGATCTTTTCAGCATCATTCAACATGGATCCTTGAGCATCTTTTAGCATTCCAATTCGAGACTGGAATTTTCTCTTTAACTCTTGAAGCTTTAGGACAGTCCATCTTGTTCTTCCTCTATTAGTTTTTGATTCTACTTGCATGCATCATTGTAGTCTCTTTGTCTCACCTTGCTGCACATTGGAAATCTCTGTTAAGTTCTATGATTGTCTCATGTTCTCCTCTGGCTTTACCTTCTCTGCTTGAGTTTGCCTACTAGTAGCTGGTGATCTGTACCACAGTCAGCTCCAGGTTTTATCTTTATTAATGTTTGTTGAGCTTTTCCATCATTGACTTTCACAGAGGTAGTCAAGTTGATTTTCCTACAATGCATCGGGTGCTGTCCATGTGTACAGTTACTGCTCATGTTGCTGGAAGAATGACTCTGAAATGAATACATTGTCAATATTGTCAGTTCTTCTCCAGCTTCGTTTCTCTTGCCACGCCCATATTTTCCAACTACTTTACTTTCTTCTTTTCTTCCCAACTTTTGCATTCTAGTCACCCGTAACCATCAGTATATCTTGTTTGCATGCTCTGTTGATTTGAACTTGTACTTGATAATAGAACAACCCAGATGAGTGGTATGTCTTAGGCACCTCAGTTGAGACCTGTCCCTCTTGGGAGACCCTGTCAGTAGTTAAACTATTAACAGCATAGCTCTCAGCATCACTGATGCATATAAGTCCTCACAGCATGAGAAGTCACAAACCAAGAGAAGGAAAAGAGACATATGCAGACAAAAATTAAACTAAATCCCAGGAAGGTAGAGTCTGCATGGAGTGCATGGCCAGAGAAATAAAAACATTTCTTCCTGTCTTGTACAAAATAAAGATAGCAAATGTAAATTCCAAAAACTGATATATTCCAGTCACTAAACTGAAAATAAATTGATTTTCTGGGGATTTTATTTTTCTAATCATGTTAGTCCCAGGCTTTGCTTCTGCTGTGTTTTATCTGTACTCCTAACTTGTTTTCCAGGACCACCTCCCCATTTACCTTTTCTTTTCTCCCTTCCTGTCTTCTTAACGCCTTTCCCTACATCTATCACTGACACTGACCTTTTCCTTCTAGCTTTCTTCCATTTATTTTTCTGCCTGTTTTCCACCCAGATTTCAGCCCTCCTTCTCACCAACCAGGCTTCAAGCTCTCTCTTTTAACAGCATCTATCTATAGTTTTCCATCTCCCTTCTCCCTTCGCTTCCCTATACCTATGGCCAGCCAACGCAGATATTCAATACCGGTGGCCAGATATCATCCCAACATTGAATATTTGGGTTCATTTTAAAGTGGCGACAGCCAACCGCTTGAACTGTGCTGGTCACTGCCGGTGAATATTGGCCCCTTAGAGCTTTTGCTAGACTCAGTTTCACCCAATCCAAAGTGAGTATTGCATTTACAGAGATAAATTGCATATAATTTTATGATTTTCAAGCTTAATTCAAAACTAATTTTTTTAGATTACTGAGAAGAGTTGTTAATTTATGCATGCGAAATTATGCATATCTGCACAATATTGGCAATGATTTGAATAAACTCAATTCAGTTTTTCAAATATTCTTTCCTCAATTGTAAGCTTCATAGTGCATTATTAATAAAACTGTTGTTCATCTGTTCACAACGTCATCCAGAATGGAATCACTCAGGCCTAGAATGATCCTTTCTCAGTTATAAATATTGTGCAATTTTACAATATGCATAGATAAATTTATATACATACGAAATCAGTATACTACAGTAAAATAACCATTTTTATGGATGATTTTTTTTCCCAGAGAAAATTCCAGATATTCCCAAGCATGTCTTCACGGCTGGAATGATGGCTGCAATAATATTTTCAAGTCTAACCATTACTGTGGTAGCTATATGTTTGATCTTCAGAGTAGACCTGGTCTTATTATACAGGGATTTAACAGGAAAAGATGAAACACTAGCAGGTAGGTATTTTCTGCTGTGAACAAATAGTGAAATATATTTGTCCCGCGAATAGCAGGGATGGACATTCCCTCTATTCACCCCCCTGCTGGCCCTGGCAAAAGCCTCCCCATACAAACATTGCATTTGTATGGGGATGCTTAGACAGGTGTGGGAGGAGGCATTCCAGAGGTAGATCGAGGGCGGGGCATGGGCAGTCGGTGATCCCGGGCATACAGGGCTGATTCTGAGGTTGGCCCTGTACATCCGGGGCCATGAACGTAGACGGGGGGCCTATTCCACCACAGAGGTGGAATAAGTCCCTTTGAACGTTGGAGGATCAAGCTGCCGGGCCTGGTAAAAGAGGTAAGGGAGTGCAGGAAGTTCCCTGCAGCTGGACCCTGGCCATGGGAGGCCGGATAGAGGGTCCGGCTGCGGCGAATGAAGAAAATCAGCAGTGGGCGGCATTCGCGGCTCCTGAATGGAGCCGCGGTGCCATGGCAATGGGATGCCATGGCACTGCGGCTCCATTCAGGAGCCTGACTGAGGTAGCCGGGGATCTGTTGGGCGTGCAGGCTTATTGGAATCAGGGCCTGGCCTGCATGTTCAGGCCCTAGACCCAATTCTGATCCCACAGATATGTCTAGTCCTTGCAGGATCAGACACAGGTCTACCTCTGGGCATCCCAATTCTGATTGGCCACAGGGGCCTGGACGCAGGACGCCCACATTGGAATGTGCCTCCACAGGAATATAGAGGGCAATTTAACAAGTGTGAAACAAATTGAGAATGAAAATTGGGAAAAACTTCAAAAACAAGCTGAATATTAAAAAAGATGCTTTTTCTGAACTATCTGGTTAAACATACATACAGGCTTCTATAATGTATGCAGATGTGGCAAGGATAAGAAGGCATTAAAAGGAGGGGAGGAAGAGGTTTGTGTACATATGATTGTTAAAAGTGCACATGCTATTTTATAGGGCTGTTAGCACGCATTTGATCCATTAAGGGACCTTAAATGTTTTAATGTTAAATAAAAAACTTATTTTATTTATTTTATTACTGTCAAATATTCAAAACAGGGGATAGTTAAATGCCGTGGCCGCCAATGAATATCTGGATTGTGCGGCCACTATTTGGATAAGTGCCGATCTTTTCAGTCACTAGCCCAATAGCAATTTAGGCCTACTTTTCTGCCGGCCTAAACTATCTGGATTAATGGCTAAAAATCATCACTAGCCAGATAAGAGTGATACTATCCTGATAGTGTCACTGAATATTTTACTCCGTCCTCCATTGTTATCCAGATGAAGGCTTTTAAATATCGAGCCCTTAGTTTACTTAATATGTTTATATTGCCCTTCATTTTATAACTGCAAAATGTTTGGATAGTATGACAAACGCTGTAGTGCTCTGACACTTGCACAGATTTCTATGGTGACAGAAGTCTAGTGCTGGAGTAGGAGGCGGAATACCAAAGGGATTATAAGTGCGTAAATGCAAGAAGATCCATTCTGAAGTTGCTTACTAAAGAAGAGTTGCTGCTATGAGGCAATCTTTAGTAAAACTGTGTCAGGCCCAGGTCAAAGCATTATGACACAGCAATGCCCCAGCACCTACCAAAGTTTGACAGTGGAGGAGTTTTCTCTGTTGCCTATGTCTAAATCTGGGCCTGAGAATGCTTAGGCTTGTAAGGCACATCAGTGCATACATTGAACGTATTTTAAAAACCACAGGGCCCAATATTCAGCAGCACTAATGTTGACAAGTATCGGACTGTTTCAGGAGGAGAGTTGGGGTAGCACTAAGATTGCCAACGGGACAGTTTTCAGCCGGCCTGGCTGGTTTTTACATGACCAGGCTGGCTTTTGACAGAGATCTAAGACTGGTCCTTGTCCCCACCGGCGCAGCCTTACTTTCTCCTTCACTGTCAGTCCCTTCCTGCCACCTCTTTCCCCTTTTAGCCACGGCTCCTGCTTCTTACAGAGCAGTGGCTGCAATAGCACTAATTTAAAAAGAAAACAAAATGGGTGCGGAGCCCTCCGGCCCTATGGAACCCCTACTGCAGCATCCCACCCCCTGTAGCATCACTTCTTTTTGAGCACAGGATGCTGCAGTAGGGGTTCCATAGGACGAGAGGGCTCCGCACCCATTTTGTTTTGTTTTTAAATTACTGTTATTGCAGCTGCCGCTCTGTAAACAGCAGGAGCTGCGGCTGCTAGGGGAAAGAGGTCGCAAGAAGGGACTGACTCAGGGGGAAGTTGGAGGGATGAAGACAGCTGAAAGAGGGGGAAGGAGATGGCTGGAAGGGACTGACATGGGGAGAAGGGGGAGGCAGGAAGGCAGCTGAAAGAGGGAGGAATGAGGTGGCTGGAAGGGAGCTGACAGAGGGGAAGGTGGGGGCTGGAAGGGAGCTGATGCAGAGGGGAGGAAGGAGGTGGCAGGAAGGGAGTTGACAGAGGGGGGAGGAGGGAACTGGAAGGGAGCTGACACCTGGGGATGGTACTGGAGGTAGCAGACACATGGGGATGGCACTGGAAGGGGGATGGACAGAGAGTAGGGTGACTGGAATGGAGCAGACATTTGGGAATGGGGCTGGTAGGTGACTGGGTAATGGGGCAAAGGCTGGAAAGGAGGGGGCACTGGGACTGGAAGGGAGCAGACATGTGAGGATGGCACTGGAAGGGGGATGGACAGAGGGTAGGGTGACTGGAAGGGAACTGACACGTGGGTGGCACTGGGAGTGAAAGTGAGCTGATACCTGCAATGGTATTTAGACTAGAGGGGGCTGAACAGTGGGGAAGGAGGGGGAATGCAAGGGGGTTGACATTGGAAGGTAATGGGAGGGGAGGACTGGAAAGGGGGCTGATACTGGGGAGGGTTACTGGAACTGGAAATAGGCTGATGGAAGGAAGTGAAGAAAACAAAAGAAGAGACAAGAAATGGCAGATGGACTATAGACCATAGAAAGAGAGCTAAGAGAAGGCAGTAAAGCAGAAGCCTCAGATCCAGACCAGCATGATCAGAGAATAAAATGGTCAGACAACAAAGATAGAAAAACTAATTTTATTTTCAAGATTGGACTTTGTGCTACCTTTATACTTTACACAGTATGGGAACTGCATCTCTTATTTATCTGATACTGCACTGCATGCAGAGTCTGTCTTCTTGGGGTTTCAGTTTAATTTTTGCCTATATATTTCTCTTTTTGTTTTGTGCTCATTTATTGATGAAGGCCTGTCTGTATTGTGTGTGTACAACCAATGCTGGGTATTATGTTAGTATAGAATTTCTGTTTAAGAATGTGTAGCAATCTTGCTTGTTCAGTTTGCACATTGCCCTCTCTGCAATTATTTTTTGGAGACAGGGGGTGGGGTGGGGGTGGGACAGGGGGCAGGGAAAGGCTAGGGCAGGGGCGGGCATGGGCAGAGCATGACTAGCCACAGATGGCGGGTTTCTCTCTTTCAAAACGTTGTCAACCCTAGGTAGCACCTGGGGAGTAACTGGGGGGTGGCGATATTCAGTCACTGCCTGCTTGTCCTTCAGCGGTGAAAATTAGGCATAGTAAAGGCTGTCCTAACTTTCGCCACCAAAGCTAACCAGGCAATGGCTGAATGTGGCTGCTGCCTGGTTAGCTTTAACACTATCCAGTTGACCCAGATATTCAAAGGTTGTGGTTAGATATGGCCCTGGCATTGAATATTTGAGTATTAGGTTCAGCGGTAGTAGCTAGCTGCTGCCACTGAATATCGGGCCCACAATATCTGCACCACTATCTTTATAAAACAGCCTCCACTGCTACAAGGCACATGCAACTTTTCGATCTAAATTTGGGCGGATATGCAAGTATTTTATAGCATACACACATCTTACAACTCCACCCAGCTTCCACCCCTGGGGGTGCCCATGCATATACAAGGTGATTTTATAAAGGATTTTTCTCACATGTCCCCAGGAGTCAGCGTCGACTTGAAGGCACACATTGCATTTGCATGCCAGTATACATGTTCAAAAGGCCTCTTATAAATTACTTCACCGATAAAAGTATGCTCAGTGCAATTAGGTATATGCGACTTTAGACTAGGAGCGTTTAGGAGATGAATTTGGGTGGAACGTGAGGAGTCGTGATACATGCACATTTTATAAAATATTTTACAGATTTATGCCTCCTCCTGAACAGATATTATGGGGCCATTTTACTGAAGCGCTTAACGTGCATTTTAGCAAGCAGTAACTTCTGTGCGGGCCTGCAGTAATTGTTGCCACACAGGCATGACAGTTACCACATGCTAATTCCCACAGCAACCACGGAGGCTTTGCACTTAGTAAGCATTCGTTTTAGCGCCAAACGCACAATAAATGAAAAATACTACCACACTTCAATAAAAGGGCCCCTAAATGTCCATGGTTTCAATCTAGCCATTACATCTGCTGGATTTGTGCTAGTATTTGATAAGGGAACTTACTACAAAACTTTAGCTATTAATATAATTTTAAGGACCATCATATTCGTGTAAGAGAGCAAGTGGAAATCCATCATCATGTATCTCTCATAAATTTCATCATGATTGCTTGTGCATAAATGAATTGAATGTAATTAACTGCAGTTTAAGAGTTGCCATCTGATCAAGCTGAAAAAGAGTCTGCCAATAAGCCTATTTTTGTGGATTTAGAGAATATGTTTTTCAATGGATCTCGTCCAGGAAGGAGCTAGAATACTGAGCTCATGATTTTTAGACTGTGATTTTTTTACCTTGCAGGTAAAAAAGAGTGCATATACTCATGTGAAATAGGTTCATCGGGAGCTTATGTTGGAATATAAGAAATGGGAAGCTATGGATAGATTGGTGTGCATAATGCTGACAGCGTTCAAGCATTGGCATGTTTTTGCTTTCCACTCAGTCTTTTAAAGATCCTCCAATTATAGCCCATCACAGAGGCAAGAATATCGGTGAATATTTCACCCAATTAATTTTTGCCAGAGTGCAGCTGAAGTGAATATTGGTAATGAAGGTGGTATTTGTCAGCCATTCAAGTAGCAGAATGGAAACATCACAACACATGTCGTTCCTATAAAGCTTATCGCAATACAGATTGTAATTCAGATTATGCTGTTTATATTATAATAGGTCTCTGCCTTCTAATTTATATAGGGCATACTAAATGCAAGATTAAACTATGGTAAAATGAGAATCGTCGCAAGGTAGCTTCTAAGAATTCATCAATACCTGTTGTGGAGATTTGGATTGACAAAGTGCATCAGACTAATGACCTTGGATGGATGGTAATCAATAGATGTGAACTCATGTGGTGCTGGAGGGTGGGGAGGTGATAAAGAGCAATAGCTTAATTATCAAGAATGGTCATCATGCACATTTCGTGGCTTTCGCTACTCTAAAATTGATAATTGGTCATGTGATTAATAGAGATCATGTGATGTTCTGAGGATTTAGACGCCAGCACCATGTTTTCTATTTCAGATGTACTAAGATGTTTGATTGTTAAGGACACTCCAAAAATTGTGTGAAATATATGGAGTGATGATATGGGACCTAGTTTGGAGAGTTTAAGAGAGCTAATCCCTGATGCAGAAGAAGAAGTGATCATCTTTGAACATGACATCACATCACAGAATGACCGTTGATGAACTATATGAAAGATTTATCAAGATGGATATTTTCTTGCTCTTTTACATGAATTTGATGGTCCTTAATATTATATTACTAGACAAGGTTATGTAGTAAGTTTGTATATTTATCTATATATTTTCACCTTGGCAATTTTTTGTTATTTAAAAATGCCTATTTATTGCAAGTATTTTATAAAGACATATAGGTGTCTATCTGCCCTTATAAAATAGACACCTACATGGCCTTCAAACAGGTGACCCATAATAAAATAACTCTATGGTGAATGTCTATTAAACTGGACTAACGGTTAACCCGGGCTGTCTGCACCTAGGTCTCATGTTATTCAATGGGACCTAGGAGCAGATAGTCTGGATCAACCATTAGTCCGGTTTAGTATACATATCCCTATGCCTCTGTAGCATATACCTTTATGCATGCATACCTCTGGGCAATTTTATAAGTGCCTATTTCAGAATGTAAAATGCTGTTTTATGCAACAAAAAAGGTTTATAAAAATTTCCCTATTGGAAAGTCTGTATAGAGCACCCTTGGTGTTTGAAAGAGGGTTTGGAGCTGCTGAGTGATCATCTTACCTGGGGGCAGGCATGCCCGGGGCACTTGCTGACATCATTACCAGACCCCTATGAAATTGTATTGTGCCTGTTATCTTTGGGAGAGCCTGGTGTTTGAAGGAAGTCTTGGAGTTAAGGAGTTATCAGCTTACCTGAAAGCAGGCGTGCTCAGGGCAACCGCTGATATCATTGCTAGGCCCCCATAAGATTGTGCTGTGCCTTTCATCTCTGGGAGACCCTGTACAGAGCCATCTTCATATTTGGAGAAGCTTTTGGAGCTGCAGAGTCATAACCATACCTGGGAACAATTGTACTCAGTGTACCTATTGACATCATTGTCATGCCCCTATAAGCAAAAACAGAATAACATTGGAAACAGCCACACTATTAACCCACACATCAATGGCAAGTGGCAAGAGGTTTGTAGAACAAAATCCATGCAAAATCCAGACAAGCTAGTCAATAAATGCTGGAAAGCAATGCACACAAATGCTCGAATCCTAGCCAACAAAATTCCTGACCTGGAAGCCCTAATGGTGGGAATGGACTTGGATATTATGGCCATTACAGAAACATGGTTTAACGAGTCACATGAATGAGATATAGACATTTTATTTAGAAGAGATAGAGAAGGCAGAAAAGAAGGCGGGGTAGCCCTATATTCAAAAGCAACAATAAAGCTGCTGAAATGCAGGGGACATGGGGAAAAGGAGAAGCGCTGTGGATCATGTTGGAAAGAGGAGATGGCACTATCATCCATACTGGTGTAGTCTACAGGCCTCCAACTCAAACCAAAGAAATGGATAGAGACTTGATTATTGATATTGCAAAGGTAGCCATGAAGGGAGAAGTGATCATATTGGCTGACTTTTTATCTACCTGATGTGGACTGGAATATTCCTTCTGCAAATCTGGAAAAAAGGATAAAGATTGTGGATGTGGAGGAGTGGCCTAGTGGTTGGGGCAAGGTACTTCAGGCTGGAAGGTCGGGGGTTCAAATCCCACTAGAGGACAGCAACCTTTGGCCGAAAGGACTGGGGTTTCTAGTCCCACAGGTGCTCCTTGTGGTCTTGGGCAAGCCACTTAACCCTCCATAGCCCATGTTCCCTGTAAAATAGTTATCTCCAAGTTATAATGCCCTGTTCAATGTAATTTCAGTTTGTTCAATGTAAACCGCACTGATGCAGAATAGCGCGGTATATAAGAGAATGTAATAAAATAATAAATAAATAAAAAAAGCATTGCTTAGACAAATGGTGATGGAACTGACTAGGGAAAGTTCAATGCTGGATTTAGCATGGAGATAGCGTGTCGAATGTCCGAGTGGGTGCCCACACGAGCAGCAGCAATCATCACACGGTGTGGTTTGAAATAAAAGCCAAGGCAGAGTCCAATCACAGCAAGCTGAATGCTGAATTCAATGGGGCCATGGCTCTGATATTGCATGGAGGCCGTTACCCCTGCTTTGTAAACATACCCCTCATACTTCAAAACACTGACTTCAGTAAAATGGCCAAGTGCCTGAAGGAGGAGGAGGTGGCAGGGTGGGAGGAGGTAAGGGAAGTGTAATTGCAGTGGGCTAAACTAAAGGAAGCAACAAAAGGGGAAAAAGATACACATGTAATGGAAGTAAATAAAAACAAGAGGAAAAGGAAACCTATATGGTTCTCCAAAGATGTGACTGCACAAATAAAGGCAAAAAACACAGCTTCACAAAATTCAGTTCACAAACAGAGGAACACAGAAGAGAATGCATGATAAAGCTAAACGAGACAAAAAGAGAAATAAGGATAACAAAAGCAACGGCAGAAGAAAAGATGGCTAAAGATCTGAAATGTGGAGACAAAACCATTTTCAGGTATATTTGGGAGAAGAGGAAGATCAGAGGTGGAATTGCAAGACTCAAAAGTACCGAGAACACATGCGTGGAAGGTGACATTGAAATAGCGAAGATGTTAAACAAGTACTTCTGCTCTGTTTTTAGTAAAGACTATCCTGGAGAAGGACCACCGGTGATTGATAAATATACAAATGGGAATGGAGTAGATACTATACCATTCACAGATGATGTATTTGAACAGCTTGCAAAACTGAAGGTGGACAAGGCCATGGGACCAGATGGGATACATCCAAGGATACTGAAAGAGCTCAGAGAGGTTCTGGCAGGGCCTTTAAAGGATGCTTTTAATAGATCCTTGGAGACGGGAGAAGTTCCACAGGACTGGAGAAGGGCCGATGTGGTACGTCTCCACAAAAGTGATAATAGGGAAGAAGTGACAAACTACACGCCAGTAAGCCTTACCTCAGTGGCAGGAAAACTAATCGACGCACTCCTGAAAGAGAGAATAATGGACTTTCTTGAAACCAATAGGTTGCATGATCCGAGGCAACATGGCTTTACCAAATGACAATCATGCCAAACAAATCTGATTGTTCTTTGAGTAGGTGACCAGAGAACTAAGGCATTCAGTTGATGTGATCTACCTAGATTTCAGCAAAGCCATTGATACTGTTCATCATAGGAGGATTATCAATAAACTGAACAGCCTGAGGATGAGTCCCAAGGTGATGAACTGGATCAGAAATTGGTTGACTGACAGAGGACAGAAGATGATGGTAAACATAACTCATTCAGATGAAAGGGCGATGAGTAGTGGTGTGCCCCAGAGTTTGGTTCTGGGACTGGTACTATTCAATGTATTTGTGAGTGATATTGCTGAAGGACTGAATGGAAAAGTCCGTCTTTTTGCAGATGCATGAAAATTTGCAACAGAGTGGACTCTCCTGAGGGAGTGGATAACATGAGGAAAGATCTACAAAAGCTGGAAGAAAGGTCTAATGCTTGGCAGCTAATGGACTTCTATGCGATAAGGAGTGAGAGGTTGGTGTGCATGGACCAGGAGAAGGACCTCAGAGTGATTGTTCCTGAGGATCTCAAGGTGGCGAAACAGTGTGACAAGGTCAAAGCTAGAAGGATACTGAGTTGCATACAGAGAGGAATTATCAGCAGAAAGGAAAAGGTATTAATGACACTGTACAAGTCACTGATGAGGCCTCACTTGGAGTAGTGTGTTCAGTTTTGGAGACCGTATCTTAAAAGGATTTAAAAAGACTTGAAAGGTTCTGAGGAAGGTGATCAAAATGATTTGGAGCCTGCGCTAGAAGACATATGAGAAGACTTGAAGACCTCTGCTAGAGGAGAGGAGGGACAGGGGAAATATGATACAGACCTTTAAATACTTAAAAGGTATTAATGAATAAACAAACCTTTTTCAAAGACGGGGAAGCTGTACAACTAGAGGGCATAACATGAAGCTGAACGGGAGTAAACTGAAAGGCAATGTCAGGAAATACTTTTTCATTGAAAGGGTGGTGGATGCTTGGAATGCCCTTCCAATGGAAGTGGTGGGGGCAAATACAATGACAGAATTCAAAATAGCATGGGACAGACACAGTGGATCCCTTTATAGCAACAGGATAAAATCAAAATAAACGTATATATCTGTTATATCTCAACAAATAGGGGTACCTGCACGGAGCGGTGGGTACATCCCAAAACAAAGGCATGGGGAGAGGTAACCTGCACGGAGCAGCAGGTGCACCTACTCTTGCCACCTTACTGGGCAGACTAGATGCGCCATACTGGTCTTTATCTACCATCATTACTTTGTTACTGTGTAAGACTGCACTGTGCTATGGCATGCAGTCATCAAAGCGCATCTGTGAGCATGCCCAGAGAAGCAGTTAACATCTATCTGAGCCCCTTCGGAGCACCAGCAGAGCAGTGGGGGAGTGCTTGACCTTTTGATTTCTTGGAATGCAAATTAAAAGGAAAAAGAAAGAAGAAGCAGGCCTCTATGGTAGCTGTAATGCAGGGCCCTATGAATAAACCTGTTATTTGGGATTCATCTGTGGCTTTGGTTCAGGAGAAATCTGACTCTCAGTGTCTTTTATACATATCTGGCAAGTTGTTACATGGACAGAAATAATTCTTACATGAGCTGTTTCCCAGTTGTGCCAGTTTTTGCAAGACTCATCTGTCAAGCTCAAGGAGGTTGATGTGAAAGTCTAAATAAGAAGGTTTCCCTGTTGGATACACAATATAAATCCATGATATGCAGTTGATCCATAGTGTCATTGCATGGCAGATATAGCTAAGTGTCCCTAATGGTCACTGGCACCAGATATCCATATTGTGCTCACAGCTTTCCAAAATTAGTCCATCATATATTGTATTTCTGCAATCGATAGTGATGAGCAGCCAGTGGAGGTATGTGTTCTGGGAAAATGACAGTGATAGTGAGACTTGTGGTTCAACAAAGGGTACAGCAAAACTGAGGTTTGCTGGGAAGGCGTGGGTGAGAGGCGATGTTCAAAGTAACACTTCATCAGAACTGTGAGGAAAAGGTGCTAGTGTTTAGCAGAATGAGTAATAAATCCAGTATCTTACATCAGTTCATTAAATAAGAGTCTAGCAGGCCATCGTTAAAGGTTGCAAAGCCAGGCTGCATCTCTGAGACGGGGCATAGACTGAGCTGCCAGAGATGACAGTAAAACTGCTATTTCCACATACTAGGTGAAAGGCAGGGTTTACTATATGCGTAGGGGAAGGCATTTGTTTCCTGCTGTTTCGGCACAGGCATTCTCTCTTTAGCTAAAGTATAAAGTGAAATAATATATTACTCATGTATATACTCAATTCTTATATTGTTTTGGCCTTGTCTTTAAGAACTAAGCCATGTAAATCAGCAAATTAGCATATTGGTTGGATGACGGGTTGTCCTACATATATTTTATTGGTGGGGTTGGTCTCCGTAGTGATGGATGTTTATTCTAGTTTTGTCTCTCTAATACTTAGCTTCAGGGAACATTTCTTACACCGGATGTGAAAGAGATACTGCACGGTTGGATTTGCAGCTAAGTGAATATCCATGTTAGTTTTTGTGCATATAGGTTTACACATCTTGCATTTTTCATTATGGTCCTTTTACCTGGGAGTTAATGGAATATTGTTTAATTTTATCCTAAAAAACGTCTTGAGATGAAGTCTTAGATTCTAGCTAAAATAAAAACACTCCATAACGCATTACGGTTATGCCGGGAAGTTATCGCCATATTACTTTAGTTTCTAACAAGCAGAGTCTTCCATAGTCCCAGCAGTCTGGTGCCCCACTATATTTCCAGTTTCCCAATGTGTCCAATGTCTGCACCTTGTTTTGAAACCTCTCGAGAGCAGGCAGAAATGTTAGCATGTACTATATGCATGTGCATGCATATTTTATAAAATGCACATGTAAATTTTGACTCTGCCCATTATGCGCCAAAACTCCTCCAATGAGCATGCCTATTCTAAAAGTATGCACTGGCTCCTACGAGATGCACTTTTCCATATACGCTAATTTATAAGATGCATTTTACCTGCAAAAAAGACTTATAATATTATCCTTAATCCAGGGCCAGTGCAAGGACTGGAAGCGCCCTAGGCGGGCCCTCCATCCTGCTGCCCCCTCGCTGCCTGCTGCTTATCCGCTGCCGCTGCTGCCCGCCCCTCTACGGGAGTGGCAACAGTGGCAATGGCCCTGAAACCATGGCGCAGCACTTACCCACCATCTCCGGCGCTGCGTTGTGGTTAGATAAGTGCTGCATGACGGTTTCGGAGTCATTGCCACTGCGGCAATGAGTGCCCCTGGAGGTCCGGCACTCTAGGCGACCATCTAGCTCACCTAATGGTAGCCCCAGCCCTGCCTTCATCAGCATACATGAAATATATAATTTACACCAAGGTCACATAAGAATGTACGTATAGGTAAAAGATAAATAATAAACACATTTGCAGATAAATGAGACCTCGAGAAACTCCAAAACTTAAGATCATCCAGTAAGAGGCACCGGTCCTTGTTTCTAATCTGTTGAGAATAGCAAAGAGAAAGGATATAAATTAGCTCAGGATATCATCATCACTCTCAATGATCAAAACTATGGATCAGTATCTGATATGATACCATATTAAAAGCTGCTGTAATGTTTAAAGCTACCAAAAGCAAATGTCACCCTGATTCATCCCCGGTTGGAAGGTATCAAATGTAGCTGCTAAAAGAAACTCTATACTATGATTCTCCCAGAAACTATATTGATGTGGGTCAAGTAGTGTCCATCCAAAAATTCAACTAATTATATATAAACACATATTCAAGGTTTTTTTTTTAATGTGCCATCAAGTCAGTGTTAACTCCTGGTGACCCAGCAGCCCCTGGGTTTTCTTGGCAAGGTATAACCAGAAGTAGTTTGCCAGGCCTTTTCTTCCAAGGCATTGGAGGGTTAAGTGACTTATCCAAGGTCACAGCGGGTGCTAGTGGGAACCAAACTGCAATCTCTCAGGTACTAGACTGTTGCTGTAACCACGAGGCTGCTCCTTGCCAAATTCAAGTATACAGCAAACATGATATAATAACATTCAGTAATAAATCCATTTGATTATGCAACTAATGGTTCAGGTTGAATCATGGTATAATGTTGTACAATAACGGGACCAAATCTCGCTTTTTCTATTTATAGATGGAAAAGAGTTTGATGCTTATGTATCGTACCTGAATGAATACATGCTTGCTTCAGAAGAGGAGAGAGAATTTGTTTTGCAGATTTTACCCAATACACTCGAAAAACATTTTGGGTATAAATTATGCATATTTGAGCGGGATGTTACTCCAGGAGGTGGTAAGAGAATATGATTATTTTTTTCTATTCATCTCTGCCTTTAGAAGTTATGGTGCACTTTTACTGGATCATATTAGGGATCATTTTGCAAAGAAAATGTTGAGGGTAAATGGGTGTTTAGATGCAAAACAAAAACTTCTGAAAATATTCCCCATACAGGAAAAGGGCTATGCCCAGGTGAAAGTAGGCGAACCCATAGAAATGAGTTCAAGAACTTTGTTTTGAAAATTGGACATGTTCACTCTGCTTACTTTGTACCTGCAAAGTGCAAAGGTTAGGCCTCTCTGCAGAACCGGCACCGTGAGATGTTCCATAGGATATATATATATAATAGGAGCTATGATGCCAAAAGGGAGGCTGATTGATGTTACTTTGCTCTGAGTAGGAGTAAATCTAGTAGAGGGTAGTAGAGGCTGCGGGATCTGAATAAAAGCCACATATGTAGATCAATGTTTTGCCTTTGGGGGACAGACTTATAGGCAGATTGCAAGTCCTTGAGCTATAAAAATAAGTAAGAATATATTTTTGAAGGCCAATTTTGTATAGGTGGGAAAATCAATGTGGAGGTGTAAATGTGGAACCTGGCAGCTGTATTTCACAAAAGCACTTCTGATCAAGTAGGCTGATGTAAGATTTGCATATCTCTGTCTCCAGGAATCAACATGGAAAAAAATTTGGAAACTCCACATGTAAGTGGCCTAAAGTCACTTCCATGTGTAAAATACCTATGCACAAAAGATCTGCAAATAGTGGGACATATGGATATCCACATGTATTTGGGGTCCAAATGGTGGGAAATATGAATATCCACGTGTATCTGGAAGTCCACCACCATCTGCATGCCCAAAAAGCCTTCATCTAGCATGGCCGTCCGCTCATGGAAGTGGCAGCATTTCCAGTCACTATGCATGTAGGATCTACATTTAAGAAATGGTTTACTTTCGCATGTCTACCTGTTCTCTAGTTGGCCATGGCATGGCTTGGTCTGTAGTATCAAACTAATGTATTTCTGGTCCACGCATTTAGCAATGGTCAATAGTTGGTGTTATTTAGAGAGCACCAACATGACAAAGACGAGGGAAAGAAATTTTTGAAGAGGCTGAGAGCAACCTTCTGGCATGCCTGGTGCTCTGTTATGAGGGAACCTTTCCAGTTTGGGTGAACAGAAACTGGACCATGCTGCAACAAGGAGGGTTTGGGAGTCTATCTGGATGTCCCTGGCAAGGTAAGCAGACATTGTTTGCCCATGTACCTACTCCAAGACCTGGTTGACGCCTATATAGCAGAGGGATGACACCTATAGGGGTAGGCACTTAACAGCCAGAAATTCTCTGCCATATCGCTAGAGATCTCTCCCCCCCAAAAAAAAACCAAAACCAAAATATTATCTCATGATAGCTCAGGGTCTTTAAGACATTAGGGTACCCATACTGTATTAGGCTAACCATATGGGCAGAGGCCAATGTGTCTTAGCTGCTGTGCACATTAATATAACAGCCACACTAATTCTGCCATCTGGCATGGCCACCTAAGGAGACATGGGAGGCAGGAGTTCACCCACTCTCCCCCCCCCCCAAAAAAAAAAAATAAACAAGTCACAATCATAACTAATGCATGCTCAACATTTTTTTTTTCATAAATGCAGGGATCATATATACTGCACCCAAAAAGCTGATGATAAAACAAGACCCAGGAGTGGCAGGATTGCAGGACACTTTTTCCCACAAAAGATTACATTTAGGGTGTTAGTGGCAGGAACAAGACTCAAACCCCACTTGTCATCTCATTGCCCTCTCATTCTACAAAATATACCAACATCTGTCTTGTAATTGGCCTTGCTTTTCAGATAATGCACAAGCCTGTTCTGAAGGTGGCAAGGAACAGTAATGGTGAGGTGAAGAGTCACAAAACATGTCCATTTCTCTCTTTTGCTGTTGATGCTTTAAGATCAAGAGGGGGCCTAGAAGCCCTCAAAACAAGATACATGGCCATCTGGAGGACCCAGTCTGACCTGCTGCAACAGCTCAGACAAGAACTGGCAGAAGAAGGTGGTATGTATCAGTCATATGAGCATTAATACTATAAAGTGGGCGCTTCTCATGCTAGCGATGGCATCAACATATTAAAGCCTGTACTGGACTAGGCCATTAAATTCATGATCATACCATGCAACTAGGGCACTGACTTGGCCACAACCTTAGTCCAAATTCACTTGGGGGAAAGGGATTTGTCAATGTAGTTCTATGCATCTATCTGCATTAATCTTAACACATGCTAAGCGGAATTTTCCTGCTCCTTGGGTTAGTAAGAGCACATAATCTGGGATATGAAATTATTTCTCATTGCCTGGAAGTGTCATTTCCAGCTTTTCTTGAACAAAAACTCCATGAAACTGGCACAGTAGAGCACCCTTGCATTGACCACCTAGAAGGAACACCTTAGCCCCCCTCCCCAGTAATAGATAGCAACATGACAATTGATCTTCATATGTGCCCACTGTCACACATCATTCCATTGTGTATTGTCGCCATGAACCCAAAGAAACTGCATATTCATTGTAACCACATTCTTGCATGCCAAATCTGGCTACTGGTATCTCACCTGAGCTACAGTACATTACTACCACTACTACCTATCATTTGTATAGCGCTACAAGGCGCATGCGGTGTCTTGCCCTCTATAATGTGCCCATAACCTGACCAGACATCACAGTTGCCATGGCCACTGGTTCCCACCAGATTAATGGTCAGGCCTTATAACCGAATTAGCAGACTATTCTGTTGATCCCTGGCATGTCTCGGCACTAACATATATGCTTTCGCTCCAATAGCTGCCATAACTGCCACAAGGGAGGAGGAGGAGGAGAAGGAAGAGGAAGAAAGCAGGCAGGAGGAAGTGTACCGGAGCATGTACACTGGACTTACTCTTTTTTCTCTTTCTACTTTAAAAGAGAAAGGAGATTACAAGGATTACATAACCTATCGACAGCCATTACTTATTCCCCATCTAAGAAATTGTTCATAAACATGACAGAAGATTGATCGGAAAAAGAAATTTTTGCAGATGCAGTGGGTCAGGAAAGATATATCTATTTCTTGAGGGTAGTCAAACATTGACCCGGAAATCTTGAAAAGAACGAGTCACCTAGTGCTGCTACTCTAGATTACAACTGTAAAAAGACCTTCCTCTTCACTTGATACACCACTAACTGGGGTCCTGTTGAGGCTGTGTGCAAGTCAAAGCACATCTAGAACTGCACTTGACATCCTAGTGGCCCCACTAGACTAAAGTATGGCCAGGAATGGATTCACTTTACATATCTGGCACAGCCTGCATTATGTGCATGCTCTCAGCTGTCTGAGAGCTATAGAAATATCTCAGTAGTGTACATCCAGCCCCTGCTGCATGCAATACATTCCTGACTTGTGCCAAAATATAGGTGTGGCCGTACCTGTGGGCCTGTGGATTGGGTGACATGGAATGTGGCTGAATAATAATGTATCAAACTGAAGGTATGAGCCTACAGGTAGCTGAATCATAATACGATGTCATAGATGCTGAACGATTCACTACCTCTGGACACCATGGAATAGAGGAGAGTCTGTATTAGGCCACCTGTGCAATCATTGTGTGTACATACCTATAACAATGAGATACAGTATTGATGGCGTACTCTCATGTCCTTACCTGCAGAAGAGACCATGCCTTTGGAAGGGGAAGAGCCTGGGTGCAATTATTACACCAGAGAATGTGCTGAGGCTTCAGAAGATACCCGCAGGGAGGGTGGAATCAAAGAAATCAATCATGGCAGAGGAGCATCGGGAAGAGGAGGCTGCTGCCTCTGCTGAAAGGAGAGCAGATGAGGAGACTGATGAAGAAGCAGATGATGTGCCAATCCTACCCTCATTACGCTGCCTTGACCATCGTAGGCCAGTCGAAGAGGCAGCAGGTGTCGATCCAGAAGGTGGCCATATATAGCTAGGAGCACTCACCAACTAGTTCACTGTGGGGATCGACTTCTAGCATAAAATGAACTGCTGGCCGAAAGGGAATGAAAACCTCAGCTGCAAGAGAAGCAGTTACAGCTCAGTGAGATGATGGTGAATGGGATGCTGTCCTTGGCGCAAAACACAGTGGCACTGTGGCAGGAGGTGAGAGATCAGTGCAGTGACCTCGGGAGATGAGAGATCTGCGCAGTAACCTCACCCACTCCACTATTCGGCTAGCTCTTGGAACACCACTCATCAGAGGAATAACATCCGATACCTCTCCATGTGGCACTCTGTAAGGTCCCCATCCTCCTTGTCAGTGCCATGAACCTCCTTGAACACACTCAAACTAATATTCAGAATCCTTAGATGAATGGCCATTGGGGAGGTTATCCAGGTACGTAAAGGTGCTGACCGAGATATTTAGCAACACTATTCTGATAGTGCCACTGAATATTTCCACAGATCACCCTAGTAATATCTGGTTAATGCCAGAGGTGGTCTGTGGGCAGAGTGAGGGTGGTGTCGGTGCTATCTGGATAAATGCCGATTTTATCCTGTTAGTGTGATTTTCAGTCGGCATTTAACTGGACAACTTACACTGCATAAAAAGCAGGCTCAAGTTGCAATGCGGATAAGTGCCAGATGAAAAAATAAATGGAATAAAGCTGAAAGGAACAGATCAGTGTCAGCGATGAAAAGAAGTGAAGAAGACAAGAGGGAAGAGAAGTGACAGAGGGTGAGTTAAGAGGAGATCAAGGAAAACAAACTAGAGGCTGGATCTTCAAGATTAGAGCAGAAAATGGGCAGACAGAGCAAAGGTAGAAAAATTAATTTTGGGCCCGATTTTTGAAGGCATTTACACGGGTAACTGCCCTAGTTACCCATGTAAATACCTTATCCGGGATTTTCGAAAGGCACCTACATGGGTAGTGCCCTTCGAAAATCCCGGATATGCTCCCAGATGCTATGCGGTTAGCATCGGGGCATGTTAGGGGTGTTCCGGGGCAGAGCAGGAACAGAGGAAAGGGCTAACTGGATAGCGGCGATTTTAAATGCTACCCGCTTAGCCCTCTGCGCCTTAAAGCTAGACAAGGTTTTCCTCGCCTATCTTTCAGGCACAGGGACTAAGCGGGTAGCATAGAATATTGGTGCTACCCGGCTAGCTCCTGCGGCTTCCGGTTTGTGTGGCGAGACCCAGATTTTCAATGCTGGGACCGCATAGGACCCCAACATTGAAAATCCGGGTTAGGCTGTAGGGAAGCAGGCTATGCGCCGCCGCCTGCGCAGTGCACAACACTGCCCAGATGAAAATCGGGCCCTTTAGTTCAATTTAGTGATTGAAATTTGTCTGTGTTTGGATTTTATAGGCCCGATATTCAACTTGCGGCAGTCAGCACTTTTAAAGCACCTGATCATCGTGGGCAGAAGTGAAATCGGATATTCAGCGCTGGAATCTGCATATCCTCCAGCACTAAATACCCGGTTTCAGTGCTGACCAGCGCAGCTATCCAGACAGTGGTAATACTCAGCTGCTGTCCTGATAGCCAAATTGCCTAAAGTTAGGACAGTTATTGAAATGTGCTGACTTTATACAAGCACTTCGCCGGTTAGCGGATTGAAAATCACTACTAACCAGCTAAGTGCTGTGACCACCCTCGCCCAGACAGTGCCATGGTGTTTAGCGGAGATATTCATCAGCACTGGCCAGTTAATTCCCTCTGAATTTCTCTGTCTGCAGGCTTTATCTGCTAACCAGGGCCGGCTCTAGAGTTGATTCAAGGTGTTGGCGCCATAGGCATACTTTAAGCCTTAAAACCCCCTTGCTGTCAGAATCTATGGTTTAGCTTTGAATGCCCTGCTCTTTGCTGTCCCCAAGAAGCTGCCACACTAGGCATTTACCTAGTTTGCCTAGTGGTTGGGCCGGCCTCGCTGCTAACCAGTTAAACCCCTTTGAATATTGGACCATACATGTTTTATCTTTACACTTTGCATAATACAGCGGCATCTGCAGATCTCTTTTTCTCTGATGTTGTATTGCATGCAGTCTGGTATTTTTTTTGAGTTTCAATTAATTTTTGTCTACATAATTTTATTTTTAGTTTGTGGTAATGTAATCTATACTTGATGAAGATCTATCTGTATTCTGAGTGAATGACAGATGCCAGGTGTTTAGTTAGAATGGAGGTTCTATGTAGGGATCTGTAGCAATCCAGCTTGATTAGCTTCTAAATAGGTTTCTCTATGTTCTCCAGGACCAAGCAGGAAGTCAGTCCTCACATATTGGTGGTGTCACCAAAGGAGTCTATGCGGGAATGCTTCCCAGCTTCCAAAGGAAGCTTTTAGAAGATGCTCACATGCGTGCCAATTTTCCCGCCCAAAGGAGACATCTTACCTCAGTCTTCTTTTTTCCATGCAGCCGTCCAGATGTTGTCTGTGTCCCAGAATTAAAATTACCATTTTTCACTAGTTTTTTCTATTTTCAGTATCATGTGCTGTATACCATCTTCCTGCCATCTCCGGGAACATCAGTGCCTTGATGCTGCGTTTTTCTTGATGCTGCGTTTTTCTTGATGCTGCGTTTTCCTTTTTCTTTCAGCGTGTGGGATTTTTCTCTCGCACTCCCCTGGTCGGTGAGGATGTTGGAATCTTTTGACTGATGGAAGCCATCTCCCCTGCCATGTCAAAGCTGGCCAGTGGCTTCAAGAAGTGCACTGAGTGTGGCCGGACCATCTCCATCATGGATCTCCACAGCTGGTGCCTTTAATGCTTCGGGCCCAACCACGAGCCCTCATACTTCGCTCTCTGCTTACAGATGACATGCAAGGGCCTGAAGAACCAGGAACAGCAGGTGGAATTGCTGTTCAGTTCCGAGGCGTCGGCATTGGCCCTGGCATCGACTTCGGCATTGACGCCCTCGAAACCACCGAGGTTTCAGCTTTGCACAGGGACTGGGCTCACTTGGAGCCGAGGGGCTGGGGGACACCGGAACAGTGGCTCTCCTTTGATAAGGAGCAGCCCCAAAAGGACTGGACTTTGATCTCGTCGGCATCGAAAGGCGATACCAAGCCCAGGATGAAGGGACATGGGCATCGGAGCCCTCGGTGTGACTTTGGAGGTGAGAGCCAGTAGGGGCCTCCAAGTTACCCTGGTGGAAGGAGTTGTCTCCTGAGGCCCCATAGGACTGACGTGGGACTCCCAAGACCATAACCATCGAAGAGTCCCCACCCAGAGAGCCAGCATCGGCACCGAAGGCTGTGGCGCCGACTCCAGCAGCGTCAGAGACCTCTGTCCTCACAGAGAGGATGCGGCCCTTGAGCACAGTCTGCTGCCTTCATGGCTCGGCAGGCTGTCAAGGACCCAGTGACCTTGGATTCCCTGGTACTGGTGATGGCTCTGTCCATGGTAGGTGCCTTACCTGTGGAGGAGCAGCCCATCCTGGAAGTCCATGGTCTCTTGGACAGTTTCCATGAGCATTCAAGGTCTCTCTCGGTGCAGCAGGTGGTCCCCCTGAGTACTTCGGGTTCGGAGAGACGGGAGCCAAGGACTCTCTCAGCTGTGCTCGAGCACCACTGTTGCAGTCACCATTCAAGGCAGTACTTTGAGTTTCTCTCAGATTTGGACTCTGATTGGGAGACCGAGGAGGAATTGCCGGAGGCCGCCTGTCACTGCGATGTCCCCTCCGATTCCTTGTCCCCATATGAACGGAGGAGGTCCCCTACAGAGGACCTCTCTTTCTCGAGTTCATGCAGGACATGAAGATGACTTTGCCCTTCACTATTGAGGCAGAGGAGGAACCTCAGACAGAGTAGTTGGAAATCCTTCAGTACCCGATTCCCCCAAAAGAGGCCATCACAGTTCTGATTCACCCAATCCTGGAATGGCTTCTCTTTAGGATGTGGGAAACACTACTCACGGTGCACACAGTGAGCTGCCACCTCGATTCCATGTATTGAGTACACAAGAGCCCTGGGTTTGAAAAGGTACAACTCCCTCACAGCTCCATGGTGGTGGAATTGGCCATGCGTCAGATTAAAAATCCCAAGATGCACTCCTCGGTGCCTCCAGGTAGGAAGATCCGCACCATGGATGGCCTTGGGAGAAAGTGCTACTAGGGGTCGATGCTGGTGGCTCAGATCCATGCATAACAGTTATACATGGGTATATACCTGCCTGACTTGGTGGGGAATCTTGCTGGGTTCTAAGCTGGTTGTCTGGAGAGCACCTTGAGCACTTCTGGAGTGTGGTGAGCAAAATGAAGGAGGGCTCCAAGTATGTCACCCGGGCAGCCTACAACACCTGGCATGGTTATAGTCCTTGGACTTAGACCAATGGGTTCAGGACAAGATGGCCGATGTCCCATGCCGGGGAAAGAAGCTCTTCAGCAAACCCATGGTGGAGAAGGCCGAAGAGTTGGAAATGTAGCAACTCACCATGACCAGGCTTTCGAGGAAGACCACTGAGCAGAGCTGGCCCATCCATTAGGCAGGCTAGGCAGCCACCTAGGGCAGCAGATCTCTGTGGGCGGCAGGCCATGTGCTTTGGCACACTTGGCCTGCTGCTCCCCCAGCATGTCGAGCTGCACCACCCTTCCCCCCTATGTTGAGTCACACCATGCTGCTCCCCTCCTCCGTTGCACTTGTTTCGGCAGCAGAGGGGGATGGTTAGGCTCGGCAGTAGGCCATGTGCTTTAACATATATGGCTGCCACGTCTGCACCCCTGAGAATATATTGGAGGGAGTCAGAAGTGGCAGGCCATGTATGTCGAAGCACAGGGCCTGCTGCCAAATCGATCTGTGTCCCCCTTGACCCTGCCACCGGAATAGGTGGTAGCGTAGCTCAGCATGGGGGGTGTGCGTTTCGGCACATGGTGGATGTCATGGCTCGGGTAGGGTGGTATAGCTGGGGCTTCTGTCTAGGGTGCAGGAACCCTTGGGCTGGCCCTGCCACCGACCCTTCCAGGAGGAAGACTTCTGGGAAGAGGTCTTTTTACCTAAGAAGAAAAAGGCCTATGCAATTTATACCCTGTATTATTCGAATCAGCCACCCCAACAGAGCCTAAGGGTCAGAACCAGAGGCAGCAGCACAAGCCAAAAGCCCCAAAGTCTCAACCAACGCTGCAGTCCCAGCCGGGTAGGGGTTTTTGACTCCTGGCTTCAGAGCATGGCCCGACTTCCCCTCCCAGCCTCCGTTCTGACACAGGTGACATAAGAACATAAGATATGCCATACTGGGTCAGACCAAGGTCCATCAAGCCCAGTATCCTGTTTCCAACAGTGGCTAATCTAGGTCACAAATATCTACAGGTACCGCAATGCTTGTACTGGGGCAAGCAGTGGATATCCCGGGTCCCCTTTAATGATGGTTTATGGACCTTTCCTCCACGAACTTGTCCAAACCTATTTTAAACCCGGCTACACTTACAGCTTTTACTACATCCTCCGGTAACAAATTCCAGAGTTTGATTGCACGTTGGGTGAAAAAATATTTTCACTTTATTAGTCTTAAATAGATTACCCTGTAGCTTCATTGCATGTCCCTTAGTCTTTATATATTTTGATGGTGTTAACAATTGATCTACTTTTACCTGTTCCACTCCGTTCATTAATATATAGACTTCTATCATATCTCCCCTCAGCCGTCTCTTTTCCAGGTTAAAGAGCCCTAACCTTTTCAACCTCTCTCCATAGGGGTAATCCTTCCATCCCCTTTACCATTTTGGTGGCTCTTCTCTGTACCTTTTCTAATAACGCTATATCCTTTTTAAGATATGGTGACCAGAACTGCACACAATATTCAAGGTGTGATCGCACCATGGAATGATACAGAGGCATTATAATAACCTTTGTTTTATTCCTAGGGAAGAACAACCCAAACTATGGTTACACGATGCAAGGTTCCACGTTAGGAACCACCCAGGAAAAAGATTTAGGCATCATTGTGGATAACATGTTAAAACCCTCGGCCCAGAGAGCAAATAGAATGCTAGGTATCATAAGGAAAGGAATGGAAAATAAAATAAAAGATATTATAATGCCTCTATATCGTTCCATGGTGAGACCGCACCTTGAATATTGTGTGCAATTCTAGTCACCGTATCTTAAAAAAGGATATAGCGTTATTAGAAAAGGTTCAGAGAAGAGCCACCAAAATGGTAAAGGGGATGGAAGGATACTCCTATGAAGAAAGGCTAAAAAGGTTAGGGCTCCTTAACCTGGAAAAGAGACGGCTGAGGGGAGATATGATAGAAGTCTATAAATTAATGAAAGGAGTGGAACGGGTAAACGTAGATCGATTGTTTACATTATCAGAATATAGAAAGACTAGGGGGCATGCAATGAAGCTACAGGGTAAACTATTTAAGACTAATAAAAGAAAATATTTTTTCACTCAACATGTAATCAAACTCTGGAATTTGTTACCGGAGGATGTAGTAAAGGCTGTTAGTGTAGCTGGGTTTAAAAAAGGTTTGGACAAGTTCCTGGAGGAAAGGTCCATAAACCATTATTAAGAAGGGACCCAGGATATCAATGCTTGACCCAGTGCAAGCATTGTGGAACCTGTGTCTTTTGGGGAAACTGCTAGGTACGTATGACCTAGATTGGCCACTGTTGGAAACAGGATACTGGGCTTGATGGACCTTGATCTGACCCAGTATGGCATATCTTATTTTCTTAGTGTGGGCGTAGTACTGTCTACCTGGCCAAAATGAACAGCTAGATGATGAAATGCTAAAAGAAATCAGGGAAGCTAACAAAAGTTACAACACAGTAGTAATGGGTGATTTCAATTACTGTACCCTGGTATCTACTGGGTCGATGTCACAGCAGGTCATGCTAGGGGGATAAAGTTTCTAGATGAAATAAATGAACGGTTTATGAATTGACAAAAGGGGAAGCTAGTTTGGATCTAGTCCTTAGTGAAACACAGGATCTGGTGCAAGAGTGATTATAGCATGATCACATTAGATTTAATAAATGGAGGGAGGATGGCAAGGAAATCCACAGTACTACTTTTTAACTTTCAAAAGGGAGACTATAATAAAATGAGGGAAATAGTTAAGAAAAAACTAAAAAGAGCAGTTGCAAAGGTTAAAGATTTACATCAAACACGGGCATTGTTTTAAAATACTATCCTGGAAGCCCATACCACATGTATTTCATGCTTTAAGAAAGGTGGAAGGAAGGTCAAAAACAGCCATCATGGTTTAAGGGTGAGGTCAGAGAGGTTGTTGTAGCCAAAAAATCATCTTGCAGGAAATGGAAAAAGGAGCCAAATGATGAAAACAGGAAACAACGTAAGAGCTGGCAAATTAGATGCAAGGCATTGATAAGGTAGGCAAGCAGAGAATTTGAAAAAAAAACTTGCTGTGGAAGCAAAAATGCACAATATAAACTTTTTAAAATACATTCTTAGTAAAAAACCTGTAAGAGAGTCAGTTGGACTATTAGATGATAGAGGGGTAAAAGGGGAACTAAGCGAAGACAAGGCCATAGCGGAGAGACTGAATGAATTCTTTGCTTCGGTCTTTACTGAAGAAGATATAGAGATCTTACCTATGCCTGAAATGGTATTTAAATGTGATGTAGCAGAAGAATTGAAACAAATTTTGATAAACTTGGAAGATGGTACAGTATTACTACTGTTTGATAAACTAAAGAGTAGTAAATCTCCTGGACAGGATTGTATATATATGAGAGTGCTGAAAGAACTGAAATATGAGATTGCAGACCTACTATTAGTAATCTGTAAACTATCATTCAAATCATCTGTAGTATCTGAAGATTGGCCAGTGTAATGCCGATTTTTAAAAAGGGTTCCAGGAGTGATCCTGGAAACTACAGATCAGTGAGCCTGACGTCAGTACTGAGCAAAATGGTAGAAACCATTATAAAGAATAAAATTACTGAACATATCAATAGTCATGGTTTAATAGGAGAAAGCCAACATGGTTTTAGCCAAGAAAGGTCATCATTTAGTAATCAGTTATATTTTTTTGAAGGTGTGAATAAACAGATACAGTAATGGTGAGGCAGTTGATATAGAGACATATTCTAAGATGTGCGTCCCAGGCCACTGTGCTTTCGGTCAGAACCAGTTGCACAGAGGTAGATGGGATTCTGATCCAGCGGGGCACGTCTAGACCTGCGGGATCAGAATCCCGTCTAGGCCTGTACATGCAGGCCAGGACCCGATTCCGGTTGGCCTGAACATACAGGCCTCTGCCCGGCTAGCTCAGTCAAGACTCCTGAACGGAGCCGCAGCGCCATGTCGTCCAGTTGCCATAGCACCATGGCTTCATTCAGAAGCCGTGATCCCTGGTCGCCAACAACTTCATTCATTCGCCACAAACCAACCCATGATCTAGCCTCATGAGCCCAAGGTTGGGCTGCGGGAAATCTCCTGCACCCCCTCCACCCTTTGATATTTCTCCAGGTCTGCCGTCCCCCAACATCTAGGGGAATTTATTCCACCTCAGAGGTGGAATATGTTTCCCATCTACTCTGCCAGCCTCGGACGTACAGGGCCAACATCAGAATTGGCCCTGTATGTCCAGGGCTACAGACCGCCCACTGCCCGCTCTAACCCCTCATCTGCTCCGCCCCCTTTCCACCCTGTCTAGCTTCCCCATACAAACTCCCTGTTCGTACGGGGAGCTTAGTCAGGGACGGTAAAGGGGGACGCTATTCGTGTTAAGGAATAGACCCCATAGTGTATCTTGATTTTCAGAAAGCCTTTGACAAGGTCCTTCATGAGAGATTCTTGGCAAAGTTAAAAAGTCATGGGATTGGAGGCAGTGTAGCTTGTCGACCAGAAACTGTTTAAAAGATAGAAAGCAGAGAGTAGGGCTAAATGACCAATTTTCTCAATGGAGAAAGGTGAATAGTAGAATACCCCAGGGATCTGTGCTGTGCCTGCTGCTTTTTAACATATTTATAAATGACCTGGAAATGGGAATAATGAGTGAGATGATCAAATTTGCTGATGACACAAAATTATTCAAAGTTGTTAAAACATAAGAGGATTGTGAAAAATTGCAAGACGACCTTGATGAACTGGAAGATTGGACATCCAAATGGCAGATGAAATTTAATGTTGAGAAGTGCAGAGTTATGCACCTAGGAAGGAATAACCCAAACTATGGTTACACAATGCAAAGTTCCTGTGGTAATGTGGCGTGCGATGTGAAGGGGGTTTTCTTTAATGCATAGGCCATACAGCTGTTCAGGGAAAACAAAAGCAGTTTTTATTCTGCCCCATCTTGTTAAATCTCCACAAAGCAAAACCCAGAACAGACAGCAGTTCAAGGAAAACAAAATCAACTTTACTTCTGTCCCATCTTGTTGAACCTCCACAAGTTGCTTCTCCTGGCGCTTTCTCCAGCCCCAGTAAAAGTTCCTACCTCAGAACTCCTTTGCATGGTTTGACTTGGAAGGACCTCTAGCTCCATAGGCCTGTCTCCTTCCTACAACTTGCTGTGTTCTTAACCTCTCCCTGTGAGCCACACCCTTCCAGCCCTGAAATCTGGGCTGGAAACTCTCTTAAAGGAGATTGTTGATACTCCCTTTGGAGAGGGACGGGTAACCCCATCACAGTTCTACATTAGGAACCACTACCAGGAAATTGATTTAGGCGTCATCATGGATAATATGTTGAAACCCTCCACCTGGTATGCAGCGGTGACCAAGAAAGCAAATAGAACGCTAGGAATCATAAGGAAAGAAATAGAGAATAAAACAAAGGATATTATAATGCCTCTGTATCATTCCATGGTGTGACCTTATATTGAATATTGTGTGCAATTCTGGTCACCATATCTTAAAAATGATATAGCAGAATTAGAAAAGGTACAGAGAATGGTCACCAAAATGGTTAGATGGACTGAAGGATACCCTATGAGGAAAGGCTTAAAAGGTTAGGGCTCTTCAACTTGGAAAAGAGACGGCTGAGAGCAGATATGTTAAAGGTCTATAAATCAATGAATGAAGTGGCACAGGTAAATGTAGATTGGTTGTTTACTTCATCAAAAAATAGAAAGACTACAGGAAACGCAAAGAAGCTACAATGTATCCCATTTAAGACTAATAAGAGAAAATATTTTTTCACACAACACGTAATCAAACTCTGGAATTTGTAACCGGGTAGACAGACCCGGCGCTTACCCCTCCTGCATACAACATTACTTTTCCCCCCCCCCCACCCCTACCCTTTTCACCACCCTTCCACAACTTCCTCTTTGCCCTTCCCAGAGATTACACCAATAGCCAAGTGTGGTGATAAACTGGTCGCAGCTTTATTTCAATAACATCCAAAACAATAACCAGAACAATTGTTTCAACAATCCTCTCCCCACCCAGCAACGGAGCGATGCATCACCAGCCATGCTACTAGCAAAGCGACCTCGCCTCCGCTGCAGCCATGGTCACAGCCCCGGCAACGTTCCGACCACCCCTATCCGACTTCGCCATATTACTAGCAAAAGTCTTCCAGGGGTAGTCCGGGTCGAGGGCACCCCGCCCCCGTCCCGAGTCGCCTAAGGCTCCGGACCCCGGAAATCTCCGGGATCCCGCCTCAACCCCCCCCAGCTGCGACACCCCAACGCCAGCCTCGTAACGCAAAGGCTGGGTGGGCGGGTGGGCTGCCGAGCCTCCCGCCAAACTGCCTGTGCCCTGGCTAGCAACGCGCACGCCAGAGCACATGGCAGGCTGCACCCTGATTGGCTCCGCTCACTCAGAGCCTGAGCGGAGCCAATCAATTTAAACCCCGCGCCACGGGCACGGGCTCAACGAGGCGCCCGATCACCTCACCCTCCCCCCCCGCACCCCCCCCCCCCTGTGCACAGGCATGGTCCCGCGCCGGGCAGAGCACCCGGTTACGAGCAGGCGCCGGAACCCTGCCCGCGCCTTTAATCTTACCAGAGGATGTTGTGAAAGCTGTTACTGTAGCTGGGTTTAAAAAAAAACCGGTTTGGACAAGTTCCTGGAGGAAAGGTCCATAAATCATTATTAAAGAGAACCAGGGAAATCCACTGCTTACCCGGGGTCAAGTCTTGTTGGACCTATGTACCTTTTTTGGGAACCTGAAAGGTACTTGTGACTTGGATTGGCCTCTGTTGGAAATAGGATTCTGGGCTTGATGAACCTTGATCTGAGCCAGTATGGCTTTTCTTATGTTTTTACTGTCTTGAGCCACCCCTGCCTTCACCTGCAGCCAGATGTGCAGCACAATATCACCCTACACACAAATACATTTGATACATAATGTGAAACTGATACAGAGATACACAGAGATAAAGGGTATCATGTGGAAGAGACAGTCACCAATGTAAGCAGTCCCAGAAGACAAGTGAAGCCAATGAGCATGATTTATAGCCAGCATTTAAAAGTTCCACTGTCATCATCAAAGTGCTCTGCGAAAAACATTTAGACCATGCCGCCAATACTTCTTTTCAAAATGTGGAAATCTCTGCATCACCTGCAGTTGCACAGGTAGATCACAGCCATCCTTTTTCCACATTTAAATGACAGTATTTGCACATGGAAATTGCAAATAAGACTTCCTTTTATGTATTAACTCTTCTTGAAATTACATTTTAGGGTCAATATTTCTTTAAAGTTGGTATAGACCAAACATTTTTCCATTTCACCTTTATTTCCAGATATCCTCCTATTATGATCTGTAATGATCACCTCCTGGAAAATCTCATTACAATGGAAGGTTAGGGTCGCTCTTTTTTTAACAGCGTTTTTGACCCTTCTCTAGCAATACCACAGACAGCTGTTTGTCAGGAACAGACTTTCTGGGCCAGTGTATTATATTCTCTATCTGGCTATATTCAAATCCAGATGGAAAGTTCACCTTTTTGAGGCTAAACTACTTCCCTATAATAAATACATTCTCTTAGATACTCTTCTTTGTCATATGTTTGCCTTAACTAGATTGTAAGCTCCATGGAGCAGTTACTGCCTCTCTTATGCATGTCTGTACAATGCTGTGCATGCCAGGTGCAAATGCAATGTGTGCCTTCGAGTCAGTCCTGACTCCTGGCGACCCAGAAGTTCCTGGGTTTTCTTGGCAGTGTCACCGGAAGTAGATTGCTAGGCCTTTCTTCCGAGGCAATGGAGGGTTAAGTGACTTGCCCAAGGCCACAAGGAGTACTAGTGGGACTTGAACCCTGGTTGCTTGGTTACCAAGCCAGTGTTCTAACCACTAGGCTACTCCATGCCAGGTAGATCTCTAGAAATGATTAATAGAAATCATGCAAAAAGGCTCGAGCAGAAGGTGACTCCTATATGATGGTAAACACAACTTTTGGTGTTCATTCCGCCCCACCCCCACCCCTCCCCTCCCTCCTTATCAATCATGAAACGTTATGGTGTCTAGAGTGTTTTTAATTTATATGGCCCCTTTCATATACTCCCACTATACTGTAAGCACCTCTACAATCCTAAAATTGTAATTAAGACTTAAAGAATGTAACTGGTTAGCAGTACTTAAAATCAGCAGTTTTCTAATAGAAGGTTGACAGAGCAGTAGTGTACGTAGAGATAAAAAGAAAATAAATAATTGCAGATAAAGATAATAATTGCTCAGCTCTACAATCTTTATCTCTCCCTCAAGTTCTTCTGTGCTTGCCCCACCGTCTCCAACAGGAGGCCATTACGCGCATCCGCCTCATTTTCCATAAAAAAATAGTTCTTTAGATTACTCCTGACTTTATCCCATTTCACCCTCATCCTATGATCCCTCATTTCAGAGCTTTCTTTCCAGTGAAAAAAGCCTGCCTCCTGTTTATCTCTTAGAGATATTTGCATTTCCTGTCATATTTCCCCTGTCCTGTCTTTCCTGCAGGGTATTATACACATCGAGGGGATATTCAAAGCCATTTACATGGCTTGCAGACTTGTAAAAATCCCTTAGAATAACCCAAATACTCCACAAAAATTACAATAAACTCTCTCAGCACACTCCCAACATAAATTAACTAGCCTTTATGAAGGAGACATGAAGATCTTTGTTGGGTGGAGAAATTAAATGCAGGCGGTGATCAATGTTCCCTCTAAGCTGCGCTGGGTCCTCCACCGGCATTCCCACCGGTGGGGGGAGGGCGGGGCGGAGCATCAATCGTGCTGCATCCCTCCCCCCTCCCCCCCCCCCGGCAGGAATGCCGGCAGAGGACCCAGCGCAGCTTAGAGGGAACATTGGCGGTGATGCTTCTGGAGTTCGAGGATTAAAGTTTAGAGATAAGTAGAAATCGTGCTATTTGGTTTATAGTAAAGATGACAACAGTCTTTAGGGGTATCTGCTTTGTTTCAGAACTCTAGTGATTGGTTTGGAGCCTGTGGTGCCCGTTAAAGAAGACGTGTCTTGAATTGTTTGAGTTATGGAGCACAGTGGTAGTGCTGTATTGAAAAAATAATATTGGTTAATGAGTTAAACTGTATTGATGTTTTGAAAAAAGTACTTTTTTAAAATTTTCATAGTATAATTATTGTAAAGGGAGGTTTTTTTAGACCGGTGATGTAAGAACTATATATTCCCTATGGTGATTAATCTCGCTGCATAGTGGAGCTATGAAGTAATCCTGAGGTCTTTTTCTCCCTTTGCATTTTGTATAATAGAAAGTTAATTTGTTTGTGTTGGGAGTGTGTTGGGAGAGTTTATTCTAATTTTTGTGGCGTATTTGGGTTATTCGAAGGGATTTTTTGGTTAGTATGCTATTTGCTTTTCCTTAGTGCAGTACTGTGAGTTAAATTCAGATTGTAAACCATGTAAATGCCACTAAGAGGGATAATTCGGCGGCACTAACATGGTTAGTGCCACTGGATATCTGCATTTGCCGCAGCTACATGCCCCGAAGCTACGCGGTTACATGGGGGTGTTCTGGGGTGGAGGGAAGGAGGTATTCCTTGCTAACCCGGTTAGCGACCCGCAGGTAATGTAGGTGCTGCAAAGGCTGGCCAAACTTTCCCTGTAGAGGCTAATCGGACAATGGCTCACTATTGCTGCTGCCTGGTTAGCTTCCAAGATCTGCAGCGACCCCGATATTCAGTGCTGCTGGTCAGATATGGCCCCAGCATTAAATAACCAGGGTTAGTTTTTAACGGCGGCAGCTAGGCATGTTAGCAACGCTAGCTGTTGCTGCGGCCACTGAATATCTTCCCCCCCCCCCCCTTAGATCTTTAACTCCATCCCCATATGCTTTATGATGAAGACTAAAGACCATTTTAGTAGTTATCCTCTGGACTGACTAGTCTGATTTATATCATTTCTAAGCTATGATCTCCTGAATTTCAGAGAGATATCCAAATTTTATTAATTAATTATTATTATTATGAATCAACAAAGACTTATACACATAAAATGATAATCAGAAGAAACATTAAATTGTCACTTTGTTAATTTTTGGTTCTTAATTAAATTTAAAATATTTAACTTTAAATATTTTTCGTTTACAGCCATTGTTGATGACATCCATTCATTTATTGAAAAAAGCAGAAGATTAATCATTATACTAACCAGAAACTACATGTCTGATAAAGCCATGTATGAACTTGAAAGTGGTCTGCATATAGCACTGGTTGAAAAGAAGATTCAAGTAATATTAATTGAACATAAGCCTCTGCGTGACTTCAAGCTCATGCCAGAATCTCTGAACCTTCTAAAATCTAAGAGGATAGTGAAGTGGAAAGCAAAAAAGTCTCTTCCTCTGAACTCCAGATTCTGGAAGAATATTCGATACTTAATGCCGGCAAAGTCTGCCAAGTCAAGAGACAATATATTTCGTAATCCTCTGAGTTTTTTTCAGAAGTGTATCAACTGATAGCATGGAAACATTTTGAACATTTTGAAACCAGGGCTTCAATGAAATTATGGCAGGCCAGTAAAGCCTTCTAGGCTTGTATCGCTTGACTTTTGTCAAAGTAGGTTATCCTGAGTTGCCACTTGGCGCCATGCCATGCTGTTTCCCTTGTCTAGATCATACATTGAAATCTTATCTTTTGAAATATTTTCTAATATACAACTTTGAAATTAAGGGCCCCTTTTACTCAAGTGCACTATGCAGTTAATGCATGATTTGGCACATGTTAACTCGAGTGGGTTTGGGGTGGGCAGTTAGTGTGAGAAGACATATCATTGCAGTTAGCATGAGTGTATTTACCTCCACCTCAATAGATGGAGGTAAGTGTACCTGCAATAATAGCTGCATGTGTTAGGGTACATATTTGCGTTTTGACTTTCGGGAACATGCTGGCCATGCCCTCGATATTTATCACTATGGCTTTGCACATAAAGCATATTAGTTTTCATGCCAAATGCACGTTAAGTACAAAAACATAATGCACTTTAGAAAAAGGGCCTCTGAAAGTATCCTCTAACAAACCATTACAAAATACTGTGTATTGTTATACTGAACCCAAAAAGGCTAGTGGTAGTTTTGAAAATTATGGCACCCATACAGATTTTTTTTTAAATATTTTAGAACATGATTGTACTATGGTCAGGATTTCCAATTCTTTTTCTTTTGTTTCTGTTCACATATGGCAAATCGTCTTTGCCATATGGCCAGGAATGAGATTATACCATGGGAATACAATAGGAATGGTGCATTGTCAAAAAACAGTTTGATTCCAGAACGTTTCCTGAGTTTCTTGTGTTTTGTTTTATGGTGTTCCACACATTCATTTTAAATGGGCGCCTTGTAGGTACACTAGGAGATTTTTGCACACACGAATAGTTCATAAGTGCATTGCGTTGTAGGTATACGCATATACAAGTGATTTCCCAACACTTAAAACATTTAGGTGCTGAAACAAACTGAATGGACAGTCATGAATGCACAAAGAAAGTAAGGTTTTAAGGTGTACTTTTTAGAAGCTTTGAAATTAATTTTAAGAATAGTTGTCCACTTTGAATTCGTCAATTCAACCTGAGTTCACTGAATGAATTATTACACCAGATATTCAAGAGATTAGAGAGTCTTCCTGAAAACTTACTACTGTACACAATTTTTAAAGTGTGTAGATGTTTTTTCTCAGCTAAAGCATGGAATGTTTTTGCTTGAAATATGAGCTTTGGGAATTAATAGCTATCAAGTGATAGCTAAAATATATATAATAACTGACATCTTCCTTTTGTCAGTCACTAAAGGTTATGGGGTCACTTTTAAAATGGTGCGGTGATAAGCTTAAGTTAAACACCAGCACTGGCATTTAACCTGATACATATATGTAGCACTGGTGCTTGTATAGAAATAGGTATCCACATTGATATTTGGATAGTGAAGTGACTGTACCAGCACTATCCATTTAGTTTAGATCTGCAATTCAGCTAAATGGACAACTTGTCCAGATATAGCTCAATACCACCACGTTTGGGATAATTTGTAGGACTGCCTCCACCCCACCCCACTTCAATCCCGGCCAACAATTATACAGACGGAAAGGAATTTTAGAAAGAACGAGCAAATGCAATCTTGGACGTCTAAGCCAGAATATTTGAAAAAAAAAGGAGGCACATTCAGGTACAGACATGATTTCACAAACATGAACATGCCCAATATGGATGTCTGTTGGGGCATCTACATAGACATCCCCAGAATCATAGTCAGGACATGAAGCATGTAGGAATGGCCTAATGGTTAAAGCAGCAGGCTAGCAATAAGCAAGCCAAGGTTCAAATCACACTGCTGCTATTTTTGAAATTAGGCTGAGTACTGGGGATGAGGGAGTTCTATATCCCCTGGATGTTTTTCAGCCAAAATGAGCACTGTTCCCATGTAAAAGGAGTTTAAAAAATCATCCAGAGATATTAAGTATACACAAAAAGACTCAAAATTATTATTCGGATGTCCAGACCCGCAAAATACCTGAATCGTGCTGGCGGGAACAGAGCTCCCTGCACGTAGATGCAAGTTGTGTGGGGAGCTCTGCTCATGGATGGGAGAGGGAGGAGCGAGGGCGGACAGTGAGCGGTGTCATGACCCCAGACGTATAGGGCCGATTCTGAGGTTGGTCCTGTACGTCCAGGCTCGGCCATGTAAACAGGGAACGTATTCCACCTCGGAGGTGAAATAAGTCCTCCTGGACATCAGGGGGATGCCGAAACTGGGGCGCCAAAGGCAGGTGAGAGGGTGCATGGGGATCCCCACGGCCTGATCCTGGCCATAGAAAGCCTGATCATGGGTCAGGCTGCGGGGAAAGGAGATTTCGGGGTTCAGCCGGTGATCATGGCTCTAGCATGGACCCGTGGTGGCATGGCAACAGGACGCCATGCATCCGCCGCTCCATGCAGAAGCCAGGCTGGGCTAGCCGGGTAAGGAATCGATACATATTCATGCATTTTATAAAATACATATATAAGTGCCAATCCCACCCCCACTTTGTCTATTCTCTAACCCCAGGAATACCTACCTGTATATCACATAACCACTGGTACTATGGGTTAAAATATAGGAGATCATTTTACAAAGGATTTTTTGGGCATAAAGACCTTTTTATAAGTATGAAAAGGCTTTATTAAAAATACCCCAGAGGTTACATATGTAAATATACATGCAGTGACAAGAAGCTATGTAGATTTATGCAGCCCATGTCTAACCATGAGTGGAGGTACAGTTAACATATATATGCTATACAATGGCATGTCGCATGTGGAGGCCTATTGCAGCATGTACGTCCTAGGCCTCTGTGCATCCGGTCGGAACCGGAAGCACAGAGGAAGACGCGATTCTGATCCCGTGAGGCATGTCTAGCCCCCACAGGATCAGAATTGCGTCTAAGCCTGTTCGTGCAGGCCCAGACCTGATTCTGGTCAGCCTGCACGTACAGGATGCTGCCTGGCTAACTCAGTCAGGCTCCTGAATGGAGCCGCGGCACCATGGCGTCCAGTTGCCATGGCACCGTGGCTCCTTTCAAGAGCCGCGATCCCTGGCCACTGACCACTTTTTTCATTCCTCGCAACCTGGACCCCGATCTGGCCACCAATGGCCAGGGTCGGGCTGTGGGGAATCTCGTGTACCTCCTCCACCCTTTGCTGCTGCCCGGGCCTGCTGTCCCCCGATGTCTAGGGGAAGTTATTCCACCTCAGAGTTGGAAAAAGTTCCCCGCTCAGTCTGCTGGCCCCAGACATACAGGGCCGACATCAGAATCAGCCCTGTACGTCCGGGGCCGCAGACCGCCCACTGCCTGCCCTAACTCTGCCTCCGCACTGGTCTCTTCCCATCCCATCTAACCTCCCCATAGAAACTCCATGTTAGTATGGGAAGACTTCGTCAGGGACGGGAAACAAATAGCGTGGATAGAATAGATCCCATAGTTTACATGCTAACCAGGGACGGTCCAACTACTAGACAAACTAGGTAGTCGCCTAGGGCAGCAACCTCTGGAGGGCAGCAAAAGCATTCAAAGCTAAATAATAGATTTTGATAGCCAGAGTGGGTGTAAAGCTTGTGGTTCACCTAGGGCTCCAACATTTTGGACCCACTCTAGGACCAGCCCTCATGCTAACATATATGCCTGCTCCCGGGCAAGTGTACATGCCACGTATTCAAACTAGCTGCTATTTCTGCCGACTTACCCCTAAAACACATGAAGGCACATTTTAGAAATGACGTCTAAGTGCAATCTGGGGCACGCAGATCAAAATGTATGAAAAAAGGCCAGTCGCGTGTAAGTTCAGCCCAATTTCAGAAACCTGCACGTACCTTAAATGGAAGGCAGTGACCACAGCCATAGAGACATCCTCACAACTAAATTTTAGGATGGGGATGTCTATCCCATGCTGCATACATGTCCCTGCTTTGAAAGCGGAGACGTGCATCGGCATCCTGACCAGAAAACAAGTGTTGTAGTTTCCCATCAGTTTTCTTTGTGGTCCTTAAAAATATTGGGGTATCAGAATGCCTTCTTCTCTACTCCCTCCAGGTATTTTGGTGGCAGAAAGAGATGCCTGTTCATGCCCTGGGGTAGGAATAGTAATGGACATTACTGTTCATGCTTTTAGACATGCTTGCTGTTTCTGAAATTGGGCACCTATATGCAATATAAAATTGTCTAAAAGTAGGTGCTTGCTTGACCTTCACACATAGGTGACCTCTTATAAAATTTCCCTTCTAAAACTTAGTGCAATATATTCATGTAGAAATGTTATAAACCCCCCTATATTTCAAGCGTTTGGTGCTATTTTATTAAGGGAGTAAGATAAACGTACATAGACTTTAACACAAAAAAATCTGTATCTGCAAAAGAAGCACATTATAGGCAGAGAATTGGCACGTCTTGGGTGAGCTGCATAAATCGATACATACTATGTATTTTATAACACTGTTCTGCAGCCAAAATGCTTCCGAAATAAATTCAGCCATACTTTACTAAATCTAGATTGTTGAGAACAAAAATGATGCTTAAAATTGTTTATTGGCTCTAGTTTTCAGTTTACACTGAGTCAGTACTAGGGTTGCCAACTGTCCGGTTTTCAGCCGGTCTGGCCGGTTTTTATATGGCCAGGCCGGCTGCTGGCAGACTGTTAAAACCAGCACTTGAAAAGCCAGGTTTTTTTGTGTCTGGTGGGCAGAACTGCCATTATAGGCAGGTTTCTGTTCTTCTATCCTATGAGGAGCTGCTATTCTGCCAGGCTGAGACTAGTCAACCAAATAAGACAGCAGAGGGAGGGACTAGAGAGTAATGGGAGCAGAGTAAAAGTCAGCCGAATGAGCCAATGAGACAACAGGTGGGGGGGGGGGGGGACGACTAGGGAGTAGTAGAAGCTGAGTAAGTCAGTCGAAGGAGCCAGTGAGTCAACAGAGGGAGGGACTAGGGAGTAATAGAAGCTGAGTAAGTCAGTCGAAGGAGCAAATGAGACAACAGAGGGGGGAGGTGGGGGGACTAGGGAGTATTGGAAGTTGAGTAGATCAGTCGAAAGAGCCAATGAGACAACAGAGGGAGGGACTAGGGAGTAGTGGAGGAAGCTCCCAGCACAAGGCTTTTCATGGACTAGTGGGAAGAGAGAGCCAGCCAGTCAGAGCCAGAGCCAGCCAAATGACGGTGAGTGGGTCTGAACAGTGAAACTGGACTTCCCAGGGTCTTAAAAAAAGATTTTTTATATGGGGATGGTTATGGTGCTGTTGTGCTGTGCTGCACTGCCTGAACTCTGGTCCTTGATTCACTTAAATGAATGTCCATGTCATCACTTATTTTTAACTTCCAACTATTCAGATGCTCACTGCTGCCAAGGACAATTCACATCAATATATATGCGTGCAGCCAATCAATGTAATGTCACTCAGACTCTCAGCATTGTATATTTTATTAAACACAAATCAGGCACACACTGATCAGGGTTTTTTTGTAACTCCTTGTCAGCATTTCAGTCTTCAAAACATGGCGCCTTGGCGTCCCTGCAGCACTGTGGGTCCTGGGATTGACTGGCAGGTTACTCACACCATGTAAGGGCAGCCTACCACTTTAGGTTTCATAGTTACTGCCTAAGGAGTTAGCTCAATTAATGAAATCCAAGATTTAGACTGCAATGCATTACTCCAACTACAGTCTTCATCCTGCAGTGCACTGAGCATATTAGTGGTGAAGGATCGGAGTAGGTTCTTGTGTTGATTCCTTCAATATATAGGATTATTTAGTTTAAGTAGCTCTGCTATTTGAGCAATATTATTCCAGTTGGTCCACTTTGGGAGTCAGGAAGTTCATAAATAAATCCACAGCACACAGTGAGGTATGCTGGACTGCAACTTTACTGAAATATCATTGAGCTTCAGCATTTACGGTATTTCCCAAGAAGACACTCAAACACAGTATTCACAATTCTAATAATAGATCTATATAATCTCATCCTTTCACCTTTAGAGTTTCTCCAATACAGCTGCCTACACTTGCCCTCGGTAATTTTTGTGGGTGGGGTTGGGAGCGTGGGTAGGACTGGGGGCAGGGAATGGGAATAGGCGGGGAATGGGCGGAGCATTGCGAGCCACAGCTGTCGGGTTTTTCTCGGTGAAAAAGTTGGCAACCCTAGTCAATACATATCACCTCGACTTCAGAAGTGCTAAGGATATGCGAATTATAATGGAAGGAATCTCAATTTAAACCATAAATGGTAAATGGGATGGAAGTCTATGAGGAGAGACTTAAAACTTTGGGGCTCTTCAACTTGGAAGAGAGACAGCTGAAGGGGAATATGATAGAGATCTATAAATTATTGAATGGAGTGGAACGGGTAAATGTAGATTGGTTGTTTATGCCATCGAAAAGTAGAAAGACTAGGGGACACGCAATGAATCAACAATATAACCCATTTCTTATCATCTTTCCAGTTCAGTCCCTCACCTCTGGGTAGTGTACCTCCTCCAGCAGCATGGAGACTGGGCATGTCAAAATTGTGACATCACTGGATATATCCCGCTGGCCTCTCCCACCAGCCCCCAGTGTGCCCAATCTCCATGCAGCTGGAGGTAGTGAGCCTAGGTGCTGGGCTTACTGAGGAGCGGATAAGGAGCCTTTGTTTAGGACAAATAGATCTGTTTGGGTGTTTTTATTTCCAGTTGGTTTGATTTTATTTGGGGGACATTGTGCCTTTAAGTATTTAAAAATAAAATAATGAGATTCAAAGATCACTGCGGAGCTTCGGCTCTACGGCAGCAGGAAACAGCTCTCAAAGTGATCACAGCTATCTGCCGGGTAGGGCTGCCGTTGCTGCGATCGTGAAGCAGGAAGTAGTGTTTTAAGACTTCAGGACGGAGGTGAGTCGCCTGGTAACGTTTTCAGCAGCATGAGGCAAATTTCAGGCCTGCTACCGCATGTACAGCACATCAGCAGTAGTTGGGTTTGCCGGGCTCAAAACTCATTTTTAGGATCAGAGTCCTTTGAACATTTATTTTGTGAGTTTCAGAAACTTTATTTAATTTCATTTGATGTCATTTTAATTTAGTTTAAGTTCATTTATTTTTACTTTTGCTTCTGAGTCGTGATTTCTTCCCTTAAAGGGACCACTGCCATAAAGAAAAAAAGGGGGAAGAATAGAAGAGTACTTGCTGTGGTCTTTGTATTACATTGGAACTCTCCAACGGCGTTACTCTGATGCCATCGCGCCCACAGTGTCTGGTGTGTGGGTTGCGTAGGGGCGCAGTCTCGGACGTCGGGGTCTGTCGCGGCTGCGCAACTGAAGCGCTCAATATGGATCAGGAGCTACACGGCAAAACTATGGAAGGAATTCAGGGGGTACCCAGTGTGGGGGAAGGGGGTCTCCCCTGGAGTCCTCGGCTACTCCTTTGGCAGACAGTCCGGCTGTGCCCGATCCTTCCACTACGCCGTTGGCAGCTGGAGCAGGTCTTGGAGGCTTTTCCCCAGATTTTGTGCTGGTTATGCATCAAGCATATGGCTTGCGCAATCAGGTTACGGTCGCAGATCTTCCACTGTTGGGACTGACAGGGAATCAAACGGTGATGGACAAGATTGGAACTGGTTTAATTAGGGCGACTAAAAAGGCTTGCTCGCTGGAGGATCAAGCACTTGATTCAGATTGACCGGAAGGGGAAGACCTCGAGATGGAGCCTAAATCCGGAGTGGAAGAGCTGGAAGAGGGTGAAATTCAGGAGCCTGAGGACCAGGCAAGGATCATCAGAGTATTTCGGAGAGAGGAGCTCACAGCGCTTATTACTGAATCACTTCAGGCTCTCAATCTGGCTTCGGTGCAGCCAGCCGAAGATGAGGGCCTAGAGGATCCTCTCGTTCAAGCGGTGCGTAAGACGCAGGCTCTGTTTCCCGTTCACTGAGTGGTTAAGCAGATGATACAGGATGAATGGGATTTGCCAGAGGCAGGATTGCATGGAGTTCGGTCTATGAATAGGGTTTATCCCTTGCAGATAAAGAGAGAAAAAAGTTTTGTTCTCCGTGTATAGATGCAGCAGTGTCAGCGGTCACAAAAAAGACGACTATCCCGGTGGAAGGCAGTGTGGCTTTGAAAGACACACAGGATAGAAAGGTGGACACCTTATTAAAACAAGCTTTTGAGGTTAATGCTCTCTCCCTTCAAGCGTCAATTTGTGGGGCTTGGGTAGCGAGAGTTTGCCTTCGGTGGTCGCAGTGCTTACAGTAGCCTCAACAACAAGCGCAGTACCCCTTAGCGGATGTGACAAGGATTGAGTCAGGGGCTGTTTATTTGGTGGATGTCCATTATGATCTAATTAGATCATTGTCGCATCTCAGTAAGTTGCCTTTTAAAGGGAAGTTGTTGTTTGGAGAGGATCTGGACAAGCTGGTCAAGGATTTGGGTGAATCTAAAGGTTGTCGCTTGCCAGGGGATAAGCCAAAACAAGGGTAGACCCCGGGATCTTCGCGAGGTCAGTTTCCGGACTTCAGGCATTTTCGTACCTCCAGGTTGGGAAGTTTTCAAAGAGGAGGATTCCCTTCGCGAGGGCAAAGTTTCCGAGGGTTTCGAGGGGCAGGCAGAAGTTTTTCTAGCTCCTCGTCAGCAGCACTCAGGAAGCCCCAATGAAACGAGGTGGGCTCAGGCAAGATTGCAGCCGGTAGGGGGTCGGCTTCGAGAATTTCTTCCTGCCTGGGCCCAGATAACATCCGATCAGTGGGTGTTAGAGATCATTCGCGAAGGTTATGCTCTCGAATTTGCTCATCCGGTGCTCAACTCCTTTGTCCTGACTCCCTGCAGATGGCAGGTAAGGACAGCGGCGGTACGGGAAACCCTTGCTCGTCTGTTGCAGCTGGGAGCAGTGGTTCCGGTTCCACGAGAGCTTTACGGTATTGGTCGAAACTCTATTTATTTCATGGTTCCAAGAAAGATGGCGCCTTTTGTCCAATTCTATACCTCAAGGGAGTAAATCCATGTCTGCAAGTGCCTCATTTTCGAATGGAGACCTTACGGTCCGTCATAGTGGCGGTTCGTCTCGGGGAATTTTTGATGTCGCTCGATCTGTCAGAAGCGTATTTGCACATTCCTATCAGACCAGGACATCAGAAGTTTCTAAGATTTGCACTACCGTGGTGACATTTTCAATTCCAGGCATTACCCTTCGGGTTAGCGTCAGCTCCATGCAGCTTCACCAAGATTATGGTGGTGGTAGCGGCAGCTCTGCGAAAGGAAGGAATATTAGTCCATCCGTATCTCGACGACTGGTTGATACAGGCGAAGTCGGAGGCTAAGAGTATCCGAGTTACAGCCAGAGTGGTACAGCTTCTTCAGAATCTCGCTTGGATAGTTAATGTGGCCAAAAGCCGGTTGGACCCATCGCAGGTTCTGGAGTATTTAGGAGTACGGTTCGACACTCAGGTGGGAGTGTTATTTCTACCGGATCTTCAAGCTCAAGCGCTGCGGCGCCTGGTATGCAAATTTCTGAGGACTCCCGTACCATCAGCCTGGATCTATCTTCGGGTTCTGGGGACAATGACGGTGCCGCTGGAGGTGGTGCCATGGGCCAGGGTGCACATGCGTCCGTTACAGAGGTCTCTGCTTCGGCATTGGTCGCACTAGAGAGATTCTCTGTGCAAATCGGCTCCCGTGTCCTTTACAGGTCAGGAGATCACTTCAGTGGTGGCTATGCTCGCAAAACCTTGTGGCAGGCATGCCTCTCGAGCAACCGCAGTGGCTTCTGCTGTTGACAGATGCCAGTCTCGCAGGCTGGGGATCTCATTGCGGGGATCGGTTCATGCAAGGAACTTAGACGTAACAGGAGGCAAAATGGTCAATCAACCGGTTAGAGTTGCGAGCAGTAGCATGAGTGCTTCGGGTGTTCGAGACCTCAGTGAGGGGTCGAGCAATTCGAGTACTCTCAGACAATGCCGCGACAGTTGCGTATCTCAACCAACAAGGGGGCACGGGAAGCTCCGCGTTGGAAGAGGAGGCGGAAAGCTTATTCACCTGCGTGGAACCTCGTCTTCAAGAAATATCAACAGCACACTTTGCAGGAACGGAGAATGTGACAGCAGATTTTCTCAGCAGAGTACGAGTGGATCCTGGAGAGTGGGGCCTCCATCCAGACGTTTTTGCTCGGATAGTAGCCAGATGGGGTCTGCCGATTATGGATCTCATGGCGACCTTTCAGTCGGCCAAAGCAGTTCATTTTTATAGCAGGAGAAGAGAAAGGATGTCAGAAGGTCTGGATGCCTTGCTGCAACCATGGCCCACGCAAGGCCTGCTCTACGTCTTCCCTCCTTGGGCGCTCATAGGTCAAGTAGTTCAGCGCATCAGGGGAGAGTGGTGTTAGTGGCTCCAGATTGGCCATGACGCCCGTGGTATACCGATCTGGTGCGTCTTCTCGATGGGAAGCCATGGCGAACGCCCTCAAGGGCGGACCTTCTGAGCCAGGGTCCTCTGCGAATGCCTCAGGTGGATCGGTTCTCTCTTATGGCTTAGCCATTAAAAGGGCTAGGTTGAAGAAGAAAGGTTACTCTGCGGCAGTAATTACAACCTTGCTGTTGGCCAGAAAAAGGTCAACATCACTAGCATATGTCCGTGTTTGGTGTATCTTTAAGGACTGGTGTGCGCAGCGCCAGGTCTGTCCAAATTCGGTATTGGTTCCTATGGTATTGAGTTTCTTGCAGGGTGGTCCAGCTGGCGGCTATTTCTTGTTATCAAGGCAAAGTTCAGGGAGTTTCCTTGGGTTCCCATTCCGATGTGATACGATTTTTGAAAGCGGTTTCCCATGTACGGCTTGCTCGCAGGATGGTGTCTCCTCCGTGGGTTATCAACTTGGTGCTAGGAGCATTGACGAAGGAGCCGTTTGAGCCCTTGCATCTGGCTTCACTAAAGGATTTGACTTTGAAAACAGTGCTTTTGGTAGCTATTTGTTTGGCATGTTGAATTTAAGAATTACAGGCGTTGTCCTGTCGAGAGCCTTTTCTGTCTTTTTCTAGGGAAAAGGTGGTGTTGCGTCCAGTACCATCTTTTTTGCCAAAGGTGGTTTCGCCCTTTCATATAAATCAATCTGTCTCCTTGCCAGTATTGGGTGTTTCAGGGGAGGATGCATCGGACCGTAGTTTGCGTCTTTTGGACATAAAGAGGCTTCTGCGGCATTACTTGAAGGTCTCAGAATCCTTCCGCAAATCGGAGCACTTATTCGTCCTCTTTGGTGGTCCGCATAAAGGGGAAGCGGTGGCCAAAGCTTCGATTTCCAGATGGGTCCGGGAAGCAATAGCGTCAGCGTACATTTTGCAGGGGCATCAGGTGCCCATGGGGCTGTGGGTATATTCTGAATACAAGCGACTTCATGGGTGGAATTTAGCTTGGTTCCACAGGTAGAAATTTGTCAAGTGGCCACTTCGTCTTCGCTGTATACGTTCAGTAAACACTATCGCCTAGACGTTCAGGCGACGCAGGATGCCTGTTTTGGGGCTGCAGTCTTGCGGTCAGGGTGGACAGGTCCCTCCCAATAATGACTGCTCTGTTACATCCCAGAGGTGAGGGACTAAACTGGAGAGAGGATAAGGAAAGGGAAATTAGACTTACCTGCTAATTGTTGTTCCTTGAGGAACTTCAGTTCAGTCCCGATTCCCTCCTGGAGATTTGTTCCCTTTCCGCAGATATGTTTCGGTGAGAGGAGTGTGAACAGCTGAGCTGAGAGCGGATCAAGAGAAGTATTGCGCTCTTTCTGTGCTAACACTGTTTTCTCTCTTTTCTGTCTGCTCTCCCCTTTCTATACTGTTTCTTAAAAGGGGTGAGAGTCAGAGTTATCCTCTTGGTTAATGGTGATTTAGTGCAGTTTAAAAGTTAAAATATTATTAAAGAGAACCTCGGAAATCCACTGCTTACCCTGGGACAAGCATTGTGGAACCTGTGTGCCTTTTTGGGTACCTGTCAAGTACTTGTGATCTGACTTGGTCACTGTTGGAAACAGGATACTGGGCTTGAGGGACCTTGATCTGAGCCAGTATGGCATTTCTTATGTCCTTACATTCAAGGCAGATCACTTCTGCTACTTTTGTGGTGAAATGACTTTTGCATCACAAAAAGACAATATAACTGCTTTGATTACCACCTTTACTTTGGCTGCAAAATTGTTGATCAGGACAATAGCTGGGCCCTGCACATATGCTGCAACACTTGTGCAACAAATCTTCGCCAGTGGTTGAATAGAAAAAGGAAATCAGTGCCTTTGTAGTGCCAATGATTTGGAGAGAGTCGACAGATCATATCAGCAATTGTTGCTTCTGCATGGTGCCTCCTGTTGGGAAAGGTTTGTCGAAGAAGAAAAAGTGGATTGTGCATTATACAATCATTCCATCAGCTATACATCCAGTACCTCACAGAGAAGGACTGCCGGTTCCTGATGCTCCAAATTCATTCTCATTTGAGTCAGACGAGGAAGAGGAAGGGGATGAAACTTCTGGTTCCAAACCATCAATCTCACATGACTCGAATTTTCTCCCACCCTCCTCTTCTGAAACAAACCTCATAACATAAGGTGAACTGAATAGTAAACCACTATTTCAAGCAACCACTACTTCCCCTGCAATGTCATTCAATCATGTTTAACAATTTTTTTAATGCAGTTAAAAGAAAAGAAACATTTATCTGAATACAAATGAACATAATGCTGACACTCCGACAAAGCTGGAACTGATGTCAACTCGAGTTTTGCCCTTAAACTTTCAACAGGCTGCTTCAGGATTACCAACTTGAGGGAAGTGAAGCCGGAATACTTTTTTTCTCCCATAGCTACCAGTGGTTTTAAAAAGTGTGATCAGTGTGCCAAAATAATGTCCCTGACCCATATACATGACTGCTACCTGGGACCGGGCCATGATCCCACGGCATGCGGCCTCTGTAAGAATATGTCCACCAAGGTCCTCAAAAGCCTTGGTGGACATATTCTTGTCAGGGATTTGGAACTACCTAAGAATAAGGCAGAGCTGTTGGACTCCAGCAGTGGAATCTCCTATCAGGTGATGTTAGGTTTTCCATATTCCATGAACGTCAAAAGGATCTTGTTACATTCTTCTTCATAGAAGGTGATCTTGTAGCCAGGAACAACATCATTCATCATTCAGATGAGTGGACTGTTCATCGATTCATTGACGAGTCATAAAGTTGTTTTGCTGCATAATGGCAACGTTTTGCCATTGATTTCAGTTGTCATAGGTTTCCTTCACAGTCCGTATGAAGGAAACCTTTGACAATATAAAACAGTTGTTGAGATGAACAAACTATGACCAGCATCAGTGACAGCTAGGTGATGATTTGAAAGTCATTGCTCTGTTGCTCGGTCTTCAGACTGGATACACAAAGTGCTGCTATTTTCTCTGTGAATGGGACAGCCACGTGAAAGATTCCCACTACATCAAGAGAGATTGACCACTCCAGCAGTCATTGGAGCCTAGAAAGAAAAGAGTGCAGCATCTACCACTTGTTGAATCAAGGAAGATTTTGTTACCACCCTTAAATATTAACCTGGGTCTAATGAAAAATGTTGTTAAGGCCATGGACAAAACAAAACCTGCTTTCAAGTATCTCAGTGGGAAATTTCCAAGATTAAGGCTGGCATTCCGACATGCGAATAGCGGGGTTGGACGTTCGACCTGGACGTCGAACCCATGCTCAGACCTTGAACGCGATTCTGTTCCCAGAGTGTGTTTGTGCGGGGAGTGCTGGACATGGGCAGGAGGGGGGTGGTGCTGGGGCGGAGCAGGGCCAGTGCAGGGGAGGGGCCACCAGTTAAGACATACAGAGGGAAATCTGATCCAGCCTCTGTACATCCACCGGCCAAGGGTTGTACACACAACTTATTCCACCCCCGATGGTGGAATAAGTCCCAGGCACTCCAGTGTACATGAGCTGCAGCCCCCTCTACCACATAGTGCCACCACAAGGGAGCTCCCACCACCTGATCTAGGCTATGGGGGTCCCCACTGTGGGTTAGGTGGCAGTGTGCTGGGGCCTCTATGCATTGGGGCTTTTGGTGAGTCCAGCTAGATGTTCTGGTGCCTTGATGACAGGACGCCACTACACCAGCCAGAGCATATTGTGATCTGGGTGGGCAGCCCAGGGGATGTCACCCGCACAGGAACGGGGTGCCCACCTGGATGACCGTCCCCGATTCTGCCATCATGGATGTATCCAGACCCCGCGGTGGCAAAATTGGGTACATCTCCAGCATGTCCAGGTTTTGGCTGGGCAATGCGGCCAGACGTGCTGGAATCAGGATCAGCTTCAAAGTGAAAAGACCTAGGTTTATAATAATTTCTGATCAAAACTCTACTACCAATACACTATCTATACGTGTAAAATGGAAAAGCTTAGATATCTTGGAAACAGTACAGTAGCTAATGAGCGGTTATAATTGTCATTTTTGAATTCAATACTAATTAGATTCCCAAGGACTCCCACTCACACAATGATTAACTTAAACGAATCTCAGAGTAACATAGTATAGCGACACAGAGGAACTGCTAAAAACCTCACCAATGGGTTATCATGTAAGCATGAATGTAAAGCACACCTTAAGTGTGGGGAAGCCTCAGACCAGGGGGTGGGAAGCATATACCTGGTAGTAAACCACTATTTCAAGCAACCACTACTTCCCCTGCGATGTCATTCAATCATGTTTAACAATTTTTTTAATGCAGTTAAAAGAAAAGAAACATTTATCTGAATACAAATGAACATAATGCTGACACTCCGACAAAGCTGGAACTGATGTCAACTCGAGTTTTGCCCTTAAACTTTCAACAGGCTGCTTCAGGATTACCAACTTGAGGGAAGTGAAGCCGGAATACTTTTTTTCTCCCATAGCTACCAGTGGTTTTAAAAAGTGTGATCAGTGTGCCAAAATAATGTCCCTGACCCGTATACATGACTGCTACCTGGGACCGGGCCATGATCCCACGGCATGCGGCCTCTGTAAGAATATGTCCACCAAGGCCCTCAAAAGCCACCAGCAGCAGCATGATAAGTTTTTCCCGGAGTCCCTGATACCTCTGAAGGCCAAGGCCTCCTCCGAAACTGCAGAATCCCGGGGTAGCCGTGGTTCTTTGGAAAGGGGGTCTTCCTCAAGGGAACTCAAGAAGAAGAAGAAAGCCTCGAAGGTGGTGTCCGGGATGGTTCAGATGGGCTGGGTAAGCCCCAAGCCAGGTCCCGCAGTTTTAGACTCATCTGAGGGATCGGAGAAGGAACGACTTGTGAAGGTCTCCCAGAAGGACTCTACCTTGGGCTGGTCTCAGTCGCTTGACACCATCCTTGTCGAGGACCACACCTCGAGGGAACCGGCAGTGGGCCTGATTCCCTTGGTGCCACTGGCAATGGCTGCGGAGCCTTCAGGCCTGGAGTCCAGAATGGTGGCCCTAGAGTGCAGTGTGTCTGCCTTCTTGGTAAAGCAGCGGGCACTGTTGTCTGGTACTACCGGTTCCTCTACCCAGAACACCGGATCCTCGACCTCAAGGATGTCCCTGGAGGATCCTCAGATGGAGGAGTTTGAAATCCCCCAATACGAGTCCCTTGCGAGGCAATCACTTACAGAGCCCATTCCTCCCATTGTCCTCATGTGGGAGACACTGGCATTGGTGCCAGTGGTGAGCAAGTGGCTCAGCTCAATGTATCGAGTCCACCGGAGCCCAGGCTTCCAGAAGTCACAACTGCCGCACAACTCCTTGGTGGTGGAGTCAGCCAAGTCAGTGGTAGCTCTTAACGTTTCTGGAAGAGCATTCCATAGGTTGGGAGGCATTTGGCTGAAGTTGAATATTAAGAAAATAGACATATTATGGATAGGGATGACGTCATTCAGAAGATCTGGCAAAAGATATTTTATTAGACTAAGAAAATATCGGTGACAAATTAAGCAAAAACGCGAGGGGGGGGGTTCTGATTTCCTCAGAGTTAACCTTAGAATCACAAATTGAACAGGTGACTAGAAAAATGTGGTTCAAAGTGAAATTGGCAAGGCAATTGAGGTCTTATCTGTGCCCTCAGGATTTTCATACAGTTGTCCAGCTAATTGTATTAAGTCACTTGGATTACTGTAATACAATTTATTTAGGGTCAGCAAAGCATGTTATGAAAAAATTACGAGTTCAAAAATGATCACAAAATTGAAAGGGGTGGGACAGTTACCCCCCTGCTCTACTCTTGCACTGGTTGCGTTTAGAAACTAGAATTTTGTTCAAGACTAGCCTAGAAGGCTATTCATAATATAGGTCCAGAATAGCAACATAGAAACATGATGGTAGATAAAGACTATGGGCCCGATTCTGCAGCCCTGCTAGCCGCCCCAGTCATATTCAGCAACACATGCGCCCAGGGCCGGATTTACCTTGAGTGAGGCCCTACGCCAACAAAAATTGTGGGCCCCCAGAAAAAATAAAAACGAGATCAACTTACCAAAACAGAAATGGCAATAGATGTATAGAATTGCCTGACATAAAGAGGCAATAGGGACAAAATCAGCATCGGAATTCAAGAAATACATTAAAAAATGTCTTATCCATCGGGGAAGAGGATCACTAAATGATCCGGCGGTACTACAGCAGCTACAGGAAACGGACCTGGCCGTCGCTGCTCCCCGGTACTCACTATGGCTTTGGTGTAACAGGCCACCGCCTCCTGGTACTTGCGGGTGACGAAGAGTCTGTTTCCCTGCTCCTTTAACTCCTGAGCGCTAGTGCTCTTCTCCGGACTCACGCCTCCCCCACTCTCCTTTTCCTCTTTCCCCTTCATGCCAGGGCCTGGAGAAGCTCGCGGACGGCCCCGTTCAGCTAGGCCGCAGCAATTTCAACTCTCTCTAGAGAGCGAGGGATCCAGGCTCGCACAACCCCGCCTCTCACTCTGACTATACCCAACACACCCACAAATAGGGTTGCCAACTTTTTCACCGAGAAAAACCCGACACCTGTGGCTCGCCATGCTCCACCCATTCTCTGCCCCTAGTCCCACCCCTGCCCCGCCCCCAGCCCCACCCACAAAATTACTGAGGATACGTATAGGCTAACTTCCTTGGTCAGATAATAATTAAACTGGGAACCCCAAAATCCAAACATGAAATGTACAACACTGGAGAAATAAAACTATGAAGTAATTTCCTCTTGCACTAAACAAAAACGCAAAGATGTTAGCAATACAACTTCCCAGACCAGACATATTCCAGTTAATAAATTCAAAATAAAAAGTATTTTTCTACCTTCTGTTTGGGCATTTTTTCAGTTGCAATTGCTCCAGTCACTTTCTTCTGGTTTCTTCGTGTCTTCTGCGAGCTATCCATTTGTCTTTTCTTCTCTTTTAGATGTTTTCCATTCTCTCTCTATTTCTGCTTTAACATACTGATTGTTTCCCTTTTGCTCTTTCCCCCAATTCTTTCCTTATTCCTTTATCATCCGCTTAAATTTCACCTTTCCATTCTCAAGTCCCTCTTACTCTCCCAATACCCAGCCCATCATAGACTTTTTTCCACACAAAATATTTTTCCCCTCTCCATTCTCATTCCCCATCCATTCTAGTCCTCCCCCAAAATCAGTTCCCTTATAGTTCTAGACCCACCCAGCATCCACTCCCTTCTAGTCCCATTCTCCCATGCCCCACATCAGCCCATTTCCAGTACTATTCCAGCTCTTCATAAGCCCATTTCCAGTGCTAGCCCTCACATCACAGGCCATTTCCAGTCCTAGCCCCGCCCCCCAATCACAGCCCATTTACAGTCCAAGTCCCCCATCACAGCCTATTTCCAGTCCTAGCCCCCCCCAATCACAGCCTATTTCCAGTCCTAGCCCCCACCATCACATCCCATTTGCAGTCCGAGTCCCCCTGCACCATCACAGCCCATTTGCAGTCCTAGTTCCCCCCCCCACCATCACAGCCCATTTCCAGTCCATGTCCCCCCCCCCATAGCCCTTTTCCAGTCCAGGTCCCCCTCCCCATCACAACCCATTTCCAGTCCATGTCCCCCCCCATAGCCCTTTTACAGTTCAGGCCCCCCACCCAATCACAGCCCATTTGCAGTCCTAGTTCCCCCCCCCCACCATCACATCAAATTTGCATTCCAAGTTACCCCCCCCCCCCATCGCCCTTTTCCAGTCCAGTTCCCCCGTCCAATCACAACCCAATTCCATTCCCTGTCCTCCCCCCCCCCCCATAGCCCTTTTACAGTTCAGGTCCCCCCCCCATCACAGCCCATTTCTTTCCAGTCCAAGTCCCCCCCCCCCATAGCCCTTTTACAGTCCAGGTCCCCCCCCCCATCACAGCCCATTTCTTTCCATTCCAAGTCCCCCCCCCCCCCCCATAGCCCTTTTCCGGTCCAGGTCCCCCCCCCAATCACAGCCCATGCAGTCCTTGCCCCCCCCCCCCGACAAGCACCGCGGCTGTCTGAGGGGCTTCAGAGGGAGCAGGGTAAGCTTGCGCGAGGCCCCGGCTCCCTCTGTACAGCCGCCAGCGTGAAGAGCCTTTTCCTTCACGCTGGCGGCTGTATCTGTGAAGCCGTGAATGCTGGGAAAGGTTAAAGGGTATTGCCTTTAACCTTTCCCAGCAATCGCGGCTTTACTTTTTTTTTTTTTGATGAAATGAGTTTTTATCAGAGAATGTGAGATTACATATGACACCATCAGAATGAAATGTTATCTGGCAATAAGCCTCAATATCCCCCACAAGAAATCAAATGCTTTCCTTTCAGGCAAAATATGGTGCTGGATAATCATCCTAAAACTCCTCCAGGGAAGGTGATTTACCTCCTCAAGGGCCAAGGGGAGAGTCAAGTGGCTCACCTGCATATCCATCATTACCTAGAAAGGTACTGAAGAAATAAATGTGGTGCTTAAATGTTTCTGGTATGGTTGAGGTACAGTATGATTTTCACAGCTGAAGGCTGAATTCATTTTAATGTCGTCCAGGACAAAATCCTTCATCTGGCTCCATGGACTGAAATGGAACTGGAGAGAACGAGAGCTGCTGGAAAACAGGACAGATCCACATGCTCTGAAGCTCTAAACGAGGATGCCAGTCTGCAATACCCTTCTCCACTGAAGGCTCGTAAATTAGGCAACATTGTTTCCATTGAGTGTATAAATAAATACCACTTTTTTCCCTTAAAAAAAAGGCAGTTCAAAAGATTTACATTTTAAGTAACAGAGAACGGAGCTGTCCCAGCATTTGCAGTTCCTTTTACTTTTGATGAAAGCGTTGTACTTGGACCAAAGTCAACTGCTAGGGTCTATGAAACCTTGTTAAATGCCTACTTAATTCATGAACTTCCATTTCTGTACTTTTAAACTCGTTAAGCTCCTTTCGAATGGCAGCCTTGTCAGCGGCTGTGAGTCGTGTCCATGGTTTGTCTGCCCGTCTGTCATAGTCCTGAGCGTCTGCCACCTCTACGTAGTCGCTGAAGCGGATAAGGATCTTCTTCTCACGGAGCTCTTCTACAGTAGGCCTCTGGCTTAGCAGCGTTCGGCATCCCAAGCCAGCACTTTGTACTTCAATGCCCTATCACCTCTCTCTGCCGCCACCACTCATGCCTTGCTGCCTCCGACGCTGTGATATCTTCTGCGGCATTTCTCCACGGTCCCCCTGGCCTCCTCTCCTCCTGATTGCCTTCTGCGCCGTTTTCCCGCCTCTGCCACCGCCGCACACTTATGTTTCTCTCGGGGCCACGGCTTTACTCCGGCAATGGGCATGCTCCTTCTTCGCAGGGGGCATTCACCGCCTCTTTGCTGCTTTTCCCTGCCCGGTTTCCTTCTCCTGGGGGCCAATAACATATTGGTGGGCAGTTCGGGCAGTGGAGCTCCTCTCTCACTCTGCCACTTGGTGATGTCACTTCCTCCCCAATCGCGGCTTCACAGATACAGCCGCCAGCGTGAAGGAAAAGGCTCTTCACGCTGGCGGCTGTACAGAGGGAGCCGGGGCCTCCCGCGAGCTTACCCTGCTCCCTCTGAAGCCCTCCGGTGTGTGGGCAGCCCTGGGTGCGGGTTTTCTCAGTCCTGGGGACTCTTGTTTGTGGGCCCTTGCCAGCTGTGGGCCCTACGCCACGGCGTACCTGGCGTATAGGTAAATCCGGCCCTGCATGCGCCTCACACTGCAGTACTGGCAGAGCCGGAAGGGGGCGGGAAGGGGGCGGGAAGGGGTGGAAAGTGTGTGGAGTGGGGGCCGGCCAAGGTAGCAGGACGTACTGGGCTGATTCAGATCATAGCCCTGTACATCCTGCGGGTGTGGGATGAACATGCTGGCTATTCCACAGCGGAGGTGGAATAAACAGTGGAACTGTCGGTGATTGGCCCCGGGAACCACACTCAAGGCCGATATTGGAGACTGGTAGGTCCCCGCCACCTGATCCAGGCCCTGGTGCCCCGCCGAGGGTCAGGTGGCGGGGAAATGGGGGTCGATGCTGTGATAGGCTGAATGGCATGCAGGGAGGATGTCCCCGCAGAGATGCAAGGGCATGCCAGGCCATCTCAAGGCCCGATTCTGCACCCACAGGAACATCTGGCTCCAGCGGTGTCGAATCATGTCCTATGGGGACCGTCCTCTCAGGCACTGTTCCCTCTAAGCTGTGCGCGTGTGCGCGCGCACACACCTCACCGAGCGAGCGCACATACTTTACAACAGAGCGCACAAAAATTTCAGTTCTGATTCTGATAGAAAACAACACAGATGTCTTAAAATTTAAAAGTTGTTGTGTATTTACGGTTTTTACAAGTTCTACAATATTTTCTAGTGCAATCAATGTGGTGTACATACTGTATTCTGACGTGTAGTCAAATTTTAAAGTATATAACTCAGAGTGTCGTTATGTGGCGCACAAAAATTTAACCTTCCTTCAAAAGCTGCACACAACTGATATTTTATGCGCACACAGCCTACAGAAAATTAGAGGGAACATTGCTCTCAGGGATGTCCGGACGGCCCGGACATGCCCCTTCTGGGATTGGTTTCCACATGGGTTATCAAATCTGCCCTTCCATATCAACTATTACAGCCTCCTTTTTTACCTTTAGAGATCTTCTGTGTTTGTCCCATGCTTTCTTGAATTCAGATATCATCCTTGTCTCTAGTACCTCCACTGGGAGACTATTCATGTATCTACCACTCTTTCCATAATAAAAAATTCTGCATATTACTCCTGAGTCTATTCCTTTTCACCTTCATTCTATATCCCCTCATTGCAGAGCTTTCTTTCAATTGAAAGAGGCTTTCCTGTGTATTTATGCCATGAAAGTATTTAAATGTCTCGATCATATCTCCCCTCTCCCACCTTTCCTCTAAAGTACTCATATTGAGATCTTTAAGTCTGTTCCCATATGTCTAATAATGAAGCCCAGTGACCATTTTGGTAGCCATCCTCTGAACCAACTCCATCCTGTTTATATCCTTTTGAAGGTACGATCTCCAGACTTGCACACAATATTCCAAATGAAGTCTCACCAAAGACTTATAGTTACTATCACCTTCTTCCTGCTAGCCAGAAACAATCACTCCCAGATCTCACTCTTTTTTCATTGTCAGAAGTACTTTACCCCCTGTATTGTACTGCTCCCTTGGATTTTTGCAGCCCAAATTCATGGCCCTGCATTTTTTACTATTAAATCTCAGCTGCCAAATTCTCGATCATTCTTCAAGCATCGCTAGATCCCTCCTCATGTTATCTACTTCTTCCTGGGTGTCTACTCTATTGCAGATTTTGGTATCATCCACAAAGAGGCAAACCTTACCTGATTGCCCTTCCCCAATATCACTAACAAAATATTGAAAAGAATCAGATCAAAGACAGATCCTTGTGGTACTCCACTGGTATCATCCTTCTCATAGTTACCTCCATTTAGCTGTACCCGTTGTCACTTTCCACTCAACCAATTTCTAACCCAGTCAGCCACTTTAAGGTCCATCCTTAGGATGCTCAATTTATTTATAAGTTGCCTATGTAGAACAGCGTCAAAGGCTTTATTGAAATCTAAGTACATCACATCTAGGGCTCTGCCTCGTTCCAACTGTCTGGTCACCCGGTGAAAGAAATTAATTAGATTTGTGTGACAGAGCCTGCCTCTAGTAATACCATGCTGTCTCCAATTCTGCAATCTATTGGATGTTAGGAACCTTACTATCATCTCTTTTAGCAGTGTTTCCATTAATTTACTCATCACAGAGGTCAGACTAATCGGCGTATAGTTCCCAACCTCATCCTTACTTCTGCTAATGTGTAAAAGGACTCTTGTGCTCTTCTCCAGTCCAAAGGGACCACACCCAGTCTGTTCCTATTTGTGGATATTTTCCAAGGTCCTGCTCCTAGCCCTTCATCTGTGAAAACAGAAAAAAAAATAATTGTTAAGCAATTCCTCTTTATTCTCACCAGCTTTTACATAATTTCCCCCTTCACCCTTAAATTTGACAATACCACTTCTGTACTTCCTCCTCTAATTAACATATCTGAAAAATGTCTTGTCCCCCCATTTTACTGCATTGGCTATTTTTTCTTCCATTTGTATCTCTGCTTTCCTGACTATTTTCCTAGCTTCTCTTAGTTTTTCCAATATTGATGCTTGTCTTCCTCTTTCCATGATCTCTTATATTTATTATGAAGACCATGCTATTTTTCTTCATCTTTTCAACTATTTCTTTCAAGAACCATAGTTGACCTCATTTTCCTTTTACATTTATTTACTTTCCTGACAAAAAGGGTTTGTTGCCCTTAAAATATCCCCTTTCAGTTTTTCCCCCTGCTTTTCTATGTCCCTCAGTCATTCCCATCCTGCTAATAACTCCTTGAGGTATTGACTCATTTTATCAATTAGTTTTCCTAAAGTGTAGGACCCTCACTTGTGGATAGACCTTTTTAACCCTAGTCTTAATACTGAACCACACCATCTGTTGATCACTAGATGTGAGATGATCACCCCCTATAACATCAGAAACAGTCTCCCCATTGGTAAACATCGGGTCTAGTATGGCCCCTCACATGCGAGTTCTGTTACTAGTTGCCAGAATAATTCTCCCTGTAGAGAATCCTTCTCCCTATAGAGAATCCTTATATCAGAATTTAAAGAAAAACTTTATCTGCCTTCCAGAATGCTTCATTCTTCTAACTCCTTATCACTCCCTTCAGCTAAGGAGTTTATTCATCTAGATTGTGTGCTAGTTGCTTTTCAGGGGCATTTCAAGGGAATTGTAACAAACTGCTAGAAGAAATGAGGAAGGCTATTTATGTTTTAGGATATGGTTAAAAACTTGATTATTCAATTAAGGTGTTTTTTTTAGAAAGGATGTCCAGGGCAGAACATGCAGAAAAATACCAGGGATGTCTACTCTTAGGCTGATTTCAGGAACATAGACATCGCCGACGTGGACATGCATGTGGATAGCCACATAGACATTCCCATTAGGAAAGTTTTGGGCCCTTCTCAGGCAAGCTAACATAAAAGAAGGTCCAAGGGAATAGCAAAGTGAAAACATGAGTCCTCATTCCATGTCAGTATTCGGTGATATATTGTAAAATACAGGGGGTATTAGTGTAGCTTCTTCTCCACACCTTCCAGACGTTTGCCTGAGAAAATGAGCACTTTTTAGTTGCCTGTTTTGTGCCTGCAACAGGTTTAACTTTAGACACGACTTGTGCCATCCAGGTCATTTCTGAGATCAGGCGGGGAGATCCAGTTTCTTGGAACACCCCAACCACACCTCTGTCATGCCCTTGTTCAGACTTGGACATCCTCATGCTTCGAACATCCACAGATCCGGCTTCTAAGTTGGCTTTAGAGATGTCTCTGTGCTTTGGATGTCTCTATGCCAGTTTTCAGATATCCAAGGCATGAATTGAACTTCCAAAATAACCTCCTAAATATTTTAATAACTATTTTGATCAATTTTGGGAAGGTAAAATTATATTAAAAACAGAAGTTGTTTTAGGTTTTCAGTTTAGTAAGGTGATTGTTCTATTGTATATGTGACCTAATTTTATTTTTTATGTTATTATTGTAATCCTTCCTACACCTTTTTTTACAGTTGAAAGAAGGTGGGATATAGTTTGTATATTCAATTAAATTAAAATTTGTGGCATTTTGCTTGTGGTGTCATGTGGTTCCTTCCCTATTGTCAACCTCCTTCCTCTCCATGCTGCAGTCCCTTCCTCTCCACTCCTCTTCCTGTTTACCGGGTTCCACTATCCCTTTTTTTGGTCCTGGTTACCTACTGGAGTTCTTTACCTGCTGTGACAAATGTACTCTTGCCACTGACTCCCCTATCTCAACCATTAGGCAAGATTAGGCATATACCTAGGACGACAGCTTCTAAGGTGCGGCAGAGAGCAACAAAGCAAAACAATAGATCCTGTTGAGAGCCACAAGAACTCAAAAAGCTATCTTGTTAAGTGTCATCAAATCAGTGTTGACGCTTGATGACCTTGGGGAAGGTTGTCCATGTTGCGACTATTGCCAGGATTTTCTTGGCAGGGTACGATTGGAAATAGATTCCCAGGCCTTCTTTCCATGTAGTAAGCCTACAACACCTGGTATTCTAAGGTGGTCTCCCATTCAAATACTAACCAGGCCTGCTCCTGCTTAGTTTCTGCAACCAGACAAGATCAGGCACACTCAGAGTAGTGTGGCTATAATCAAACCACTATAAGCACATTCTTTTACCTGCAAGGTGAATGGACACACATACATACATACAAAGCAAAGTTTAATATTTAAAGAATGATGTCCAATTATACATTTACAAGATGGTTGGGAAGATCATGATTGCTGAATTTAATTAGCAAAATCTTGAATGTTGGGGAGTAAGGCCAAAGGTTCTGTGGCAGGTGCAGGCCTGTGATCCACGGTGTCTGACATAAGCAGGCAGGCCTAACTAGCTTGACCTGTAAATGAAGCCTGTGGAGAGGCTCATAGGAATTGCACATCCCCCAATATGCTGCTATTGTAGGATAGAACTCTGCAAGAGTACTAAACTAACTTAGATAAGCAAAACTGAGAGATGGAAAAATACAGAAAAATATGTTTAAAAGTTACTGATAAGAAAGTACATCTGCAAGGAATATAATTGGGATTGCTGACAGATGAGTTGCAGAGCCCTGCTCCCCTGCATGCACAAATTGGCTCTATGGCCTTGAGAGTATGAAAGTAACAAGTTGATGAACTGGCCATTGTAATTGGGACTGAAAGGGGGGTATGCAGGTGCCGAGCCCACTAAAGGAACATAATTGGATAATCTTATCAGTACTGGGACCAATGGAAGGGGTACGGGAGGTACGGGAGAGTACCGGGACCAATGAAATGTTTTTCTATACCTAGAATGGAACAGAAGTCTATAAAAGTTGTTGTAATGCTAGAAAACTTTGCTCAGCCATTTTGAAATTGACATTGCTTGAGATTTGTGCACAAATAAATGATTTGGACCTTCTGAACAGACTCCTGGTATCATTGGTTTGTCTGCGCTTTGCTGCTACATATTCTTGGTGCATTGGCCGGGAAATTGTGGAATCAAAGTGTATATAGGGCAATATACCACGACTTTCCGCCTCTATAGGCTTGGTCCTGCCGGGATCGCGCCCTTCCGACGAGGGCTGCTCCCTGGCGCTGCCGGTCCCTTGTATCGGAGGGAGCTGGTCGGACCTCGGCGGGTGCCGGGCCCGGCTGGAGCCAACGCCTCGAACCCGAGTGAGGGGAGTCCGAGGTCCAACTCATGCGCCTGCTTGGGAAGTTTGAGGACCGGATCCGGTGAGTATAGTTTTGATTTGGTGTCTAGACAGATATAGAAAGAGCAGTACTGTCATTGGAACTTGGAATTTGGAATTTGTAATCTCGAGATATTGGAAATTGGTAAGAGAGCTTGATCACCTCTCAAAGAAGGGCCGAGTAACCCCTCATGGGTATTCGCAGGGTGAAACCCCCATCTTTTTGTAATTGGGAAATTGGTAAGACCAGTCAGAATAGATAGAAACGAATGCATTCTGGGATACGTTGCTAGCATGATTGTGTGAATGAAGTGTGAATGAGAGGTCTGGCAGCACGGACCAAGTGAAGGCGGACCCCTGAGTAGCGCATTTCCTGACCGGGCGACCGCGTTCAGGTCGCGAAAAGGGTGAAGCGATTGTCGATTTGTCTTGTTATTTGTACTCCTTATACGTTTCCAGGGCCGTGAGGACCCCTTACCCACGGTCCGCCCTCCTTTTCCCTTTTGTCTGTTGTTGCGCGCACACATCGAAATGGGAGGGGCGGGGTCTACTAGAAACACTCCATTAGAATGTATGATCGCACATTTTAAAGAGGGATATTCTGGTGATTATGGTATTAAAATGACAGCAGCCCGTTTGCAGATTTTGTGTACTAGGGAGTGGCCCGATCTAGACCCCACCTGGCCCCGAGAGGGAACGTTCAATGTAGAAATTATTCAGTTAGTACACCGTAGAGTGCGGATAGCGCACCCCGATCAGTACCCCTATATAGATTCCTGGTTAAGTATTTGTGAAGATCCGCCCCTCTGGGCGCAGCGCTGTTATGAGGAACAGTGCAGAATAATGTTAGCTAAAACAGATTCTAGACAGAAAACAGAACAGCCTAGAATGAAAGAGCAGGATAAGAAGTCCAGGAAGAAGCCCATCCTGGTAGATCCTGACTCCCCAGAAATAATTCCCCGACAGCCTCGAACCCCAGGTCCGATAAGAGTAGCCCGGCGTCCTGCCCCAGAGCCCCAGAGACAGCCGGTGCGGGACCCAACCCCTGACCCACCTCCCGGAGGGCAGAGAGAGGAATTTCCCTTAGCTGAAGAAGGTGATATTATAAAAAGCGAGTCAGATGTAGAGGTAGAGGAGGAAGAAGATGAAAATGCCCAAAGCGAGGATGACAGTGTACAAGTGGTTGTCAGCACTAGCGTGCCGGCAAAATGTACACCCAAAGTGAAACCTGTTAAGAAAGTGAAAGTGACCTCTGGAAAGACAGTTACGAAAACAACCCTTAGATCCCACAAGACAGCTACCGCCAAAATGATGCCTTTACGGCAAGTCCCGGGGGTGCCTATAAAGAACGATAATGAGGAGGTGGTAGCGGGACCCTTAACTTATGTGTATATCCCTTTCTCTACAACTGATTTGTTAAATTGGAGGTCGCATTATGCCTCCTATACTAGTAAGCCCCAGGAACTTACAGAATTAGTAACTACTATTATGGAAACCCACCAACCCACCTGGCCAGATTGCCGCCAGCTCCTGACCACCCTATTCACGACAGAGGAGCGAACACGAATTAGAAAAGCAGCTATTAAGTGGATGGCAGATAACCCTGTAGCTCCGGGACAAGGGTTAAACAGAATAGACTATCGGGAAGCGGCCCAGAGAGAATTCCCGAATGAAGACCCCCATTGGGATCCCAATACAGAGGAAGGATCCACAGCCCTAGCCCGTTTTCGCCAAGGCTTTTTACAAGGTCTGAGAAGGGGGGGCCAAAAAGCTATGAACCTTTCCAAAGTTGCAGGAGTTATCCAAGGTGTAGATGAGAGCCCAGCAGACTTTCATGAGAGATTAATTGAAGCATACAGAATGTATACTCCCTATGATCCCGAGGCACCAGAAAGTTTATGTATGGTGAATTCTGCTTTTGTAAACCAGTCCCAACCAGACATCAGATGTAAATTACAGAAATTAGAAGGGTTTGCGGGCATGAATGCAACACAGTTACTGGAAGTCGCTCATAAAGTGTATGTGAATCGTGATAATGAAAGGCAGAGAGAATGTGATAGAAAGATGAAGAAGAAAGCTGATTTTTTGGCTGCGGCCATAGTTGAACAGAAAAGGGGAGGTATCCCTAGTCGACGGAGCAGAGGAAGAGGGCGGGGCCAAGGCGGAGGCCGGTCCCAGAAGCTAGGCGTGAACCAATGCGCCTATTGCAGAGAAGAAGGACATTGGAGAGATACGTGCCTGCAACTCGAAGACGCCCAGCAAGATGACGACAGCAATCATCAATGGCGAGAAGAAAGACGAGGCTATCCCCGAAACCGCGGAGGAGCCAATCGAGAACAATTCCAGCGAGAAAGAGGAGGAGCCATTCAAGCATTGGCCACAGCGATCCATGATGAAAATGACGTGGATTAGGACAGACCGGGCTCCAAGTTTGCTTTAGGTCTCCAGGAGCCTATGGTCGGAATACAAATAGGAGACCAAGTTATGGACTTTATGGTTGATACTGGAGCACAACATTCAGTAATAGATAAAAAGATAGCCCCATTTTCTACAAAAGCAGTCACCATTATAGGAGCAACTGATGCCAAAGCCACAAAGTCTTTTCTTCAGAATCGTATATGCAGTCTAGGAGGACAGCAAATAACTCATCAATTCCTTTACATGCCCGAATGTCCAGTGCCACTACTGGGACGAGATATGCTAGCCAAACTTCAAGCACAAATATCTTTCTCTGAAGAAGGAGAAATGCAAATGACAGTAAATCCCCAAGCCAAACCAGCAGGAATAATGCTGCTGACAGTTCCCCGAGAAGAAGAATGGAGGTATTACATTGATGACTCTATCCAAGACACTTATTTCGAACAAACTTTAAAGAACATTCATGCACCACCTGGAGTATGGGCAGAAGGCAGTCCCCCAGGCCTAGCCAAGCATATAGCTCCAGTAATTGTAACCCTCAAGCCTAGTGCTACACCAGTACACGTCAAACAGTACCCTCTCCCAAGAGCTGCAATTGAAGGCATTCATCGTCACTTGCAAAGATTGCTCGAGTATGGCCTACTAAAAGTATGTAAATCCCCATGGAACACTCCACTTTTGCCAGTAAAGAAACCTGGGACGGATGATTACCGCCCAGTACAAGACTTAAGGAGAGTAAATGATGCAGTTGAAACTATACATCCAGTTGTACCCAATCCTTACACTCTTCTAGGACTGATACCCGCTGAAGCTACCCATTTCACTGTACTGGATTTAAAAGATGCATTCTTTTGCATAAGATTAGCCCCTGTAAGTCAAATATTGTTTGCATTTGAATGGCAGGACCCCATCTCTGGAAGAGGGGGCCAACTCACCTGGACACGATTACCCCAAGGATTCAAAAATTCGCCTACCATTTTTAGCGCTGCACTGAATCAAGACCTTTCAAGTTATCCAGTGGCCCCGGGGAAGAGAGTGCTTCTCCAATACGTGGACGATCTGCTGATAGCTGCCATATCAGAAAGTGAATGTATACTAGCCACCAAAGATCTCTTGCAGTTACTAGATGAAGCTGGATACAAAGTTTCTAGAGCCAAAGCACAGCTATGCCAAAAAGAAGTGAAATACTTGGGTTTCCGTATAACCCAAGGAAGCCGAAGATTAGGTAGAGAAAGAAAAGAAGCAGTATGTAGAATTCCAACTCCAACAACCAGAAAGCAAGTCAGAGCCTTTCTGGGAGCAGCAGGATATTGCCGAATCTGGATACCCAACTTCGCCCAAATTGCCAAACCACTGTATGAAGCCACAAAGGGAGAAGAGAAGTCGCCACTGGAGTGGGGACTTAAGCAGGATACAGCCTTCAAGAAGTTAAAGGAAGAATTGATGTCATCACCAGCACTTGGACTACCAGATGTCCACAAGCCTTTCCACTTGTTTGTACATGAAGCACAGGGAAATGCCTTAGGCATGTTGACTCAGAAATTGGGAAATTGGGAGCGACCTGTAGCATACCTATCAAAACAGTTGGACACTGTGGCCAAAGGATGGCCACCTTGCCTGAGAGCCGTTGCAGCTACAGCACTATTAGTGAGTGAAGCAGACAAGCTCACATTAGGACAGAACATACGAGTCACTGTGCCACATGCAGTCCTTGCCCTCATGGAACAAAAAGCAAATTATTGGCTCACCAATTCCCGAATGTTGAAATACCAGAGCATGTTATGTGAAAACCCACAGATACAACTAGAAGTGAGTCATGCCTTGAACCCAGCCACCTTGATACCCATTAGTGAAGAACTCCCAGAACATGACTGTATCGAAGTCATGGAAACTGTGTTCTCCAGTCGACCTGACTTGACAGATGTGCCCATAGACAATCCTGACCAGATTTATTATGTTGATGGGAGCAGTCTCATCCTCGATGGACGACGCTGTGCTGGATATGCAGTCGTCACTCAACACGAAGTAGTTGAATCATCAGCTCTAGCCTCAGGCACATCAGCCCAAAAAGCCGAATTGATAGCACTCACCAGAGCATTATTGTTAGGAGAGAAACTTGTGCTAAATGTATATACAGATTCTAAGTATGCCTTCACCACTCTGCATGCCCATGGAGCCCTCTATAAAGAACGAGGACTCATCACATCCGGAGGGAAGTCAGTCAAATATGGTCCCGAGATATTGATGTTACTTGATGCAGTTTGGGCCCCAACACGTGTAGCTGTCATGCATTGCAGAGGACATCAAGCAGGAAAAGGAGAAGTTGCCCGAGGAAATAGATTTGCAGATGCCTCAGCACGACAAGCAGCTATGACAGGACAGATCACACCACAAGCTATGCCAATGCAAGCAGCATTGTTTCCAGTACCCTTGAATTTATGGACACCACGATATACCACCAAAGAATTAGATTACTATTGTAACAAAGAAGATGGAGTACTGAAAGATGGATGGATTGAGCTGCCACCAGAAGAGGGCAGTCAACCCCCTGGACGAATAGTAATTCCTGAACTGTTAGGACCATCTTTTGTCAAAGCTTTCCATGAAGCTACCCACTATGGGAAAAGTGCTATGGAAAAAGCACTCAGACCACATTTTTACATTACTCTGTTGACAACCATATCAGCTTCAGTAGCACGTCAATGTCTAATCTGTGCCAAAAATAATGCCAAGCAAGGCCTTATAACGGCACCCCGAGTTCAGTCGGGAGGTGTAACCCCCATGCACAACCTCCAAATTGATTTTACCGAAATGCCAAGAGCCAATGGATACCATTATCTATTAGTATTAGTTTGTACTTTCTCTGGGTGGGTAGAAGCCTTCCCAACCAGAACTGAGAAAGCCCGAGAAGTTACCAAAGTTTTAATGAGAGAGATTGTCCCTAGGTTCGGAATTCCAGCAGTAATAGGGTCAGACAATGGACCCTCATTTGTCTCCCAGGTTACTCAACAGTTAGCAAAAGCTTTGCAGATACAATGGAAACTCCACACTGCATACAGACCCCAGAGTTCAGGGAAAGTTGAGCGAATGAATCGTACCCTAAAAGCCCAAATGTCCAAGCTTTGTCAGGAGACACACTTGAAGTGGCCCCAAGTGCTCCCAATAGCTTTACTCAGAATACGCTCAGCTCCTGTAAAATCAACAGGATTTTCCCCTTTTGAAGTTTTGTATGGTAAACCCCCACCAATAGTGCAGGGAGTCAAAGGAAGTTTAGCCCAAATTGGTTCAGAAGTAACCAGACAAGAACTCCTAGCTCTTAGTTTTGTTCTGCAGACTCTCCATGCGTGGATCCAAGACCAGTTGCCTATCAACTTGACGGAACCTTTGCATCCCTATCAGCCTGGTACCCTCGGTGTGGATCAAAGATTGGAAGAAGACACCGTTGGAACCCCATTGGAAGGGACCGTACACCGTCATCCTGTCTACCCCAACTGCAGTAAAGGTAGCCGAGATCGACGCCTGGATCCACCACAGTAGAGTCAAGCCCGCCGCTGATCCTGAACCCGAGCAGTGGACAGCAGAGCAGCATCTTGATGCACCCTTGCGAGTTACTCTGAGACGGCAACCAGCAACTTAGACACTTCATCACAGTGCCTTGCAGTAGCCAAGTCTTTCGAAGAGGATTGCTGTTTTCCATACAGCAACAGTTTTGTTTCAACGAACTCAATCTGTGCGTGATTCTGCACATTACTTTGATACTACATTGATTAGCCAGACTTCACAGGCCAACTGAAATTGCTAATAAGTTGGTTAATGTGTACTGGACAACCTGAGGATCTTCAATCAACACTCAGCACCCGTTAAATTGCTTCATTAGCAAACGGGACGAAGAAAAGAGAACGCCGTGATCAAGATCAGCAAGCTGAGGATTCAGAAGAACTCCAATCAACATCAACATGCATCTTTACTTTTGCTTTGCCCTGGTTGCCTTCTTTGGAGGTTTTGAACTGACTTATGCTTTACCTCCATGCACTGCTTGCATTACTTCTACTCAAACTGGATTGAAAGTAACTCAGACTTTGATTTATCATTCTTACTATACCTGCAAGGGAAAAGTGACTCGGTGTATTTATAACACCACTGAACTAAATGTTTGCACTTATGGCAAAATTAGAGCATGCTATAATCCGCATCAAAATCCATCCTATTACACGTTGGAAATACGATGGAAGGATGCAGATGGACCTATAATAGCTGCTACACCACCACTTAAGGACATTACTAAACCTGCTGTTTTGAATTTTGACGCATGTAATGTCATTAATAGAGATAGTTATTCCACCTGTGGTACTTGGGAGAAAGCGTATCGAAATGACCACAAGTACAGTCAAACCTCGGTTTTCATGATTAATCCGTTCTAAGAAGTCTGACTAAAACCGAAACGTACGAAAACCGAAGCAATATTTCCCATAGGAAATAATGTAAATTCAATTAATCCGTTCCAGACACCCAGCTCCTGTCACTTCTCTCACCTGCCCGATCGTCCACAGGACAGCAAACACACAGATATTGTACTGTACGGCACTGTAATCTGATCGCTGACTCCGTCTCAACAGCAATTTGCAAGCGTACCCTGCAAGATAAAGAACTGCCTCCCACATTCATGCAACATCACCTGCTTACATTGACAGCTACCCTGCTACCTCCGAGCCTGAGGGGGCGCTCCAGAGAACAGGCAGGCAGTGGAGAGATCGGGGCCTTCCTCTCTGTGCAATCCTTGCATCTCTGACTCTGGTTCGAGGATGTTGCTCAGCTGACTTTCGCTTCTCAACACGCGATCGGTGAGTCCGGGGGGTAGTGCTGCCGGGACTTCCGGGGGGTAGTGCTGCCGGGACTGGGCGGGCAGTGTATACAGACCAGCGCCATTCTTTACGAAAACCGAGGCGATATCCGATAACCGAGACAAAATCTCAGTCAGAAAAGACGTCGAAAACCGAAATGTACGAAAACCAGGGCAAACGAAAACCGAGGTTTGACTGTACATGTGTCCAGAGGGTGCCACAGGATGGAGGAAGTGTACAGGTAAAAAGGAACCAGGCTATAGTACTGCCCCAGCAGCAGATTACTATTGCCCGGATTGGGAATGTGTTTTTTATGCTACCTGGAATAACGGTATAGTTGACGAAAAGATAGATAAACGAATGGCCACTTTAACCAAGCCAACTACAAATGATAAATGTCAGAAAGATGCTTGTAACCCCTTACACTTACGCATACACAATCCCTATGCATGGAAACAAGGATACAAGTTTGGTTTACGTATAGCTGGAGGGGCAATAGATCCAGGAACCATTGTGTATATCAGATTGAATACTCAAGCCCATAAGTCATCTAAATATCATATCCATAATACCTTCTATGAGGCCATGCATGCAAATAAGTTTGAAATTCCTCATCCTTCTCAGAATTTATTTTTAGAATTAGCCGGAGCAGTAGTATCTAGTCTTAAAATCTCAGATTGCTATTTCTGTGGCAGAACCCAAATGGGAGACCAATGGCCCTGGGAAGCCCAAGAATTGAATTATTCTTTGATTTACAATCAGACTGAATTACACAAGACTACTAGTGAATGGGTGTTAGCGCACTCAATCGTTGGACGTCTTTGCTATGCCAGAACTGGACCCCAGTTCACCCAAAAGGTAGGACAGCTGGTCTGTCTTAGCCAGAAGTACTATAATGCCACAACCAAAAAGACGTCATGGTGGTCAGGACTCAAACACCCTGAGCCTCCTAACCCATTAGCCAGATTTCCTGAACTTGCTGATTTATGGACTAATCTTGGCAAAGTCCATGCCTGGCAAGCTCCACCTGGCCTATATTGGATCTGTGGAAACCGAGCGTATGCACAACTCCCGCCACAATGGGGAGGAGCATGTGTCTTAGGAACCATCAGACCTTCTTTCTTTCTTTTAAACACTGAACATGGAGAACAATTAGGATACCCTGTATACACTACCCATCGACACAAAAGAGCACTAAGACAGAAAAGAGAAGCCTTACAGATAGGCAAGTGGGAGAAGTGGCAGGGTGATGATTGGCCACCAGAAAGAATCATTGAGTATTATGGGCCTGCCACTTGGAATGATGATGGTATGTATGGTTATCGAACTCCAATCTATATGATTAATCGTATTATTCGCTTACAAGCAGTAGTTGAAATAATAACCAATGAAACTAGTCATGCTCTTACGCTCTTAGCTAGACAAAGTACTCAGATGCGCACTGCTATATATCAGAACCGCTTAGCACTTGATTATTTGCTAGCAGCTGAAGGAGGAGTATGTGGTAAACTGAATTTAACTAATTGCTGTTTAAAAATAGATGATAAGGGTCAAGTAGTTGAAGAAATTGCTAAAGATATGCAAAGACATGCTTATGTGCCAGTACAAACTTGGCACTCATTGAAGTTCCCTAACTGGTTTGCTAACCTTTTCTCATGGGTGGGAGGATTTAAAACTTTCATTATATTGGTACTAATTCTTGTTGTTGTTATTTTCTTATTACCATGTTTAATCCCATGTTGTATGCGTTCTATTCATAATGCTATTGACAGCACAGTAGAGCGGAAGACCGCAACTAAAATAATGGCCCTATATAGAGCCAGCCCTAGTCGAAATCCTTCGATCATGATGTGATTCTTCTAAAGGTGATTTAATTCTCACACCTTATTAAGTAATAGGGTGAGATTAATCAAAGGGGGGAATGTGGCAGGTGCAGGCCTGTGATCCACGGTGTCTGACATAAGCAGGCAGGCCTAACTAGCTTGACCTGTAAATGAAGCCTGTGGAGAGGCTCATAGGAATTGCACATCCCCCAATATGCTGCTATTGTAGGATAGAACTCTGCAAGAGTACTAAACTAACTTAGATAAGCAAAACTGAGAGATGGAAAAATACAGAAAAATATGTTTAAAAGTTACTGATAAGAAAGTACATCTGCAAGGAATATAATTGGGATTGCTGACAGATGAGTTGCAGAGCCCTGCTCCCCTGCATACACAAATTGGCTCTATGGCCTTGAGAGTATGAAAGTAACAAGTTGATGAACTGGCCATTGTAATTGGGACTGAAAGGGGGGTATGCAGGTGCCGAGCCCACTAAAGGAACATAATTGGATAATCTTATCATTACCGGGACCAATGGAAGGGGTACGGGAGGTACGGGAGAGTACCGGGGACCAATGAAATGTTTTTTCTATACCTAGAATGGAACAGAAGTCTATAAAAGTTGTTGTAATGCTAGAAAACTTTGCTCAGCCATTTTGAAATTGACATTGCTTGAGACTTGTGCACAAATAAATGATTTGGACCTTCTGAACAGACTCCTGGTATCATTGGTTTGTCTGCGCTTTGCTGCTACAGTTCACCTTGGGCGTTGAAAACCTTACACCCGTCCTGCTAGCCAGGCATCCACTGCACTTTCTGACCTTACATGTTCCTTACATTCCCTCTCAGCCACTGCCAAGATGTCTTCTTGCAAGTAGAAATCACCTCCAGATGCTCCTCTCATGTACGTGGTAAACAAACAAAAAAGGCTCACAGAAGTAGATAGAAACCAACAACGAACACTAGCATCCAAATTTCACACACAGAAAGAGAAAAGGGAAGGAAAGAACAGTGAAAGGAAATGGTTATGAGACAATTTCACACAGGTCAGAGCACACATGTAGCAATTTCCTTTGTTTTGTCTTCTCTGTGTCTTCCAACCAAAGTGTTGAGCTCACATCCAGCCTTAAATAAGTTTAAAAGGAGTTACAGCATGCACAGGCTGTATAAAATGGCTGAAAAGTGAACTTCTGAACAGGAGCAAAGTTAATGCAGGCTGCCTACTACTATTACTACTACTATCAATCATTTATAAAGAACTGACACTTTCAGCAGAGCAGAAATTTTTCTAATTCCTGCCTTTATTGCATGTTTCTGCAGGAATAAAGTGGATGTCTGTGGGAAACACTGAAGACATACGCAGGCTTCTCCTGAATACGCTTTATACATCTTTGATGCTGGTCACGCCCCTGTTCCGCCCCCTCACACCCATGTTCTGAGATCCCTGTGCTAGCGCTATGTACGTGCATGACCGTGGGGTTTCAGAATACGGTTGTAGATTTTTTTTCCTAGAAAAACGGCTATGCGGCACATCCAAAGGGCTTATTCATGTTCTGGAATGACCTCCATGATGAAATGCTAACAGAAATTAGGGAAGCTAGCAAAGTTTACAACACAGTAATAATGGGAGATTTCAATTACCCTGGTATTGGACTGGGCCAATGTTACATCGGAGACACAGTCCAAAAACGTGACTATAGTGGAAAAAACAATTTTATTTAACAAAAGCCTCTTGTCAACCCGACACAGGCCGTGTTTCACAAACCTTCGTCAGGTTATCAATGCTTGACCCAGTACAAGCATTGTGGAACCTGTGTCCCTCCTTAATAATGGTTTTGTGGACCTTTCCTCTAGGAAACTTGTCCAAACCTTTTTTAACCTCACTCGTTATTCCCATTTCCAGGTCATTAATGAATATGTCAAAAAGTAGCGGACCCAGCACAGATCCCTGGGGTACACCACTATTCACCTTTCTCCATTGGGGAAATTGGCCATTTAGCCCTACCCTCTGCTTTCTATCTTTTAACCAGTTCCTGGGATCTGTGCTGGGTTCGCTGCTTTTTGACATTCATAAATGACCTGGAAAGGGGAATAACGAGTGAGGTTATCAGATTTGCAGATGACACAAAACTATTTAAAGTTGTTTAGAACCCAAGAGGATTGTGGAAAATTGCTAGAGGATCTTGATAAATTGGAAGCACTGGGCATCAAAATGGCAGATGAAATTTAATGTGGACAGTTCAAGTTATGCACCTAGGGAAGAACAACCCAAACTATGATTACACATTAGAAACCACCACCCAGGAAAAAGATTAGGAACCACCACCCAGGAAAAAGATTTAGGCTCATTGTGGATAACATGTTAAAACCATCGGCCCAGTGGCCCAGTGTGCAGCGGCGGCCAAGAGAGCAAATAGAATGCTAGGTATCATAAGGAAAGGAATGGAAAAATACAAGATATTATAATGCCTCTATATTGTTCCATGGTGAGACAGCACCTTGAATATTGTGTGCAATTCTGGTCGCCAAATCTTAAAAAGGATATAGCGTTATTATAAAAGGTTCAGAGAAGAGTCACCAAAATGGTAAAGGGGATGAAAGGATACTCCTATTGAAGAAAGGCTAAAAAGGTTAGGGCTGTTTAAACCTGGAAAAGAGACGGCCGAGGGGAGATATGAGAGAAGTCTATAACTTAATGAACGTAGTGGAACAGGTAAATAGAAACATAGAAATATGATGACAGAAAAAGACCACATGGCCTATCTAGTCTGTCCTTCCATATCAACAACTACAACAGTCCCCTTTTTTACTTTAGAGATCGTCAGTGCTTGTCCCATGCTTTTTTGAATTGCAGTTACTGTCCTCATCTCTACCACCTCCACTGGGAGACGATTCCATGGATCCACTACTCTTTCCGTAAAGAAATATTTCCGCAATCACACCTGAATCTATCTCCCTTCACCCTCATGCCCATGTCCCCTCACAGCAGAACGTGCTCTCAAGTGAAAGCGGCTCTCTCCCTGAACATTTCTGGCACGGGGGTAATAAAACATCTCAATCATAACACCTCTATCCCGCGTTTCCTCAAAGGTGTACAGATTAAGATCCTTAAGGTCTGTCCTCATATGCTTTATAATGAAGACCAATAATCATTTAGTAGCCACCCTCTGCACCGACTCCATCCTGTCACATCCTTTTGAAGGTGCGGTCTACAGAATTGCACACTATACTCCAATGATGGTTGCACCAAAGAATTATAGAGAGGCCTTATCACCTCCTTTTTTCTGCTAGCCATTCCTCTCCGTATGCACCCAGCATCCTTCTAGTTTTGCCGTTGCCTTTTCTACTTGTTTAGCTACTTTAAGATCATCAGACACAACCATGCCTAGATCCTGCTCTTCTTTAGTGGACAAAAGTACTTCATCCCCTATACAGTTTTGCTCCCTTGGATTGCTGCAGCCCAAATGCATGACCTTACATTTTTTAACATTAAATCCCAGCTGCCAAATTCTAGACCATTCTTCAAGCTTAGCTGGTCCCTCCTCATGTTATCTACACCTTCCTGGGTGTCTACTCTATTGCAGATTTTGGTATCATCCGCAAAGAGGCAAACCTTACCCGACAGCCCTTCCGCTATATCACTAAAAAAGATGTTAAAAAGATTCGGACCAAGGACAGATCCCTGGGACACACCACTGATAACTCCTTCTCCTCATAGTGAGCTCCATTTACTTGTACTCTTTGTCGCCTCCCACCCAACCAATTTCTAACCCAAGCAGTAACTTTAGGGTCCATCCCTAGGGTGCTCAGTTTGTTTATAAGTCGCCTGTGAGGAACAGTGTCAAAGGCTTTACTGAAATCTAAATACACCACATCAAGAGCTCTCCCCCGGTCCAACTCCTTGGTCACCCAGTCAAAGAAATCAATCAGATTTGTCGTTGACAGATCTGCCTCTGGTGGACTCCATGCTGCCTTCGGATCCTGTAATTTCCGCTGGACTCCAGAAACGCTCACTATTTTTCTCTTTTCAAGCAGCGTTTCCAATAATTTTACTCACCACCGAAGTTAACACTAACGGCCTGTAGTTTTCCAACCCTATACCTTACTTCCTTCCTCTTTGTGTAAAGGCACCACATGAGCCGTCTCTCCAGTCCCTTTCGGCACCATCTCCTCCCGACTCCAACGAACGGCATTGAAAAGGTCAGTCAGTGGAGTTGCTAGAATGTCCCCAAGTTCCCTCAGTATTGTAGGGTGTAAATCCCATGCCGGTTCCACATCGCTTTGTGTCTACTTTAAGTTGAGCTAGTTTCTCATGATAACACAGTCTTCGGAAAATTGTTCCAATATGTCCCTCTCTTCTGTTCCTATTTGTGGGTGTTTTCTGAGGTCCTGCTCCTGGTGTCTTCAGTCTGTGAACACAGAACAAAAATATTTGTTATAGCAATTCCGCTATATCCCTACTCAGCTTCTACATATTCCTCCCCTGCACCCTTGAGGTCTGACAATACCATCTTTTGCCCTTCCTCTTCTCACTAATATATCTGAAAAAATGTTTTATCCCCCATTTTATTGCATTGGCTATTTCCATCCATTCCTCCTTTTGAATCTTTGCCTTCTTGACTACTTTGCTAGCTTCTCGAAGTTTTTGCCAAATACAGATGCCTGTCTTCCTCATCCTCTGTGACTCTTGTGATCTCTTGTATTTCATGAAGACCTCCCTCTTTTTCTTCACGTTTTTCAGCTACTTCTTTTGAAAACCATAACGGTCCCCTTTTCCTTTTAAAACCCCGTTATTTACCATTTTAAACAAAAAGGTTGGTTGCCCTTAAAATATCCCCTTTCAGTTTTGCCCACTGTTTTTTTCCTGCATCCCCCAGCTGTTCCCATCCCACTAACGACTCCCTGAGGTATTTTTTCTCATCTTCGCAAAAGTTCAGTCCTTCCTAAAGTCTAAGATCTTCAGCCTTTGAATGGATTCTAACATCCGTAGTCCTAATACTGAACCACACCAATCTGGTGATCTACTGGGGTGCAAAATGTATCTCCCACTACAATATCAGAAACCACTTTCACCATTGGTAAGAACCAAGTTCCAGTATGGGGCCCCTTCACGTGTGGGGTCTGTTACCAATTGCCTAAATAGCTCTCCCGGTAGGAGAATCCAGGATCTCCTTAACTTCTAGATGATACTGCAGCAGGGAAGGGCAAATCAACATACTCCGGCATATTGAAATCTTTTATCAGTAGCACTAATCCCCTTTCCTAGCAATGCGACGCATTGTCTTCAATTAACTCTCTGTCCACCTCTTCCTCTTGTGCGGGAGGTCTGTATATCAACACACACCAATGTAAATAGATTTCTCTTTCCCTCTTCTTAGTTAAAACACACAATGCCTCCCCTCTCCCTTTTAAGCTCTGTAATTCCAAAGCTTTAATAGTAGTTTTTACATATAGTGCCACTCCTCCTCCCCTTCTTCCTACCCTGTCCTTTCTGAATAAAGTATAGTCCCATGTATAGTTACAGCCCAAGCATGGTTTTCTGTGAAACCATGTTTCTGTACCTGCCCACGTACATCCAAGGTCATCCACGTGTGCTCCCACCAAAGCTTCAACATCAGGGATCTATATTTCCCATGTTACCGGGCATTTATACACCACTGCTTTCCATATGTTACTACCCCCTGTTACATTAAATAACTTTATGGAAATGGGGGTCACCTACCTGGGGGCTTTCACTTATTACCTGTGGCTTTCTTCACCCCATCCCCAACGAATCTAAGTTTACCGCCCTCTTCAGTAAATTAGCCAGTCTACTACCGAAGAGGCGTTGACCTTTCTTGGACAGATGGGATGCCATCTCTGCTCTGCAACCCTTGGGAACAGCATCCCATGGTCTAGGAAACCAAAACGCTCTCAATGACAGCATCCACGGCAGCCATGCATGATCTCCTGGATGCGAGCCTCTCTGGCCTTGGTTCCTTTACCCTCAACAGGGAGGATTGAAGAGATTGTAGATCGATTGTTTACATTCTCAGACTATAGAAAGAACTATGGGATATGGCATGAAGCTACAGGGGTAACCTATTTAAGACTAATAAAATGAAATATTTTTTCACTCAATGTGTAATCAAACTCTGGAATTTGTTACCGGAGGATGTAGTAAAGGCTGTTAGTGTGGCTGTGTTTAAAAAAAGGTTTGGACAAGTTTCCCTGGAGGAAAGGTCCATATAAACCCTTATTAAGAAGGGAACAAGGATATCAATGCGGGATCCCCAGTACAAGCATTGTGGGAATCTGTCTCTTTTGGGGAAACTGCTAGGTACGTATGACCTAGATTGGCCACTGCTGGAAACAGGATACTGGGCTTGAGTGCCTTTAGGGACCTTGGCTTCCTGACCCAGTTTTCTGGCATATCTTATGTTCTTATATTCTTTATGCCTTCCCCTTTTTACATGGAAATTTCCCTCCATATAGATTCTACAGCAAATTTTGTTTCCTGCAAAACTTTAATCCTTTCGCACTCAATGCCCTCTCTAACATAGAGGCCAACCCTTGCACCAATTTGATGGCTCTTTCATTACGATATGGTTTGTACCCAGGTATCACAGTGTCCGCTGGTTGTCCTCCTTGCAACCATGGCCTCTGATATTCCAATCATAGATAACCTATCATGTAGTGCTATATATCTCTAACTCTCCCATCTTATTTTTTTAGACTTCTAAGTATTTGCATACAAACATTTTTAGCAGACTGTATTTTATTCATATTAATCTGGCTATTGGTATAGACATGGGTTAATTGTGGTATCTGTAACGCTCTGTCTGCTCCATGCTCGAGGGCCATTTGGGCTAACTTTTCTTCTTTTTGGAACCCTCTTCTGTATTTGGGTAGTAATCCTGTCAAGGGTACATTCTTCCGAACCATGTGCTCTTGGGTGGATGTCGGCGTTACCTATTATCTAGTTTAAAAAGCTGCTCTATCTCCTTTTTAAAGGTTAATGCCAGGCAGGCCTGGTGCCATCCCAGTTATTAAGGTGAAGCCCATCCATTCGAGAAGAGCCACCTCCTTTCCCAGAAAATGTTCCCCAGTTCCTTAAACAAATCCAAAAACCTCATCTCTGTACCACTGTCTCATCCACGCATGGAGACTCCGGAGCTCTGCCTGCCTTTTGGGTTTCCTGCACGTTGGAACGGGAAGCATTTCGGAAGATGCTACCCTGGAAGTTCTGGATTTCAAACTTCCTACCTAAAAGCCTAAAAATGTCACACCCGCCTCCAGAACATCCCTACCCACATTTTCCTAATTGTCATTGGTACGATATGTACCAAGACAGCAGACTCCTCCTCCAGGACACTATCTAAGACCTTAATAGTGACCTAATTCCCTTAGGTGGAAACACAGGATCTAGGCAAGAGATAATGGTGTTGGAAAGCCTATGACAATAATAATCATAACATGATCACATTTGATTTTAATAAATGGAGTGAGGATAAACTAGGAAATCCACTGCAATAGCAGTTAACTTTCAAAAAGAAGACTATGATAAAATGAGGAAAAATGGTTAAGAAAAAAAATAAATAAAGGACGCGACTGCCAAGGTGAAGATTTCATATCAGCAAGTCTGGGCATATTATTTAAAAATACTATCTTGGAAGCCCAGACCAGATGTATTAGACACTTCACAAAAGGATGGTGGGAAGGGCAAGCAAACAGCTAGACAAGTATGGCTAAAGGTGAGCGTCAGAGAGGTTGTTATAGCTAAGAGAAAATCCTTCCGGAACAATGGAAAAAAAAAAAAAAAAGAGTCATATGATGAAAAAAAGGAAACAAACAAACCGTACTAGCAAAGTTTAAATGCAAGGCAGGCAAAGAAAAGGAATTTGAAAAAGAAGCTTGCCAATGTAAGCAAAAGGTACATGAATAAAACCTTTTTTCAAGTACATTTGGTTTGCAAAAACACAACACCTGGACCATTAGATGTAAACTATACCATGGCTATATTTATTCAGGAAAGGGACCCAGGGTAGGAAAAAGTGGAGGAGGAGTGGCACTATATGTAAAAAAAATTACTATTAAAGCTTTGGAATTAACAGAGCTCTAAACGGGAGAGAGGCCAGGGCATTGTGGCGTTAATTAGAAAGGAGGGAGGAAGAAAGAGAAAAAATGTATTTGCATTGGCTGTGATATACAGACCTTCCCTCACAGGGAGAAGAAGTGGGGATGGAGATTTAATAGGAAGATTCCATACACAAACATTGCCTGGAAAGGGGAAAAGTTGCTACTGGTAGGGGATTTCAAATATGCCGGATTATTGATTGGCACATCACTGCTGCAGTATCATCTAGAACAGTGGTTCCCAAAACCTGTCCTGGAGAACCCCACAGCCAGTCGGGTTTTCAGGGATTATCCACAATGGAATATCCCGCATGAGAGAGATTTGCATGGTCAATGGAGGCAGTGTATCGCAAATCTCTATCATGCATAGTCATTGTGGTGATCCATGAAAACCCTAATGACTGGGGGTCCCCCAGGCAACAGGTTTGGGAACCACTGATCTAGACAGGTAAGGGAGATCCTGGATTCTCTACAGTGAGGAACATATTCAGAAAAATGGAAACAGAACCTCACACTTGAAAGGGTCATACTGGACTTGGTGCTTACCAAGGTGTGATTAGTGTTTTTGATGTTATAGTAGGAGATCATCTCGCATCGCAGTGATCACCAGATGGTGTGGTTCAGAATTAGGACTATGGCTGATAAAAATCCATTCAAAAAACAAAGGTCCTTTATGTTAGGAAAACTAACTTGCTAAGAATGGACAGTTACCCCAAGGAGGTTATAGTGGGTATGGGAAAAGCGGAGGGGATGTAGCAAAAACAAAGTAGTGCAAAACTGAAACGGGGATATTTTAAGGGCAACCATCTGTTGTTAAAATGGTAAATAAAGGAAAAAGGCAAAAGGACCTGCTCTGACTTTCAAAATAAGTAGCTGAAAAAGTGAAAAGAATAAGAGGGAGGCCTGCCATGAAATACAAGGAGGATCACAGGAGAGAGGGAAGACAGGGCAGGGCAGAGGCCCCGTTCCATTGAGCGAGGGAATATTGTTCACACAGGCGGGCCCCGTGCAAACTCATTCGCGCTTAATGGCATGGCGGCATGAGGGAGCCACGGGAAGCCAGCGTGGCCACACCGGAGGTCCCGGCTCCATCTGCAACAGCCGCCAGCGTGAGGAGTCTTTTCCACTAAACGCTGGCGGCTTGTATCTGTGCAGACGCGGAGGACGGGGGGGGCTCTTCGGAGGGAGGGAGGGAGGGAAGAGAGGGGCGTAGGACCGGATGGGCCATTGTGATCAAGGGGGGAAGTCTATTGACTGGACAATGAGCTGTGGTTGGAGGGAGGGAGGGAAAGGGGAGAGGAAACGGGAATAAGGGCAAATGGGCTATGATGGTGGGGGGGGGGGGGAAGGGGAAACGGAATGGAAGAAGTGGGCGGGATGAGGTGGGGGGGCGGGGGACGAGGGGGCGCGAAATGACGGACTGCAAAGGGGCTGTGGATGGTCGGGGGGGGCCGGGGGGGACAGACTGCAAATGGGCTGTGCTGTGATGGTGGGAGGGGAAAACAGGACTGGAAAATGGGCCGTGATGGAGGGGATAGGACTGCAACTGGGCTATGATGGTGGGGGGGACAGATGAAATGGGCTGTGATGGTGGGGGGTAAAAGGAATGCAAATGGGCTGTGATGGTGGGGAGGGGGAACAGACTGCGAATGGGCTGTGATGGTGGGAGGGGAACGGACTGGAAATGGGCTGTTATGGTAGGGGGATAGGACTGCAAATGGGCTATGATGGTGGGGGGACAGATGAAATGGGCTGTGATGGTGGGGGGGGGGAAATGGACTGCAAATGGGCTGTGCATGGTGGGGGGAAAACGGATTGCAAATAGGCTGTGATGGGGGGGGGCTGCAAATGGGCTGTGATGGTGGGGGGTGGACCGGACGGGAAATGGGCGGTGATGGGGGGGATAGGACTGCACATGGGCTGTGATGGTGGGGGTGGGAATGGACTGGAAATGGGCTGTGATGGTGGGGGATAGGACTGCAAATGGGCTGTGATGGGGAGAATGGACGAAATGGGCTGTGATGGTGGTGGTGGGGGGGAATGGACTGGAAATGGTCGGTGATGGGGGGCTAGGACTGGGAAAATGGCTGTGATGGGAGGTCTAAAATTGGAAATTGCTGATGAAGAGCTGGATTAGGACTGGAAATGGGCGGATGGGGGCTGGAATAGGACGAAGTGGGCTGACAAGGGTGGCTAGGATTGTAAATTGGCTGATGAGGGAGCTTGGAGTGGAAATGGGCTGATGGGGACTGGAATAGAACTGGAAGAGAGCATATGGGGGGCTAGGACTGGAAATGGGCTGCTGAGGAGCTGGAATAGGACTAGAAATGGCCTGCTGGGGGGAACGTGGACTGCAATGGGTGATGGGTTGGAATAGGACTGGAAATGGGCTGATGGGGGCTGGAATAGGACTGGAAGTGGACTGATGGAGTTGGAATAGGGCTGGCAATGGCTGATGGGGGAGCTTGGAGTAGAAATGGGCTGATGGGAGGCTGGAATAGAACTGGAAAAGAGCATATGGGGGGCTAGGACTGGAAATGGGCTGATGTGGAGGCTTGGGAGACTGGGACTAGAAGTGAGCGGATGCTGGGTGAGTCAAGAACTATAAGGGATCTGATTTGGGGGAAGGACTAGAAAGGGATGGGGAATGAGAATGGAGAGGAGAAAAGATATTTGTGTGGGAGTGAAGAAAAGTCTACTATGGGCCGGGTATTGTTAGAGTAATTTTAGATTGAGAAGGGAAGGGTGAAATTTGAGTGGATGATCAAGGAATTAGGGAAGAAATGGGGGGGAAAGAGCAAAAAAGGAAAGCTCAGTAGGTTAAAGCAGATATAGAGAAAGAAAAGCGGTACATAAAAGATGTATACTTTGGCACAAAAAATGGCCCGCTTTTGGAAACAGGCTACTGGGATGGATGAACCCTTGGTGTGACCCACTATAACATCTCTCATGTTCTTATGATGGAATATGGGGTATAAGAGAGTCAGAAAGGGAGACCCAAAATAAAAGGACTTGTGGACTAAAAAGTAATATTTGAATTTAATTCAATAGGCTACAGAATAGCCACTTGGGCCTGTTGTCCATGAGGCCTAAATTATTTGGATACATGTTAACTGAATATAGTCACAATCTGGATAAGCTTGGCACTTATTCAGATAGCAGAAATACCGCTCTCACTCTCTTCATATCTGGCTCTGCACTAACAGGATTAGAGCGGGAGCAGTCTGTGGAGATATCCGGATAGTGCTGCTGAATATCTCACAGCATCTTTATCCAGATAATCCCTGGTACCTTCTGGATAAGGGTTTTGAATATCGTTATGTTTATTTTGATTATTCACATGTTGCCACAGTCAGGAACCTTGTGTTGTTCTAGGCTTAGCAACATGTGCAAACTTTTAAAAAAATTGCCTCTTGATGTGATCATGGCAGGACAAATTTAAAGGCCCACCTGCTCAAATTAGAGGATATCCCAACGCACACCCTAGTGGCCCAGTGGGCCTCATGTTCCCCCCTAGCTCTGATGTGGAGGTAAAGTAGAAGAAAGCCTTGCCAAAGCTTTCATCCTGAAGCCACACCCCCTTCCTAGTCCAGCCAATCCCATCCCATCCTTGTCTTTTCTTGCAACCCTGTCCTTCTCCCCAAGACTATTATTCACCACAAGAGATCCATGAGGCAATGGAGGCAAGAGTGAATTGTATTGGCTCTGGCCTGGCAACTGCTGATAGCAACATGCTGTTAGCTGGTCCCTAATGGTATTTTCATGGTACTACAACAGAGGTCAGATTGCCAATAAAGAGTGTGTGCCTTATTTGGCAATCTGACCTCTAGTGGTAATACCATGAGACAACAGCATGGGGGTTAGCTAGCAACATGTGGGTATAAGTCCCCATTTGGGGCCTTTTGTGATAGGCAGCTGCTGGGGCAGGAACATCTGAGGATCACTCCTGCCCTCATTGCCCTGGATCTCTTGGGAGGAATCAGCAATGCTGGGAGAAGCCAGGGGTTGGGGGGAGGCAAGGCTGGGATTAGAAACAGATCAGAAAAGGGAAGGGATTTAAGATGGAGAGCTTTGGGGATTTTTTTCTACTTTACCCCTCTACCCTTTTTTCAGGGCTGGTGGATAATGTTGGGCCCACTTGGCTACCAGAGAATGGAGGTTGCCTTTGAGGAGGGGTCCTGGAGGCCTCTAATTCAGGATGGTGGGCCCTTAAATTTGTGCTTCCATTGCCATACAAATGGGCAATTTTCTTTGGCAGCCAGTTTTAGAAAAGCTAACTACCACTCTTGAGCTGTAATATTTTTTCAGAGAAAACAGGCTGAAGAAACTCTTTTTGCACTAATGCTTTCTCAGTTTTTTGCATTAATGAGATGCTTTGCATGATTTTGCCTGTAAAACTGAGATAAGGTTGCCAATAATGTTGACCAAAGCTGTAGATGACTGCATAAAAATAAAGTCCCACAAAATGCAGTTTTGCTACCTGACAAAAGTATACTTTGCACAAAAAAATAACAAAAAACACCTGCACTTTGGCATTTTTTGCATATTTCCAGGTGTTTATGCTATTTTTTGCACAAAAGCACTTTTGCAAAGTCACTTTGCACTTTAGTACACAGCACCCTTTTCCATAGTCTCTCTTTTGAAAGTTTAAATGCTAGAATTCCTTCCGTGTCATCACTCCAGTGAATCAACACCATAACCACTCAAACCAAATCCTTCATTCCACTAAGTATTATGGTGCTAGTGACGAATACTGTGTATACCGTGGACTGCCTTGAAGAACAAACCAGTCAGTACTAGAGGAATTTCAAACCTAAGCTTTCTTTAGAAGCTCAGATGACAAGACTTTGACTTTCATACTTTGGACACATCATGGCGAAGAGAGAGATCATAGAGACAGACATCAGCTTGGCAAGTAGAAAGTCAACGCAAAAGAGGAAGGTCAGCAATGAGATGGATCAATATAATAACAGCAGCTGTGGGTGTCACTCTATCAACAATGAGTCTCCTGACTGAAGGACTGAACACAGGTTAGGTCAACTATCCAGAGGGTTGTCATGAGTCGACACCGACTCGATGGCAATTAGCAACAACAACACTAGGTCTAAAACTTCTCTGCCTCATCTCAATTTCAAACCCGCTGCTTGCTGTATGAAGCAGTCATCGACAGTTGTGATCAACAGTATTGGCACCATTGCATTTTAGGTATGTTCTGTCAAATATCTTGAGAAATAATTGGACATATTCCAATTGTATCTTTTCATAATATTTAAATACCTATGTTCAAGTAGAAAGCAATAAAAAAAAAGATTTCTGTGCAATGTAGACTTAGCAATTTCTGAGAAAAGAAACCAAAATAGGACCTGGACAAGATTAATGGCACCCTTCACTAATATTTGGTTTGCAAACTCTTGGCATTAATGACAGCCTCCAAACGTTTCTTGTAGCTATCTATAAGTTTCATACATCTGTCTGCTGGTAGTTTCTTCCACTCTTCAACTGCAATTTGTTCCAGCTCATGAATGCTTCAAGGATTACTTTTACCAATGACAGATTTCAGCTTTTTCCAAAGGTTCTCAATTGGATTGAGATCAGGACTCATTGCTGGCCAGTTTAAAACAATACATTTGTTCCTTTTTAACCTTATTTTTTGTACTTTTGGATATATGTTTTGGGTCATTGTCCTGCCTAAAGGACCTTCAACCCAAACATATCTTTCTGACACAAGATAGCACAGTTCACTTCAAAATACCTTAGTAGTCCTCTGACTTCATTATTCCTTTAATACGTTCCAGCCCTTCAATTGCCTAAGGCAGCAAAACAGCTCCACAACATTATGGAACGTCCACCATATTTAACTGTAGGAAGGGTGTTTTTTCCTTATAAGATTCATTTCTACACCTGTACAAATGTATTGCTTGTCTGCATTGCCAAAGAGCTCAAGATTGGTTCATCTGTCCACAGAACATTTTCCCAAAGGATTGCGGTTTTCTTAGAGTAGGTTTGGGCAAAGATCATGCATGTCTTTTTATGTCTCTCTTTCAGCAGTGGGGTCCTTCTTGGGCCTTTGCCCATGAAGTCCTTATTTGTTTAGTGTACAGCATATCGTGCGGGTTGAAACTACCACTCCAGCTTGCTCCAAATCAGCCTTAAGCTCTTTGGATGTTGTGCATGGTGTTTTTCCAACAGTTCGCACTAACCTTCAAAACTTCTTGGATTAGTTTTCCTCTTCCCATCACGTCCTGGGAGGTTCTTGACAGTTCCATGAGCAGAAAGCTTGTTAATAACATTGCAAACTGTAGACATAGCCATTCCAAAGGTCTGTGGAGATGGCCTTCTACCCCTTTTGAAGTTGATGTTTGGCAATAATGACTTTTCTGACGGTTTCAGGCTGCTATCTTGTCTTCACCATTGTGAAAATAGACTAGGGAGTAAATGTGACATTTTAAATATTAGAGCCATCTTTCATTGGTTGATTCAAATCATGTGAGTACTGACAATTGATCACAGGTGCATCTAATTTTACAGCAATGGGAATGTGGTGGTTCGGTTCAAACAAATTTGATTTGTTTATAAGGGTGCCAATAATCATGTCCTAAACAGTGCTTAGTATTTGTATTCTAACTCCTTGGTGTGAGAGTCATTATTTGTAATAATCATGTCCTGGCAATCTCCTAGTTTTTATACTATTTCCTACTATTTCCTTTTTTATTTGGTCTTGTTTTATTTGATTCTTGTATGTGTCAAATATGTGTACATATATGGTCCAAAGCCATTTCACTGGCCACTTTGTTTTAGGAGTTATTAGACATTAAGGGGTTGAACTGCAAGGGTGCCAATAATGTTGACCACAACTATATTTCATCTAGGATGTTTCCCTCCCTAGCATACGCTGAAATAACATTTATCACATTAATATTGGAGTCATTGAAATTACCTCTTATTATTTTGTAACCAAATTTGTTAGCTTCCTTAAGTTTTCTGATAACATTTCATCATCTGTTCATTCTGACTAGACAGATGGTACTATGCCCCCACCACTATACTCTACCCCTTCACCCATATAGAACTACCCATCCATCACTTTGATGAATTCTTTCTCTGGTATTTACAGTTATTCCTCCTTCCAGGTCTGTAAGATGCTTTATATTTACCTCTTCATTCAGTGTTACATATTATAACTCTCACATCTTATTTTTTAGGCATCTAACATTTGTATACCGACTTTCGAAGTGTGCTTCATTTATATTTACAACATGCTTTGCTTGACTATTGTAACCTGCTCTCCGCTAGTCTCTCTCTGAATCATCTCTCTCACCTTCAATCTGTTCAAAATTCAGCTGCACGGCTTATCTTCTACCAGTGTCACTATGCTCATGTAACCCCTCTTCTCAAGTCACTTCACTGGGCTCTGCCTATCAGTTTTTGCATCCAGTTCAAACTTCTTCTCCTACTGACCTACAAGTGCATTCATTCTGTGGCTCCTCACTACCTTTTCTCTTTATCTCACTCTACACGGGAACTCTGCTCCTCTAGTAGATCCCTTTTATCTGTGCCCTTCCCTGACACTGCCAATGCCAGACTCGTTTCATTCCATCTTGCTGCTCCATATGCCTGGAACAAACTACCTGAGTCTGTGTGTCGGACTCCTTCTCTAGCCCTATTCAAATCCAGGCTAAAAACCCACCTCTTGGAAGCCGCTTTTGGATCATGATGCTCCTCATTCTCTTGTCCACTACTTACTCTATGTGTATCTTACCATATTTTAGTCTTCGGTTTCGCTATGGGGTCATTCCAGAACACGAATAAGTCGGTTAGATGTGAGGGATAGATGTGTGTCATGCGAAAACATCTAGAACTGTATGCCGAAACCATGCAGCCCTGCACATTACACAGCCCTACCACAGGGATTGTGGAAATGGGCTGGAGGGGGAGCATGGCCAGCTGTGGAGATGTATAAAACATATCCTGGAAAGGCCAGTGTACGTCAAAAAATCAATGGTACCCGCATATGTCAAAGTTAATCCTGCAGAAGTGGGGAATAAGGGCTCTGCAATGCAGCCCGGCTAGACGATTGGACTGTGACAAGTATGTTTTGTCCCGATGTGTCTGCAGTCTGAAAAAACACAGGATGTGTGGTTGTACAGAACAGAAAGCAGAGGTGAGGGAAGGTGGTACGGTGAGGAGATACATTAAGGAACACCCCACATAAATATTAAGAAGTGCCCCAGTGTTCATTCTGTCAATGCTGACATTCGCTGCATGTGCTAAATGAGTAGATCTAGGGGTCCTTAACACTTCAAATGCCAAAAAAGTGTGATGGTTATGAAGTCTTGGGGCACCATGCTGTAATTGTTAGGTGCTGGGAATGTTCTTCGCAGAAGTATGCATTTTTGGGAATACATGTGAGAGTGTGAGTGTGTGGGGGGTTTGCATGTGGCATAGGAGGATCTAGTGTGTGTTCATCCAGAAATCTGTGGAAGACAGGAATGGCAGTCTGATTCCTGGACCATAGGGATGACTGCAGCATCCCCATGTGTCAGTGTTAGCAGGCAGAAAAGAGCAGAACGGGTTCACCATAGCTAACTGAAGACACCATCTTTGGTCTCTACAAATGTGCACAATTGTAGAGAGCAATGATGGAGCCTTTGGCTATGTGTTAGTGATGTTTGCCCTGTTGACTGCTCTCATTCTGAGGGTCCCTCATTACTGATAGGGCTATGTGTTGACAGTTAGCTTATGGAGAATCAGTTCTGCTTTTGTCTGGTCCTGACCTAGCATTGTACAGACTTTTTCTTGAGATGACCCAAAGCAAGCAGAACTAGGGAGGTCTTCTACTGCCATGTCTGTTGTGATGCACTGCAGTGCATGACAAACATATCACCTTCTACTTGCTTTTATACTATCCTGCCGTTCCCTGAGCTAATTTTGCAGTGCCCTGGGCATGCAACAGACTGGACTATATCGTCTACTTTGCCTCAACAGCTTTCATGTGTAGTTTCATCAGCACAACACTTTCAGTGAGCACAGCGGCTTAGGGGATGTGCGTTTTACAGATGAGGCGTGGCCATTCGCAGGTATACTGGGGAGACGGGCAGGATCGAATACATCTCTCATTTCTAAATATGGTGAGTGTGGGAATGTTACAATGTTGTCTGTGTATACCCATCTCTCATACACCATGGGATTTGTTCGTGCCATGCCGAGCATGTCTATGTCCCCTATTCCTGTACGAGGCTGCGTCTATGTCCGTGGATGTGGACTCGCATTACAATCGGCCCGTTTTCATTTTGGATGTGCCTGCGGCCTGGGCATGCATGTTCGGGAATTGGACTGTATATGTTTTACCTTGATTAGACTGTAAGCTCTAATGAGCAGGGACTGTGTCTTACATCTATATGGTACAGCTCTGCATATGCCTTGTAGCACTATACATATGATTAGAAGTAGTAGTAGTACTTTGCAGTTGACAGGGATTATTTGCAGACTCTCAGCTCTGTCTGCTCTTATGGGCTACTTTTCACTTTATGGCAACCTCTGTCAGGATGCTGTTAATTTCCCTGTTTGGATAATATCTTTCAAAGATACCTTACTCCAAACTATGTACACCTGAGTGACTTTGGCTTTGCCAAGGTTCTGATTTAAAAGTTGTTCTATCTCCTTTTTCAGTGTTAGCACCAGCAGCCTGGTATCACCCTGGTTAAAGTCCATCTTTTTGGAATAGGCTTCCTTCTCATAAGAACATAAGAAATGCCATACCGGGACAGACCAAAGGTCCATCAAGCTCAATATCCTGTTTCTAACAGTGGCCAATTCAGGTCACATGTACCTATCAACAGGTCTGGCCTGAGACATGTGCAGGAATGTTGTGTCTGCACATGGCCCCACACCTTGGGGGGGCCCCGCACTGGCCTGCCTGGCTTGAGAGGAAGCCGATGAGGACCAAAGCCCGACTTCCCAACTCACTTTTGCACAGCCGTGGGAGTTAAAGACTGCTGGAGCAGTTTCTTTTTTCTCCCACGGCTGTGTTGCTTCCTGCTAGCGTGGGTTCACTATGTAGAGGTTTAAACAGGGACATTTCCTCACCGGTTTCTCCCCCAAGCCACCCAGGCCAGCACTGGGACCCCCAAGGTGTGGGACCATGTATATGTATGTGTGAGTGTGTATGTGAGTGATGGGGTGGGGGGGAGTGGGAGCTGCTGGCACTGGTACTGCTACTGGGGTTAGAATGGGAAATGGGCTAATGTTGGGGGATGGAAGAACTGGAATTGGAGGAATACTGATTACTGGGGGGCTAGGACTGGGAATGGGCTGATGCTAGGGATGGGGAATCTGGGATTGCAAGAGAGATGATGCTGGGAGGGATTGGGACTGGAGGAGGACTGATAATGGGGAACTAGGACTGGAAATGGACTGATGCTGGGGGATGGGAAGAATGGGACTGGAAGGGGGAGGATGCTGCGATGGTCTGGAACTGGAAGGGATCAGTGGGGCTGGGGCTGGGGGGAGAAAAAAAAGAAACTGGTGGAGAGGATTAAGAGGGGAAACAGATATTTTGTGTTGGAGGGGCGGAAAAAATATCATACCAGGAGGGAAGAGTTGGAGAGGGGCATAAGAGTGAATGCTGAGGTAAGGAGAAAAGGCAGAGGAATGAATATCTAAGAAGAAAGTAACTGGGTGATGGAGGGATCTAGGAGGCACAGAGGGGAATAAGAGGCTAGCGAAGGAGTGAGATGAGAAATGGCGGAGCTGGGCTGGAGGTTAGAAGGTAAATGGAAAGTTGCTAGATGAAAAGTCAAAAGGGGATTGAAGACGGAGGGTTGAAACTGACTGGATGAATGAGTAAAGAAAGAAATGGAGAAAAGAACAAAAAGTGAAGGATCAGTATGTCAGAGACAGATGTAGACAGAAAATGAAAAAAAAAAAATAGGAGAAGAGAAGAAAGGACATGGGTAGCAGACAATGGAGAGTTAGCAGAAGACATGAAGAATGCAGAAGAGAGAGACTGGGGCAATTGTGAATGACAAATAAAATGCCCAAACAACAAAAAGTAGAATAAAAGTATTTTATTTTGAATTTATTAACTGGAATATGTACGCTCTGGGAAATGTGTTTTGATGTCTTTGCGCTTTGTTCAGTATAAGAGAAAATTAATTTCATAGTTTAATTTTTTCCAGTGTTGTGGTGCATTCAGAGTTTGGCTTTTGGGGTTCCCAGTTCAATTCTTGTCTTCATATTTTTAAATTGTGATCCCTTATTCTGTTATTTTTGATGAACCGTCTGTTTTGCATGCATGACAGAACTGTGCTATTTTTGTTCATCTAGTTTCTGTGTAGTAGACCCACTTATTCTCTTTTCTCAGTAAGATGTATTAGTTTAATATTTGTAGTGCTACCTTTTGATAAATAGGGTTAGGTACTCTGTGAGTCCTGGTAGTGCTGCCATGATATGGCAGGCTTGCTATGGGTTCTAAATGAGCAGGGTTTTGTAGTAGTGAAACCTGGCAGTTGGCACTGGAGGATTAGTAATGCAGAAATATGGTAGCATATCTTTATCTCACTGGTTTTTCAGACACTCATTATTTAAGAGGCATGCTTACTAAAGGTTATGTGCTTTCACAAATTTGAATGTGAGCTTAAGTGCAGCAACACCCATTTATGTCTATAGGTACAGTGGCACTTAATACACATTAATCTTTAGTAAACATGCCCAAGTCATTGTTAGGACAAAAAAAGAGGCTTGTGAAGGACTTCTTTGAAAGCCACTTAAAATTTTAGATGGGCAGCATACACATTTTAAAATAAAATAAATTAGATTTATACAAATGAAGCCCAGTAGATAGGCAAATAATTTATGCAAATGTGGGCCCGCAATTAATCTCCATACATGACACTACAACACCCTTGGGCCACCCTTGCCTGTCAGGGTCCTAAATGTACACAGATTTCCTGTTATTTATCCCAGGGGTAAGCAGTGAATTTACATGCTCCTCTTTAATAATGGTTTAAGGTCTTTTCCTCCAGGAGCTTGTTCAGACCTCTTTTAAATCCAGCTATACTAACAGCTTTTATGACATTTTCCAGCAATGAATTTCCACAGTTTGATTACGGATTGAGTGAATTTTTTTTTTCTCTGATTAGACTTAAATTTGCAAACGTTGTAGATTCATTGCGTGCCCCCTAGTCTTTCTGCTTTTTGAAAGAGTAAACAACTAATCTGCACTTCGGCACTGCATTGTGATTTCCTACTCTTCACAAAGTGTCATTTCCAGCTCCTCCAGTGCCAGAGTGTTAGGAACCACTGTGTTGCGGTTTGAGAGCTAGTGGCCACCGCTGCTGGCCCTGGAGCAGGGCGACAATGGCAGCAGCGGCGATGATGGTGTGGCCCTTTGAGGACTAGTATCCTAGGTGACTGCCTAGTTTGCCTAGTGGTAGAGCCGTCCGTGGGTTCACAACCTTTGCACCGTACAGGCAAATTGCCAAGCATCCTCTATCCTCCTCCAGTCACTCACCTATGTATGTCTAATGATTGAAATGCCTGCGTACAACAGCCATCCTAATCCTTGCCTCCTGGGCACTTGGCTTTGGAGATACATCCATGGTGGGAGAGGAAATTGTATCATCTGGAGGGCAGGCCTTGATAACAGAATTATTTTCTTTCTGCCACAGCAAGGTGATACACTCCTTCCAGATGACCCTTCTTCTCCAAGGCAGCAGAGATGTTGCTACACAGTAGGTGGTACTTCTCTACTATGCTCCTGAAAGTGTTCTCTATCTATGTCACTGTCCCTATCAGGTCCTCCAAATCTAATACACTAGCTTCCAGAGATCAGACTTGTTTTCTGAGAGTGAGGAACTTTTTCCACTGAGTGCACCCATAGCATCTCTCATCAAATGGAAGATATCATACATGTGGCTCTCAGTGTAAAAGAAGTGGATAACCCCATCTGGCTGATGGACTGCTATTTGCATCTTGGTATTGGCTCATTGTTGAGTTATTTGAAGTTGCTAAGGGAGTAATTAAAGTAATATATAGTAAAATGTGAGCAAACCAAAGCAAAGGGAGCGTACGGCGGCAGAGACACAACATGAACCCTGTCACAATGGACCAGCTCCCTATATCTACAAGTGCAGAAGGAGAAGACTCTGAGGGACATGCAATCAAGCCAGTTAATGTCTTTTGCTGCCCCATGTGGCTGACAGAACTCTTCCAATACTGCTGCTGCTCCCAGCACTCAGGGGGTCTTTTACTAAAGGGCACTAGCTGGCAGCACTGAAGGCACACTGGGACATGCATTGCAAGCTAACGCAGGGCCATGACAGTTAGTGAGAGACAAGTCCCGTGCTAACCGTGTAACCCACGTGACAATACCAAGTGGGCAGGCTAGGGATGGAGAGTTGGCACGGTGAACTCAGAGCAGTTAGCATCTGGTTCACACTGCGCACTAACTGCATTAGTGCGGTTCACCTATCACCGCCTCAATAGGTGAAGTTAAGTGCATCCACATTAATGCAACCCGCGTTTGGGGGGGGAAAGTGCTTCGTGTCAAACTGTCGACAGTTAAGTTGGTGGTGTTTCACTTAATGTATCATAGTTCTGCCACTTTTGATGCATTAGATGCAACACCTTAGCACCTTTAATAAAAAGAGATCCTCAGAGTAAGTCATATCCCGTACTCAGTGCATGACTTTCCTACCTCTGTAAAGGGATGAAAGAGAGATGGAGTGGATTGGGACATCTTGGTGGCCCGATTAGGAATGGGTGGAATGGTCCTCCAATGGATGGCCTTGCTTCTGTTTGATCAACGGTTTCGGGTGCACTAGGGGGTAGGTCCTCCACGGTGTGGGTTTTGGTTTGTGGGGTCCCGCAGGAATTGGCCTTGTCCCTGGTCCTTTTAAATATTTACATGAGGTCCGGTAGGTGTTGAAACATGGGTTTTCAGGATTTTTGTAATGCTGATGACATCCATTTGATAATTGTTGGTGGATGATGATGAGGCTGTAGTACTTCAATGTGCCAATCAGTGTTTGGCAGATTTTACTGTATGGTTACATACACACTGTTTGGTCCTTAATGTTACCTAATCCGAGGGTACTTTTATGTGGGGTACTGATGGAAGCTAGTCTACAGGCGGATCTCTCTATTGGGGGGACTCGCATGGATTGGAGACAGAAAATTCGGGATCTGGGGGTTTGCTTGGATGCAAATTTAAGTCTTCATCAACAGGTGTCTCAGGTAGTCCAGACGGCCTATGGATTCCTGTGAGTTGTGTAGCAGCTTTGGCCTTTTTTGGATCATGAAGCCTTACGACTTGTGGTTTAGCCTTAGTATTATCTCGTCTCAATTGCCAGGTTGTCTGATCAGGAAGCTTCAGGTGGTTTAGAAGCGGCAGACCGACTAATATGGGGCTTAGGAAAGGCGCAATTCAGTCACAGGTATTTTGCAGCAGCTGCACTGGCTACCCGGTCAGGCAGAGAAGCCCCACCGGTATGTTTTTACTACTGCAAAATTACAGTGGGGTCTGAACCTGAGCACTGGGCAGTGGTGACTTTATTGTGGTACACCTGACCAGGTCTGGTGGACACGGAAAACACTGCTATATACTGCTTAAAGGGTTGGCCAAACCTTGAATGAAAAAACATTTTCAGTGTAGTTTTCTTTTCAAAACCATCCTGTTTGGCTATCCACATGCTGAAACCTCTTAGTATTTTTCTTCTGGTGCTTCCGGGGGGGCCACTTCTCTAAATGAGCAGACACCAGGAAGAAGTAATTATTTTGCAGTTATCTGTCATTGTTGGTTCGGACCTACCTGTCAGTAATCCTAGCAGAAAAAAAATTCTCAAAATGTTAATTCAAGTGCTAATTTAATAAGGTTTTTAAAGTATGCGCTTACAAAGAACAGTGCCTTTTCCTTAATAGAAAATTTGTTTGAAAGAGGTCTTATCCTCTTCAATGAAAAAATATACCTCTGCTGAAGGTTATTGAGTCAACCAGATTTCTTGATATGAACAAATTATAATAAAGTAGATTTTCGCCTTTAAAGGTTACTTGTTATGTTCTCGCAGGAAAGGAAAGCAACAGAACAGGCTTAGAAAATGATCACACTAAGCTGAGGAAGGGAGGGTTGGTATTTGAGAAGTGCGTTCCCCATAAGGAAATAGATAAACCTGAATGAGAAGCCTCAGCTGACAAGTGATTTCACAGAACTCGCAGGTAAAGTATTTTTCAAATGCTTCTACTCTTTTGGTTTATTTGGTATCTATTTCTATTAAAACCTGAAAACATCCTTGTTGTTACAATGTTTTCTGTTGAACTATGCAGGTGAAGACAAACCAGCAATGTTGTGCGTTCATGTCTTGATGCATTTATATGTACATTAACTTTGTAATCATTTCATTAAGAATCACTACAGTGAGCTGTGGTTAAAGTAGCTCTGATAAAATTAGAGTTCCTTATATCTTTGCTATCTTTTTTGACAAAGTATATGAAACGAAGGTTTTAGATAAGACCTTTGTCAGTTCTTTCAATACGTTTGATTTACTACACTGGGAAATAAGGTAGGGCTAGAATCTACTTTGTCATAATATCTTTGTGTATCTGGCAATAGGTCATCTTAATGTACCATCATTTTGAATGGTTTAGAAAATATTTGTACGCAGTAACTAAAATAAACTTTAAGCATTAGCAAAATCAGTCCTGCATGAAACTAAATTAGTAAAAAAGCCAATAATGTTGATATATATTTAAATATGTTCACTTTCCGGACTTTCAAAAGTACCTTCCTCAAGAGTTCTCAAAAGAATATATTGACAGACTGAGTAATATTTTAAGATATATGACGTTAACTTTTTAGCATATTGTTTTAAAACATTTTTTAAAATTTTGAAGCAGCAGCCCTTCTGCTCCCAAAGGATAGCATCCTTATCATAATGGGTTCTAGAGCAGCGGGAAATGGCCGAGATTAACAGAGCGGTATGATAAAATGTAAAGGGGTTGTAGACTGAGTGGTAATCTGTATGTTGTCATCAGTGGGAAACGCCTGATAATCTTTTTCTTTCTTAGTTATCTATTGGAGAGCATTACAGAGGATTATTTTTAATTCCGTAAGGAGCTTTTAGTCCTATAAATAATTTGCACCCCAGGCCTGAAAGCTGATTTTCAGAGAGATGATCCTTATCGAGCTTCCTTTTAAAAAAATCCCATGCTGGCCGGTATTTGGGGGAGCCTTTATCCACCAGTGCAAAGTACATGGTGATTTCAAAATGAAATCGCCATGCACACTTCATGGGTCTGCCATAGCCCCAGCCCTGGCACTATTCCTTTTCGCCCATGGGGAAAGGCCTGCAAGCTGCGGATAACATGTTTAGTTCTCTCTGAATGGGGAGGCATGAAATTTCAAAGGAGTTTCCCACAGATAAGCCCCATTTACCCACATAAATCTTGTTGGAAATTGTCGCCATAAAGATGTATTATTTACCCTTATGTGCATACATTAATGTAATATTTTGTGTTAGAATTAACTTAAGTTTATCATGTTTTATTTATTCTTGTTAGAATTCTAATCCTGATAGACTTTAAAGATAGTGAAAGACATTTACTTATTTTATTTAATTTTTTATGATGAACTGCTTTTTTTTACATCAGAAGTAATTTTGTATCACTGCTTACGTAGGAATAGGCATATGCATTACATCAATTTTCAAAGGGTAGGTATGTATGTATGCACTTGCCCTTTAAAAATTATTCCACTGAAGTGACTAACGGAAAGTAACATCTGCCTGTTTTCTGAAACTTTGAGAAAATTTACATGTATACTTTAGAAAACTTGAAAAATACCTATAAACCCTGACTATATCTAGATCCTGCCTCCTTCCCCAGGATCCTTCTCTGCTATGCACATGAAGTTATGCGCATACAGGGAGTCATTCCAAGTTGTGTTTAGCGGAGATGGATGTCCGGTTTGGATGTCCATCCCCGCTAAATACCAGGGGGCCGATTCCCAACACAGAGCTCCCCGCACATAAAAAAGAGATGTGCGTGGCTCTCTGGACAGAGGTGGGAGGGGGTGGACCGGAGGAGGAGCGATGGCGGAACCCTGGTCCGGATGTACAGGGATGATTCCAGTCGCAACCCTGTACGTCCGGGAGGTGAAGCTTGAACAGGGAACTTATTCCACCTTGGAGTGGAGTAAGTTCCCCCTGATGATCATGGTGGAAGCAGTGCAGACACAGCAGGAGGTGAGTAGGGAGCAGGGAGTTCACTGCAGCCCAATCCCGGCCTTGGGAGGCCTGATCGTGGGTCGGGTAGTGGGGAACTGTGCACAACAGGAGCTGGCCAGCAGTTGGGACTCTTGCATGGTGCCACAGTGCCATGGCAACGGGACGCCATGGCACCGACCTCCATGCAGGAGCTGCGGCTGCATTGTGTGGGGAACGGGCTAGATGTCTGGGATCTCAGAATTGGGGCATGGCCTGCCAGTCCAGGCCTATTACATCCGATTCTGATCCTGCGGTGATCTCTAGACCCCGCGAGTTCAGAATCAGGTGCAGGACCAGCACGTCCAGATTTTGAACATCCGGACGGGCCCCGATGGGAATTGGCCTCACAGTGTCTATGAGCATAATTTAATGAACATAATGGGTGAGCAATTTTAGAAAAAACAATTTCCGAACATAAAGCATTAATGGAAATGACTTTTACAATCACCCTTTTAATCAAATAAGTGACAAAATACACAATGCAAGTGAAGAAAAACATGGGCTCAAATTTAAACACCGTAGCTGACAATTTTTTTAAATACCAGCTGCAGCGTTTAAATAAATAATTTATTGGCGTTCAGCTCCACTGTCTGGATTGCTGTCGGCTCTGAATATCCACGTAGTGCTGCGACTGTGTGCGGCTTCCAGATCGCAGCAGTATTCAGCTCACCATCCAAATAACTAGCTGGATACCTTTTACTCTCCTAAAGTTATCTGGTTAGTGGGCTGAATATTGACACGCTGTACAATTTAAAGGAGTGCCCATGCTCCACCCTTGCCCCAGTTCAGCAGGATCTGGATAGTGCTGGAGTGGTCTTTCGATTTTCAGTGATACTTATTCGGATAGAAGGTGCTGCTATCTAGATAAGTGATTTTAAGTACCAGGGCCACAATATTTTAAATGAAACACAGATCTGGCACAAAGGTATTTGATTGAAAAGAACACTTTCTTCTCAAAGACTATCGATTTATTGTAAATATCATTTCTAAGGGGTCAATATTCAGCAGCGGCGGTTCAGGCTTGGCTGCTGCTGCTTTAATTAAAACCAGATATTCAGCACTAGAACCTATCTGGGATCTGACACGGAATATTGACCCTTGAGTTTCTTATATTTCTCCCACTGCGATGAATAATTCAGCTGCCATCTTGATAGGATACTGGTTGGAAACAACTTGACGAGGCTCTAATTTGTGATCAAAACTGTAAGGTTAGTGCAGTCCTAGTTGAGATCCAGATAAAGAAATATGACACTTCTTTGTTGTGACAGTGCCAAGAGGATTCATTAACAAAAAATGAACCTATGCAATTCAGCGGAAGTTTGACAGTTATTTTGATAAAAGGTCATTCTTGATATTCATATCAGCAGAGACAATAGCACCCTAAGAGACCAAGAGCATGATTCCATAACGGATGTTCGGCCTGCAGACATGTCTAAATCAAAAGCGGGCACCTTTGAATCTAAATCTGCAACTGTGGGTCTTGACATGCCATGGGTCTAGAATCGAGGAGATAGATGTCTTTGGCCAGTGCACGCATGCGGGTGCAGGCACGGCCCATGCAGTCTACTGGAGAAATACATGCCCGGCAATATAATTGGACGCAGGTAAACATTTTGGATGTCGATGCGCCCACTGTATTCGGAAAAGTTACATGTTTCAGATCGTGCCCATCCCCCGCGATGTACCCGTGGATGCCACGCCCCTCAGGAAAAATGTGCATCTCCTAAGCTGCTCGTCACAGACAGCAGTTTTCTGATGCACACTAGACATAAATACCAATTACAAATGACAAATGCTGCAACCTAGACCATACACCAGTCCCCCTCGGGCCCTGAAAAGTGCTAGATAAGCCCAGTGCACCCCAATATGGCATTAAGAATGTAAATATGAATATGTATGTCAGGACATACCTTGCATCAAATGGTATGTGGCATTAGGAACTATCCCCAGTGATTCCAGCCCTTGTCATCTCTACAAACACGCTTTAAACTGCTAGGGATGGACCCTCACCAAGTGCACAAAACACCAAACTAACCTTGCAGTTCTCCAAAGGATGCATAGCATTGCTGAGCAACAAACATATGCCCTTTTAGTGCCTATGGCCCATAAGTGTGCTCATTCTGCTGCACTGCAGTACTATTCACAGCTTATTTCTCCCTATACCTCTCCCTGGAAACTCTGCTCTTCTGTCAGATTGCTTCTCTCTGTGCCCTTCTCTTCTATTGCCACATCCAGACATCGCTCCTTTCACCTTGCTGCTCCTTATGCCTGGAACATTCTACCCGAGTCTGCATGCCAGACTTCGTCTCTGGCCCCTCTCAAATCCAGGCTGAGTGCTCACCTCATCATTGCCATTGTTGGATCTGATCTGCCTAAGCTCCCTTGCATTTCTTGACCATTCTTCCTGCATGTATCTGTCCACAGCTGCTGTGTTGTCTGTCTTGACTAGATTATAACGTTCTGCTAAGTAGAGACTATTTTTACATGTGTCTATGCAGTGCTGCGTACCTCTGGTAGCACTATACAAGTGATCAGTAATAGTAGTAGTAGTAGTAGGGCCTTCTGGCTAGGCATTTGAGGCCCACCTAATCAGGGTTATTGGCATTTCTCACAGCAGCTACACCTGTCACACGCATGGTGTATGTCAGTCTGTATATGATCTGCTATCTGTGGGGCAACCCTGTCTGCCTTCCTACAGTCAGCTTTGTGGCACTGCTCCCCTGGTCTGGGCTGTGTGGACTGGAAGGGAGATCCCTGTGCCATTATACCAAGTAGCCAGACTCCACATATATCACCACTGTCGCAGCTCTCATTGATCCTTGGCTGGGTAGAGATGTAGGCCTCATGGGACAATCCGGGGAATGCTAGCAATACATAGAAACATGATGACAGAAAAAGACCACATGGCCTATCTAGTCTGTCCTTCCATATCAACCACTACAACAGTCCCCTTTTTCCTTTAGAGATCTTCTGTGTTTGTCCCATATTTCTTTGAATTCAGATACTGTTCTCATCACTACCACTTCCACTTGGAGACTATTCCACGGATCCACTACTCTTTCCATAAAGAAATATTTCTGCATATCACTCCTGAATCTATCCTCTTTCACCCTCATCCCATGTCCCCTCGTAACAGAGCTTGCTTTCAATCGAAAGAGGCTCTCCTCCTGTGCATTTATGCCACGGAGGTATTTAAAACGTCTCAATCATATCATCTCTATCCCGCCTTTCCTTTAAGGTGTACATATTAAAATCCTTAAGTCTGTCCTCATATGCTTTATAATGAAGACCACTAACCATTTTAGAAGCCATTCCTTTGTACCGACTCCAGCCTGTTTATATCCTTTTGAAGGTACGGTCTCCAGAATTGCATACAATACTCCAAATGCGGTCGCACCAAAAACTTATACAGGAGGTACTATCACCTCCTTACTTCTGCTGGCCATTTCTTTTCCCTATGCATCCAAACATCCTTCTAGCTTTTGCTGTTGCCTTTTCTACTTGTTTAGCTACTTTAAGATCATCAGGCAGAACCACACCTAGGTTCCCGCTCTTCTTTAGTGGACAAAAGTACTTCACCCTTATACTATATTGCTCCCTTGGAGTGCTGCAGCCCAAATGCATGACCTTACATTTTTTAAACATTAAATCTCAGCTGCCAAATTCTAGACCATTCTTCAAGCTTAGCTAGAATCCCTCCTCATGTTATCTACACCTTCCTGGATGTCTACTCTATTGCAGATTTTGGTATCATCCGCAAAGAGGCAAACCTTACCGCGACAGCCCTTCCGCTATATCACTAACAAAGATGTTAAAAAGAATCAGTCATCTCTCCCAGTGCTTGGCAATGCAGATGTATGACTGTCCTATCACACTGCCAACAATATCTTATCTTATTAAGATACCCTATGAAATATAACCAAAAGGACATCAGCATTGGTTACCTATGGCAAAATGTCAAAACATATCCCTATTATTAATAATAAAGGACCCTCAGAATAAGGGCTTTCAGCACTGCAAGTAACACTAATACATGCTCAACAGATGAGCACACCAGATCCCCCCGTATACCCCTCAAACCACACACACACACACACTCTCTCACTTTCTGTCACAAAAACATGATTCTGCCAAAAAGATGCCCTGAATCTATACATAAAAGCTATGACATAACATAATAGCATGGGGTACCACGACTACAAATATGATCTCCATTTTTCACCCAAAATGAACCCTTTCCCTGCTCACGTCCATACTATCCCTATATCAGCAGTCCCATTTTTGAGAACATGGGAATTGTTAGATCCCCTGGATTGGCTCCTTTAGCACAAGCAACACATTAGTGCATAGCCAGAAAAAACACTATTGCTTTTATTAATATTTCTGTAAGGGTGTTTATTAATGTGTTGTGACCTTACAAAATTCCCTCACCTCTGCTCTCTGTACCTTGAAACTGCATCTTGTGTTTTTCCAGACTGCAGTCACATCAATTCAAAACATACTTGTCACAATCATTCTTCAATATGGGACTGTAGGATGCTGTGAGCAGGTCAGGACACAGAGCCAGGTGGAGGAAAATGCTTTATTTACAGAGAGTTCACAGCAGTGGTAACAGAGATACAGTTCTCCCCTCCCCCAAAGTTCCTTCACTCTGGCTTCAACAGCAGTAGCAGAGAAACCATTCTCTTTTCCCCCAAAATTCCTTCACTCTGGGCTTGCTTCACGGCAAAAGTAGCAGAGACACAGTTCTCTCCTCCCCCAAAGTTTCTTCACTCTGGGCTTCACAGCAATAGCACCACAAGCCTGCTGACCAACAAGGAAACACCCCGGCTCCTTCCTTCCCGTAGGATCTCCTTAGAGATAGGTGATCATTCCGTACTCTGAAACACCTCAGGCTCTTCTCTCTCCAGGTCCCTTTGCTTCCTGGAATAAAGCCTGGAGCCTGGCCACACCCTTCCCAATTTTGTGAAGTGTAATTTCTGTTCACTGTAAACCGCGCTGATGTCGAATAGCGCGGTATAAAAGAAACTTTAAATAAATAAATAAATAAATAAATAAATAAATAAATTCTCCAGTCTTTCTTCTTAAAGGGACAGGGGTTTACAGTGCAATATCTTATTTGGGCTAGGCTTGGCTGGGGAGTTTCCCTGTGGGGGATGGGGTATTACCCAAACACTCCATCACAGGGACGCATTGCAGAGAAGAGCAAAATTAGTTTAAAGTCCTGGTCTTATTTCATGTTTCAGCAGGAATAATATGGATGTTTCTGGGAAACAACATGCACACAGATCTTTCCTGAATACATTTTATATGTCTCCGTGGCTGACCATGCTCCTGTTCCACCCCTTCTGGGCTTGTTCTGAGATCCATATGTTACCACCATGGACGTGCATGCCAGCAGTGTTTCAGAATATGGTCTGGGATGTTTTTGGCACATAAACATCCCCACCGCATGTACAAATCCCTTATTCATGATCTGGAATGACCTCCCAAGTGTAGCATGAAGACCCTTCACCCCATAGCACCAAAGAGGAGCAAAGGACACCTGCTATGGCATGAAAAGCACAAGTCATCATAATAGGGACAGAGTCCAAACTGCAGCATAAACATGCCAGAGCCCCAAGGAGTGACAAAACAACACAAGCGGGGGCTAATTTTAAGAGGGAGCTGCAGGGCTATTGTTATTTATGCTCAGAAATCCCTTTTTTAAAGGTCATATGCACAGTGAATGAGCACCTAGGAATGTGCTTCAGTCAGTTGCTATTCTATAAGCACATGTAAGTCCCATCGCATGCATATCTTGTATAAGTTATTTTATAACTTATATGCATTTATGAATGATCTAGGCATATGCATTTATGCCTGTTTTAGGACATGTGCAAGTGCCATGACTTTATGATATGTATTTATTTTGTATTTAGCTCACACCTTTCCAGTAGTAGTTCAAGGTGAGTTATGCTTGTACTGAAGGTATTTCCCTGTCCTTAGAGAGCTTACAATGTAGGGCTTGTACTGGAGGCAATGGTGAGCTAAGTGACTTGCCCAAGCTGCAAGGAGTAAGTGGGATTCAAACACTGATCATTTGGTCAGAGGCCACTGCTTAATCACTAAGCTACTCCTCCACTCCACTAGACTGAGGCATGTCATTAGCTGCAAAGAGGTTTATGAAACTACCCTCATGGTGGGCAAAAGGGCATCAACAGCAGTGGCGTGAACTCCCCATAGCATTGAGAGAGAGGCAAAAGCAGCATCGACAGAGACAGGAACATCCCAAGGATCCAAGGGAGGGGCAAAGCAACACCAACAATAACACGAAGACCCCAAAGTGCCAGAAAAGAGGCAAAACAGTACCAAAATCGGGGCCAGTGCCACAAAATCAAATGATCTAGCAAGAAGACTAATATTAACACAGCAGAACAATGAACAAAGGAGAGAAGCAGGGTAAAAAAAAAAAAAAAAAAAAAAAAACTGAGCAGATTGAAGAAGCAGCAGCCACAATCCAAGGATCCCAAGGGCATCTGGAGAGAACTCACAGGACTCAGGCCAGGGAAACAGCACATGTCACAAGAACCACAAGATGCTTGTGCTACTCCTCATAGATTTTCATGGGCCCAGTTTCAAATGAGTTGAAAAAGGCATTTGGATTTTTATAGGACCATTATCCACTTAGGGGTATGTTTACTAAACCCATGCGGTAATGGTAGCAGCGGCTACGCGAACGCTCGTTAGGTAATGGTTAAAACGCTCGTTAGGTAATGTTAACAAGTGTTAACGTTAACTAACGAGCGTTAGCGTGTCCTGGGCCGTGGGTAAACACCGCAGAGGGTGGAGAGAGGGGGAGAGGGAGAGAAGGGAGTCAATGGGTGGGGAGATGGGCGGGAGAGAGGCACCGGCACACTTAACGCGCTGAACGGAAGGGATGACTCCTACCGCGAATGAAAAATCTGCCGGTAGATGCACATTTGCAGGAGAGAGAAAACCATTTCAGTTGGTCAGCAATGTACCGCATAGGCAGGGAGCCCAAGAAAGGTGATAGTAGTGCTCCATTTGCAGTAAAAGCATAGTGCCCAAGTATGAAAGGCCACTATGGCAATGGTGCAAATGGCGCATAGGGGGGCTGCAGGTGGGGACATGTAGTTGGGGCAGCGGGGGCACAGGGTGGACTAGGCAGGCGCCTAGGTGGCACATAGAAACATAGAAACTGGAAATCAGCAAGACAGCAGCTGACAAAGGCCAAATACAATCCACCTAAATCTACCTGGTCCACCCGAGCTAACAGTTGCCAGGGCACTGACCTGACCATCCACCCAGCCCAACCCTCCCCCAAGCGAAGGGGACATACTATTGGTAGGCGGGGATGGTGGGGGATGTGAGGCAGGCCTCATGTATGCCATATGCCCCAGATCGCGCTCCTAGGCGACAACCTACCCCACACAGTGGATGGGCTAGGGACTGCGCACTCCCAGCAAGACAGCATATGGTCATGTCAGCATGGCAGGGGGTGTGTGCCCGTGATGGAGGGGCAGTGGCACCTGCCTGCAGTTTGACCAAAGGCCATGCCCTATACCAGTATGTGGTGTGGCGTGCAACATAAACGGTCTGGCTGAGGAAAAGTTAAGTTAGCGCCAGGGCTCTAACATGCATCTGTGGCAGCAGTGTGGTGCAGTACACCCCAGCCAGTTTCTCTCGTGTCTAGAAGCAGAGGGTTCACAGGTTCAAGTCCCAGCTTGTGCTTCCTGCAAGAGCATGTTCCTATATGTTTACCCGCAGATAAACTCTGTACTGCAACTAGAAAGTTAGTATTAGGTCTTCAGCAGACTGATACTTGTTTCATCAATTACTGAATCTTATACAATAATCAAGCTGTTTTACAGGTAGCTATGTGGTCTCGGTACCCTTCGGCGCTAAAAACAAATTTGTCAGTTAACCTGACTAAGCACTCCCGTTTTCACATCAAAGACTCACTGTAATATAGCTGCCATGTGGTCTATTACAGTGGTCTTTGATGTGAAAATGGAGAGTGCTTAGTCAGGTTAACTGACATTAGCCCGAAGGTGACTGCGAGACCACCATAGCTACCTGTAAACAGCTTGATTATTTGTAAGATTCAGTAATTGATGAAACAAGTATCAGTCTGCTCAAGACCTAATACTACTGTCTAGTTGCAGTACAGAGTTTATCGGCGGATTTATTATTATATATACTCTGTGAGAACCGGACCGACAGAGACCTATATTTTACCCTACAATGCCGATACAACAGCAACACGTGCCAAGCCCAAAGCAGCGGTGAACCGGGGTACAAACACCCACTCACACAGGCTTCACCACATCCAAAGATGCATGGAGAAGTTAGGCTGTGGCCCCAGCAGTGAGCTGCAATTATCACCAGAGCTCTACTACTACCTAAGGCCACAGTTTTAGCAATGTTGGCACTGTGATCAGGACCAGTGTGGTGGGCAGGGTTGCCAACCAACCCTATATTTGCACAATGCTGCTAATAGGAGTGTGTGTGTGTGGGTGTATGTCTATCCATTGTTGTCTGTGGGGCCCACCCCTCACTGAGGCCCAAAATGTCCCACTGTTACCAGCGTTAGCCTGAATATGGGCATAATGGAGGAGCAAGGTATTGTGGGTATGGCCCAGACAGGGCGCGATTGGCCAGGATGCATCTTCACGGGGTGTGGGGCAATGGCTGGGACACTGTAGTGCCCGACCACCAACTGTATGGACAGGGTGGCCACAGCATGGCATGCTGGGAGGGCAATCACTCTGACTGTGCAGTGCGACCATGGCATGTCTAGGTTCCAACATAGTGCTCTACACTCTCTGCTTCCCAGTGATAATTTTGTGTTCCCAGTGCTTGGGCCCTAATCAATGAGATTACCTGCTTGGTGCACATATTTTCCTCTGTGAGCATGTGGCTAGTGGACTGTCTGCAGTTAGACTGTGCATGGTTGGAAACACCTATAAGGTACAGTCTGACAGTGACTGGCAGACAGTGGTGTGAGGCAATTGGGGTTTTCCAGATCTAACCCCAGCATTGCTGCTGGTCTGCTACTGCTCCAGTCACAGGTATAGCTCTGGCCCACGAACCCTGGGGGGCTGTCTTATACCAGCAGGATGGAGGTTGCTTCACCAGGGCTGGGGCACCTGTCTCTTACCTACAAAAAGGGTGAGGTAGGCCCTTTGGGGTATGTAGTGTATGCCACTCCTATAAACGCAATGCTACACCAAACCTCATGCAAGTCTTGAAAGCCCTGATAACAGCTGCCCATATCAGCTATACCCTAACACAGGGTACACACTAATCTGGGTGGTGTCTGGTCCCAGAGGGCCACATGTGACTGCAGGATACAGATGGACACCAAATTACCTTCAGCTGCACTGCAAGGAACACCTGTCACACACTGGTAGTGATGGAGGTGTACAGCAGGACCTATCTCTAGCACCACATGTACTGCGGACCTAGTGCTGGGCACCCATCCTATCCCTCAGGGTGAACACAGAACCTGCACAATGGCATGGTCTGTAGCTACTCTTTGCCAGTATCACGCACTGTCAGTTTGTCTTTCCAAGCTGAGGTACGGAGGGGTGAAGACCCCATTTGGTGATCAGCTGTAGACAGCTATTCAGCATGTGCATTGCATAATGGGTACTGGTGATGTTACCCTATCCTGGCACTCAGAGCAGACAGTTTGTGCGGTGACCTGCAGTCCTTCTGTACCCAGCCATTGCTGCGACATACACCACGGAGGTATAGCCTAATGGTTAATACAATGCCATTCTCGCAGTGTTCATGGGTTCAATTTCTTGTTGTTCCCTCCTCTCATGCCTGTCCTACTCAAATAGTGTGCATGCCTGTAACAGTCATATTTTTATTTTATTTATT
>CM066035.1:648949695-649065073 GCA_033557465.1 Ichthyophis bannanicus
ATAAGTACCTGGCAGGCTCCAAAAAAGGTAGACCATATCACATGCTAGTGTCCGGGTAAAGCACGTGGATTTGCTTGGTGCATTTTAATAAAGACTGATGGACGTGCCTTCCATGGACTTGTCCAAACTTTTTTAAAACCCAGTTTCACTAACAGCTTTAACATAATCCTCTAGTAACAAATTCCAAAGTTGGATTACGCGTGGAGGGTGCAAAAAAATATTTTCTCCGATTGGTCTTAAATGTGCTTATGTTGTCGCTTCATTGCGTATCTCGTGGCCTTTACTCTTTTGAAAGGAAATAAACAACCAATCTTTTACCCGTTGCAACCGGTTTTTTTTGAAACTGGAAATGCAAATGAATCTTTTTTATTGCTGCCTTGGACACGCCTCCATCACACCCTTGTGCAACATAGAAGTTATCATGCTGGAAACGTAAAATCAGTGCTTTATAAAATTATGTCTGGTGCATGGTTGTGATTGGCACATCTGCTTGGGCATTTTTTAGTTGTGCAAATCATAAATTAAAAACTTCTAAGGACCCCCATAGAAATTTTGGCATCGGCCTTGTGCACCTCCTCCAAAGTCATGCACAAGTGTCGAGGCTCCCTGATCATTAGGATCCCAGGATCCACACCAGTAAATCAGGGGCAATGGTGCTAACCACTGTGGTGTATAACACTACCTCCAAAGTTCAATAAAGCATTCTTAGCTTGGCTCCTTAAGAGGCTCCTCTTATTACCATCTACTTTTAAGATATGGCACATTAAGATTGCCTACAAGTGTAGATGCCCAGTGCGTGCATGCCACTTCTTTTCTGCATGTGTCGGCAATCAAACTTGCAACTCCAGGGCCGACCCGGCCACTTTGCGAAAATAGGCAGGCAACGTTAGGGCGGCTGACCTCCATGCTGAGCCAAAGCCCGTGCTGCAACCCATGCTGTTGCCCCCTGCTGCTGAGCTGATTTTGGCAACAGGGATGGCTTGGTGGCACGCGGCAGGGCCATGAGCTTCGGCAAAACGTGGCCTGCCTTACTTTTCTGGCTCGCCTGAAGTTGTGTCAGAGATGAATCAGAAGCAGCACGGCCAGGGTGTGGTGCCTAAGTACATGGCCTGGCCTCTGCCAACTGAGCACCCTCGACCTCGACCCCCCTGCTGCCAGAATCAGTGGCTTAAGCGCAGCTCAGCACCAAGCGGGAGGGGGGGGGTCATGCCAGACCTCTGCCTAGGGGCAGCAGAAAAATACATTGGGCCAGCCTTCTCTGGACTACTCCTGCATATCCTAATGGGTATTTTACAAGAAGCTTGTCTTCTTTGGCAGAGCCTATTGTACAATACTGGTGAATTGCAAATGTTTTGGAACTGGACGTCCCCCATTTTCCAAATAGAGCCCTGTGGCAAAAGGAGGCTTTGCAGCAAACAAATGAATAGCAAGAGGAAAGGGGTGACAGGCCTTTATTTTAAGTGCCTTGATTAGGGATCAGTGGAAAAGAAACATGAGTAAAAAAACAGCACACCAAGATCACCAAGAGAGGCTAATCACTCATTGCTGTGAGGTGCTGAGAGCAGAGTGCATTGTACTGGTGTGGATCTGAGCAACAGGATGTGGTACCTTTTTTATGTGGCATACCTGCTCACATCTCAAGGCACACCAGTGCACCATTGCCCAAATGGGTAGGAACAACAACTAGTACTAAAATATTTATACTTACCGGTCTCAACCAAACAGGTTCTTGTTTAAACAATGCAGCTTTTCTGTCAGATCTGTAAATGCAGTAAACGCAAAAACTGACCTGAAGGTATGCTTTCTTTGCTGGTTACCATAAGGAGTTGCGCTTCTAGGCATGTACCCTTACAGTGCAACCCACTTTCTTAGTTGTTGTTTGATGTCCAAGTGAGAAGAGAAGAAGAGAGCAGCAGAACTCGATAGGGCAGAAATACCTTAATGGCACTGAGTTTATGACAAGGGCAGCAGGGACAGAGGAAATATGTACGCATTGCCGCTAATTTCTGGCACCTTTCAATGAGATTTTCAGTCACAGGATTAACGCAGCTGTTGGGTGGTGTCTTGCAAAGACGTAGTGGTCACCTTTGAGAAATGCACATACTAAAACATTTTTAGAGTGTGTTTTAGGCGGATAAAGCCCAATAGGATAGGAATTGATCTTTGTTACTAGGGATTTTTGACTGCCATTTTCTGTAGAAAAGCTTCCATTTCAGAAAGGTCACAATTTATATGTGGAACTGTTCATGTCATGTCTATGATGAATCGGGGGGGGGGGGTTGGGACATGTCCAGTTGGCCATTGCCAGGGTGGCATCAAATCTTGTCACCCAGCGTGGGACCCCCACAAGGTTAAGGCAGGGTGCTACACTGAGGCCGTAATCTTGAACTCAGGGCCATAAAAAGGATATAGCACAGCCTTGGCTATGCTCTCTGGGAGTTGTAGTTTCGCTTATAGACACAGCCAAGAAATGGAGTTGCGGACCGCGTGGTAAGGATCAAAGACAGGATTTTATTCCCCTTCCGGGACGGATTCTTTTTATAAAGTGAAAAACATAGACAGATAAAACCCACTTCGGGTACAAAAGAGACAAAATGTGAACAAAAACTGCTTCTTTCTCCAGCTTCTTTACAAACCAAATGGAAAAGGTATTTTAAACAGTCCTTCTTCCCAACAAACATAAACCCTTTCTCTGTTATTTCCCACAGTTAGAAAGTATCACAGCTGCTCACTTATAACATAGAGAGGAGATCTCGTCTGCAATTGTGAGCGTACAATCCATGTAGTCAACAGTGGGTTGGTCCGCCCCCTGCACTTCACACTGCATGTCCTCCTACGTCTCTGTTGGCAAACAGTTTTCTTTTTCAAATACGCTAGACGTGGTTATTTAGCAGTCCTCTCCCTATCACAAGAGGAGCGACTTCTTTCTTCCTCTATTAACTGTATTTGAAAAACCAATTACCGTATTCCACTAGAGTTCTTTTTTCTTTGAGAGCCCTTCCAACATGCTGACAGGTCATATGGTAAGTTACTGCATTCAATTCTCTTGTTCTATTAGAGGTAATAGCTTTACCTTCTGGCTCTCTCAGTTTAGAGTTCCTCGGACACAGCTGAAGCTACCGGAGGCTGGAACAGAACGGCAAATTCCTTTGACAGGTTTTTCCCTTTTGGCTTTTCCCCCAGGTACAAAACTGTCTTCAGGACAGAAGACTTTATCCCTTTCCTGTCCCTGTAGCCTGGGCAATTGGCTTTTCCAGAATGACTCAGCATGGCTTTAAAACTTTCCTTCTCATGGTTACGCTTTCGTATAAGCGCTTGCTGTGTTCAAAAGTATCTGTGCACTCGCCTTCTCTGGAAGGACTCCCCTGGGTTTCTCTCTCTCAAGCCTTGGAGCTTAAACCTTTCGGTTCTCCCAGCACTCTACAGTGGCTCCGCTCAGCAACCCAGACCTTCCAGCAGAATGTCCTGGGCTTCTGGGGTTCTCTGCCCTTTCCGAGTTCCTCCTTGACTTCTCAGGAGTTTCTGCAGTGCTGCTCTCTCTGACCTCTCTGCTAATTCCTGTAAAACTCTCCTGGCACTATTCTCTGGCTTTCCAGGATTTCTGTGTTCTAGTGCTGTCTCTCTCAGCTCCGTCTAACCCGAACCCTGGACTTGCACTCACTCCACTACACCTTCCGCCTTCACTCTAAACCTCCACTGATGGAGGTTTATCCACGTGTGTATCAAACCCCCCGCCTCCCTTTCAGCTGGCTCCTCATTCCCTAATGAATTCCTGAAGCCTTCCTGCAGCTTGGGCATGTTCTCAGAGCTTTGGAGACCTGTTTTGTTATGTTGCCTATAGCAACTCCCTGTAAGGTGATATGTCTGAAGTGTCAGTGTCAGATCCATATCTATATTTCTACTTATTTCCATGGGTCATGTTCTGCTAGATCCACCTTCGTGACAATCTACAAGTGTACTACCAATTGCAATATGAAGGATGCAGCATGGTAAAAGATCTAAAAATTAATTGTCCATTTTCCACCCCCAACCCTTTCCACCTGCTTTCCACAAACATGAATAGGAAAAATCATGCTGGTGCTGCTGGCCTGATGCTTGCTCTTCGTTGCCTATACAGCGTGGGATTAAGCGAAATGCTATCTAGTCCCCCCCCATTCCAAATGGTTTAAAATACAATCCCCCTCTCTTAATCCGTCAACAATGAGGGGGACGAGAGAGGCCCTCTGTAATTAAGAGAGCAAGCATCCACGACATTACAAGTCTAGATTTGGCAAAAATGGAAAAGATCCACATGTCATGTGCTTGACATTAAAACAGTCAGTTCTAAAATGGAACAGCAGCTTTCCCCACAGTTAAGTTGATGGATGTCCACCCAGTGAGTTTCCCACAGGTATTCCTCTGGCCAAATGACTCCTCCCACTGCAATGCGGATGCTCACCCCCATTCATTTCCTACACTTCCTTCTTAGATCTGAAAAACCATGTCCGCAGTGAGGGGCAGAGGTAAGTTGTTTCTACATCAGACTTACATGGTGCACACCCCCTCCTCTAAAATTGGGACCGATTTGCAGATGCTTTCACATGGACATTGCTGCAGCCACATAAAGGGCCTTTCTAAAACATGCCATTATCTGAAACACCATTTGATTGTAGCTTCATCATACATTTTTCAATGTTGAATTTGTCCGTTTGGATCAGATCTGGAAATAGGGGTTGCACATCTGAATTGATCTGAATAGGAACTTGTTTCTAAACAGTTGATTTTTGTTCGGTTTAGAGGTTCTAAACTGCGGGGTATGTTTACTAAATTGTGGTAATGTCCCCCGCGTTAGGTTCCGCAGTAAAGGTACAGATGCACATATAAAGGCGTGGGCTGTGCATCGTTACAGCAAGCTGTATCAGCTAACGCTCGTTACAAGGCGCCTTATAAGGCACCTTAGAAGGCACATTACAAGGCGCCTTGTAAGGTGCCTTATAAGGTGCCTTGTAAGGTGCCCTGTAAGATGCCCCATAGGGCTCCTTAGGCTAAGCGCCGTATTAGGCACCCCTGGACAAGGCACTGTAGAAGGCACCCTGGGCTATGGAACCATAGGTTAAGGTGGCCTAACAAGGTTACGGTGCCCTAGGTTAGTGTGCCCTAAGGGCTGCAAGGTGCCACAGGATGACATGCATGACCTGTGAGGAACAGAGACAGATAAAGCCCTAACACTAGATAGAGCACCAAGGAAAGGCAATGAACCGGTGAGTGAAGGAGTGAGAGCTGGGGATCCGCTGGACCTTCCACATCTGCGGGCATCCCATGTGGCTGCCAGTACTGATGACAAACATGGTGGGGCAACTGCACCACAGCACAGGGTGTTGGCAATGTAAAGTACTGGAAAGACAGTTGGTGGCAGACGATGGAATACGTTCCCCCAGTGGAGGCGGAGGTAGCAGGATAGTTACAATGATGGGTGGACGAGGAGTGGTGGCACCATGCAGATCAGGCACAGCGAGGCAAGCACAATGAGGTGCAATGCAGGAAAGGGTAGCAGTGCAGGACATGGGGTAGCAGCCTGCACAGGCAGACAGGACTTCGACACAGCTGACAGACGCAGATAGACGGACCGAGGGAATGTTGGCTATTTATTTATTTTACATTCTCTTATATACCGCGCTATTCTGCATCATTGCTTGTTACATTGAACAAACTGAAAATTACATTGAACAGGTCATCATAACTTGGAGATAACTATTTTACAGGGAACATGGGCTATGGAGGGTTAAGTGGCTTGCCCAAGACCACAAGGAGCACCTGTGGGACTAGAAACCCCAGTCCTTCCGGCCCAAGGTTGCTGTCCTCTAGTGGGATTTGACCTTCCAGCCTGAAGTACCTTGCCCCAACCACTAGACCACTCCTCCACTCCAATTGTGGCGAGGTATTAAGGGCTGGCAGCACAAATCTGCAAAAATATAGCTTAAACGAAAATGACGATCCAAGCTCTTATGCCCAAATACCTCCACATGTATATAGTTGCATATGTTATGTTCTTTTTTTACGCTGTTCGACACTACAATACGTTAGTTAACTTGATACTCACGGTTCTAGCTTAAATATACTGTTTGTTTATTAAACTGTGTTTGTTTAATTTATGATGTTCTATGTAAAAGTTATGACGATCTATGTAAAACAAACTGAGCTTTGTTAATTGTTGTTAATTGAACACAGCAACTGAACTTTGGAAGATGCGGTATATAAATGTTTAATAAATAAAAAATAAATAAAATAAATAAAATAAAAATATGACTGTTACAGGCATGCACACTATTTGAGTAGGACAGGCATGAGAGGAGGGAACAACAAGAAATTGAACCCATGAACACTGCCGAGAATGGCATTGTATTAACCATTAGGCTATACCTCCGTGGTGTATGTCGCAGCAATGGCTGGGTACAGAAGGACTGCAGGTCACCGCACAAACTGTCTGCTCTTAGTGCCAGGATAGGGTAACATCACCAGTACCCATTATGCAATGCACATGCTGAATAGCTGTCTACAGCTGATCACCAAATGGGGTCTTCACCCCTCCAGTAACCTCAGCTTGGAAAGACAAACTGACAGTGCGTGATACTGGCACAGGTAGCTACAGACCATGCCATTGTGCAGGTTCTGTGTTCACCCTGAGGGATAGGATGGGTGCCCAGCATTAGGTCTGCAGTACATGTGGTGCTAGAGATAGGTCCTTCTGTACAACCTCCATCACTACCAGTGTGTGACAGGTGTTCCTTGCAGTGCAGCTGAAGGTAGATTTGGTGTCCATCTGTATCCTGCAGTCGCATGTGGCCCTCTGGGACCAGACACCACCCAGATTAGTGTGTACCCTGTGTTAGGGTATAGCTGATATGGGCACTGTTATCAGGGCTTTCAAGACTTGCATGAGGTTTGGTGTAGCATTGCGTTTATAGGAGTGGCATACACTACATACCCCAAAGGGCCTACCTCACCCCCTTTTTGTAGGTAAGAGACAGGTGCCCCAGCCCTGGTGAAGCAACCTCCATCCTGCTGGTATAAGACAGCCCCCCAGGGTTCGTGGGCCAGAGCTATACCTGTGACTGGAGCAGTAGCAGACCAGCAGCAATGCTGGGGTTAGATCTGGAAAACCCCAATTGCCTCACACCACCTGTCTGCCAGTCACTGTCAGACTGTACCTTATAGGTGTTTCCAACCATGCACAGTCTAACTGCAGACAGTCCACTAGCCACATGCTCACAGAGGAACTATGTGCACCAAGCAGGTATCTCAGTGATTAGGGCCCCAGCACTGGGAAACACAAAAGTATCACTGGAAGCAGAGAGTGTAGAGCACTATGTGGGAACCTAGACATGCCATGGTCACTGCACAGTCAGAGTGAGTGCCCTCCCAGCATGGCCATGCTGTGGCCACCCTGTCCATACAGGTGGTGGTCGGGCACTACAGTGTCCCAGCCATTGCCCCACACCCCGTGAAGATGCATCCTGGCCAATCCGCCCTGTCTGGGCCATACCCACAATACCTTGCTCCTCATTATGCACATATTCAGGCTAACGCTGGTAACAGTGGGACATTTTGGGCCCAGTGGGGGGTGGGCAGCCACAGAACAAGGGATAGACATACACACACACACACACACTCCTATAGCAGCATTGTGCAAAGATAGGGGTGGTTGGCAACCCTGGCCACCACACTGGTCCTGATCACAGTGCCAACATTGCTAAACTGTGCAGGAGTAGTAGTAGAGCTCTGGTGATAATTGCAGATCAATGCTGGGGCCACAGCCTAACTCTCCATGCATCTTTGGATTGTGAAGCCTGTGTGAGTGGGTGTTTGTACCCCTGTTCACCGCTGCTTTGGGCTTTGCACGTGTTGCTGTTGTATCTGCATTGTAGGGTAAAATATAGGTCTCTGTCGGTCCGGTTCTCACAGAGTATATATAATAATAAATCCGCAGATAAACTCTGTACTGCAACTAGAAAGTAGTATTAGGTCTTCAGCAGACTGATACTTGTTTCATCAATTACTGAATCTTACAAATAATCAAGCTGTTTTACAGGTAGCTATGTGGTCTCAGTACCTTCGGGCTAATGTCAGTTAACCTGACTAAGCACTCCCATTTTCACATCAAAGACCACTGTAATAGACCACATGGCAGCTATATTACAGTGGTCTTTGATGTGAAAACGGGAGTGCTTAGTCAGGTTAACTGACATTGGCCCGAAGGTACCGAGACCACATAGCTACCTGTAAACAGCTTGATTATTTATAAGATTCAGTAATTGATGAAACAAGTATCAGTCTGCTGAAGACCTAATACTACTTTCTAGTTGCAGTACAGAGTTTATCTGCGGGTAAAATATAGGAACATGCTCTGCAGGAAGCACAGCTGGGACTTGAACCTGTGACCCTCTGCTTCTAGACACACTGGCTGGGTGTACTGCACCACACTGCTGCCAACAGATGCAATGGTAGATCCCTGGAGCTACCTGTACTTTTCCTCAGCCAGACCTTTTATGTTTGCACTGCAACACCACATACTGGTATATGTCATGGCCTTGGTCAACTGCAGGCAGGTGCCACTGCCCCTCCAGCACGGGCACACACCCCCTGCCATGCTGACATGACCATATGCTGTCGGTGCTGGTAGTGCGCAGTCCCAGGCCATCCACTGTGTGGGTAGGTGGTCGCCTAGGGAGCGCGATCTGGGGCAGAGGGCATACATGAGCATCCTCACATCCCCCCCATCACCGCCTACCAATAGTATGTCCCTTCCGCTTGGGGGAGGGTTGGCTGGGTGGATGTCAGGTCAGTGCCCTGGCAACTGTTAGCTCGGGTGGACCAGGTAGATGTAGGTGGATTGTATTTGGCCTTTGTCAGCTGCTGTCTTGCTGATTTCCAGTTTCTATGTTCCTATGTGCCACCTAGGCGCCTGCCTAGTCCACCCTGTGCCCCAGCTGCCCCAACTACATGTCCCACCTGCAGCCCCCTATGCCATTTGCACCATTGCCATAGTGGGCCTTTCATACTTGGGCACTATGCCTGTTACTGCAAATGGAGCACTACTATCACCTTTCTTGGGCTCCCTGCCTATGCTGTACATTGCTGACACTAAAATGGTTCCTCTCTCCTGCAAATGTGCATCTAACGGCAGATTTTCATTCGCGGTAGGATTCAGCCCTTCAGTTCAGCGCGTTAGTGGTGCAGGGAGCCTCTCTTCCCGCCCACTCCCCACCCATTGACCCCTTCTCTCCGCCCTCTCTCCACCCTCTGCGGTGTTTACCACGGCCAGGAACGCTAAACGCTCGTTAGGTAACGTTAAACGTGTTAACATTACCTAACGAGCGTTAACATAACCTAACGAGCGTTAAACGTAGCCGCTGCTACATTACCGCAGTTTAGTAAACATACCCCTAAGTGGATAAGTCCTATAAAAATCCAAATCCTTTTCAACTCATTTAAACTGGGCCCATGAAAATCTATGAGGGTAGCAAAGCATCTTGTGTTCTTGTGACATTGCTGTTGCCCTGCCTGAGTCCTGTGGTTCTCTCCAGATGCTTTGGGATCTTGGATTGTGGCTGCTGCTTCTTCATCTGCTCTTTTTACCCTGCTTCTCTCCTTTGTTCATTGTTCTGCTGTGTTAATATTAGTCTTCTTGCTAGATCATTTGATTTTGTGGCACTGGCCCCGATTTTGGTACTGTTTTGCCTCTTTTTTTCTGGCACTTTGGGGTCTTCGTGTATTGTTGGTGTTGCTTTGCCCCTCCCTTGGATCCTTGGGATGTTCCTGTCTCTGTCGATGCTGCTTTTGCCTCTCTCTCTCAATGCTATGGGGAGTTCACGCCACTGCTGTTGATGCCCTTTTGCCCACCATGAGGGTAGTTTCATAAACCTCTTTGCAGCTAATGACATGCCTCAGTCTAGTGGAGTGGAGGAGTAGCTTAGTGATTAGAGCAGTGGCCTCTGACCAAAGTGATCAGTGTTTGAATCCCACTTACTCCTTGCAGCTTGGGCAAGTCACTTAGCTCACCATTGCCTCCAGTACAAGCCCTACATTGTAAGCTCTCTAAGGACAGGGAAATACCTTCAGTACAAGCATAACTCACCTTGAACTACTACTGGAAAGGTGTGAGCTAAATACAAAATAAATACATATCATAAAGTCATGGCACTTGCACATGTCCTAAAACAGGCAGAAATGCATATGCCTAGATCATTCATAAATGCATATAAGTTATAAAATAACTTATACAAGATATGCATGCGATGGGACTTACAATGTGCTTATAGAATAGCAACTGACTGAAGCACATGCATAGGTGCTCATTCACGTGCATATGACCTTTAAAAAAGGGATTTCTGAGCATAAATAACAAATAGCCCTGCAGCTCCCTCTTAAAATTAGCCCCCGCTTGTGTTGTTTTGTCACTCCTTGGGGGCTCTGGCATGTTTATGCTGCAGTTTGGACTCTGTCCCTATTATGATGACTTGTGCTTTTCATGCCATAGCAGGTGTCCTTTGCTCCTCTTTGGTGCTATGGGGTGAAGGGTCTTCATGCTACACTTGGGAGGTCATTCCAGATCATGAATAGGGATTTGTACATGCGGGTGGGGATGTTTATGTGCCAAAAACATCCCAGACCATATTCTGAAACACTGCTGGCATGCACGTCCATGGTGGTAACATATGGATCTCAGAACAAGCCCAGAAGGGGTGGAACAGGAGCATGGTCAGCCACGGAGACATATAAAATGTATTCAGGAAAGATCTGTGTGCATGTTGTTTCCCAGAAACATCCATATTATTCCTGCTGAAACATGAAATAAGACCAGGACTTTAAACTAATTTTGCTCTTTCTCGTGCAATGCGTCCCTGTGTGATGGAGTGTTTGGGTAATACCCCATCCCCCACAGGGAAACTCCCCAGCCAAGCCTAGCCCAAATAAGATATTGCACTGTAAAACCCCTGTCCTTTAAGAAGAAAGACTGGAGAATTTATTTATTTATTTATTTATTTATTTATTTATTTAAAGTTTCTTTTACTATACGCGCTATTCGACATCAGCGCGGTTACAGTGAACAGAAATTACACTTCACAAAATTGGGAAGGGTGTGGCCAGGCTCCAGGCTTTATTCCAGGAAGCAAAGGGACCTGGAGAGAGAAGAGCCTGAGGTGTTTCAGAGTACGGAATGATCACCTATCTCTAAGGAGATCCTACGGGAAGGAAGGAGCCGGGGTGTTTCCTTGTTGGTCAGCAGGCTTGTGGTGCTATTGCTGTGAAGCCCAGAGTGAAGAAACTTTGGGGGAGGAGAGAACTGTGTCTCTGCTACTGCCGTGAAGCAAGCCCAGAGTGAAGGAATTTTGGGGGAAAAGAGAATGGTTTCTCTGCTACTGCTGTGAAGCCCAGAGTGAAGGAACTTTGGGGGAGGGGAGAACTGTATCTCTGTTACCACTGCTGTGAACTCTCTGTAAATAAAGCATTTTCCTCCACCTGGCTCTGTGTCCTGACCTGCTCACAGCATCCTACAGTCCCATATTGAAGAATGATTGTGACAAGTATGTTTTGAATTGATGTGACTGCAGTCTGGAAAAACACAAGATGCAGTTTCAAGGTACAGAGAGCAGAGGTGAGGGAATTTTTGTAAGGTCACAACACATTAATAAACACCCTTACAGAAATATTAATAAAAGCAATAGTGTGTTTTTTCTGGCTATGCACTAATGTGTTGCTTGTTGCTAAAGGAGCCATCCAGGGGATCTAACAATTCCCATGTTCTCAAAAATGGGACTGCTGATATAGGGATAGTATGGACGTGAGCAGGGCAAGGGTTCATTTTGGGTGAAAAAATGGAGATCATATTTGTAGTCGTGGTACCCCATGCTATTATGTTATGTCATAGCTTTTATGTATAGATTCAGGGCATCTTTTTGGCAGAATCATGTTTTTGTGACAGAAAGTGAGAGAGTGTGTGTGTGTGTGTGGTTTGAGGGGTATACGGGGGGATCTGGTGTGCTCATCTGTTGAGCATGTATTAGTGTTACTTGCAGTGCTGAAAGCCCTTATTCTGAGGGTCCTTTATTATTAATAAATAGGGATATGTTTTGACATTTTGCCATAGGGAACCAATGCTGATTCCTTTTGGTTATATTTCATAGGGTATCTTAATAAGATAAGATATTGTTGGCAGTGTGATAGGACAGTCATACATCTGCAGTGCCAAGCACTGGGAGAGATGACTGATTCTTTTTAACATCTTTGTTAGTGATATAGCGGAAGGGCTGTCGCGTAAGGTTTGCCTCTTTGCGGATGATACCAAAATCTGCAATAGAGTAGACATCCAGGAAGGTGTAGATAACATGAGGAGGGATCTAGCTAAGCTTGAAGAATGGTCTAGAATTTGGCAGCTGAGATTTAATGTTAAAAAATGTAAGGTCATGCATTTGGGCTGCAGCAATCCAAGGGAGCAATATAGTATAAGGGGTGAAGTACTTTTGTCCACTAAAGAAGAGCGGGACCTAGGTGTGGTTCTGCCTGATGATCTTAAAGTAGCTAAACAAGTAGAAAAGGCAACAGCAAAAGCTAGAAGGATGTTTGGATGCATAGGGAAAAGAATGGCCAGCAGAAGTAAGGAGGTGATAGTACCTCTGTATAAGTTTTTGGTGCGACCTCATTTGGAGTATTGTATGCAATTCTGGAGACCGTACCTTCAAAAGGATATAAACAGGCTGGAGTCGGTACAAAGGATGGCTTCTAAAATGGTTAGTGGTCTTCATTATAAAGCATATGAGGACAGACTTAAGGATTTTAATATGTACACCTTAAAGGAAAGGCGGGATAGAGATGATATGATTGAGACGTTTAAATACCTCCGTGGCATAAATGCACAGGAGGAGAGCCTCTTTCGATTGAAAGCAAGCTCTGTTACGAGGGGACATGGGATGAGGGTGAAAGAGGATAGATTCAGGAGTGATATGCAGAAATATTTCTTTATGGAAAGAGTAGTGGATCCGTGGAATAGTCTCCAAGTGGAAGTGGTAGTGATGAGAACAGTATCTGAATTCAAAGAAATATGGGACAAACACAGAAGATCTCTAAAGGAAAAAGGGGACTGTTGTAGTGGTTGATATGGAAGGACAGACTAGATAGGCCATGTGGTCTTTTTCTGTCATCATGTTTCTATGTATTGCTAGCATTCCCCGGATTGTCCCATGAGGCCTACATCTCTACCCAGCCAAGGATCAATGAGAGCTGCGACAGTGGTGATATATGTGGAGTCTGGCTACTTGGTATAATGGCACAGGGATCTCCCTTCCAGTCCACACAGCCCAGACCAGGGGAGCAGTGCCACAAAGCTGACTGTAGGAAGGCAGACAGGGTTGCCCCACAGATAGCAGATATATACAGACTGACATACACCATGGTGGGACAGGTGTAGCTGCTGTGAGAAATGCCAATACCCTGATAGGTGGGCCTCAAATGCCATAGCCAGAAGGCCCTACTACTACTACTACTATTACTGATCACTTGTATAGTGCTACAAGAGGTACGCAGCACTGCATAGACACATGTAAAAGATAGTCTCTACTTAGCAGAACTTATAATCTAGTCAAGACAGACAACACAGCAGCTGTGGACAGGATACATGCAGGAAGAATGGTCAAGAAATGCAAGGGAGCTTAGGCAGATCAGATCCAACAATGGCAATGATGAGGTGAGCACTCAGCCTGGATTTGAGAGGGGCCAGAGACGAAGTCTGGCATGCAGACTCGGGTAGAATGTTCCAGGCATAAGGAGCAGCAAGGTGAAAGGAGCGATGTCTGGATGTGGCAATAGAAGAGAAGGGCACAGAGAGAGAAGCAATCTGACAGAAGAGCAGAGTTTCCAGGGAGAGGTATAGGAGAAATAAGCTGTGAATAGTACTGCAGTGCAGCAGAATGAGCACAATTATGGGCCATAGGCACTAAAAGGGCATATGTTTGTTGCTCAGCAATGCTATGCATCCTTTGGAGAACTGCAAGGTTAGTTTGGTGTTTTGTGCACTTGGTGAGGGTCCATCCCTAGCAGTTTAAAGCGTGTTTTGTAGAGATGACAAGGGCTGGAATCACTGGGGATAGTTCCTAATGGCCACATACCATTTGATGCAAGGTATGTCCTGACATACATATTCATATTTACATTCTTAATGCCATATTGGGTGCACTGGGCTTATCTAGCACTTTTCAGGGCCCGAGGGGGACTGGTGTATGGTCTAGGTGCAGCAGCATTTGTCATTTGTAATTGGTATTTATGTCTAGTGTGCATCAGAAAACTGCTGTCTGTGACGAGCAGCTTAGGAGATGCACATTTTTCCTGAGGGGCGTGGCATCCACGGGTACATCGCGGGGGAATGGGCACGATCTGAAACATGTAACTTTTCCGAATACAGTGGGCGCATCGACATCCAAAATGTTTACCTGCGTCCAATTATATTGCCGGGCATGTATTTCTCCAGTAGACTGCATGGGCCGTGCCTGCACCCGCATGCGTGCACTGGCCAAAGACATCTATCTCCTCGATTCTAGACCCATGGGCATGTCAAGACCCACAGTTGCAGATTTAGATTCAAAAGGTGCCCGCTTTTGATTTAGACATGTCTGCAGGCCGAACATGCACGTTATGGAATCATGCTCTTGGTCTCTTAGGGTGCTATTGTCTCTGCTGAGATGAATATCAAGAATGACCTTTTATCAAAATAACTGTCAAACTTCCGCTGAATTGCATAGGTTCATTTTTTGTTAATGAATCCTCTTGGCACTGTCACAACAAAGAAGTGTCATATTTCTTTATCTGGATCTCAACTAGGACTGCACTAACCTTACAGTTTTGATCACAAATTAGAGCCTCGTCAAGTTGTTTCCAACACCAGTATCCTATCAAGATGGCAGCTGAATTATTCATCGCAGTGGGAGAAATATAAGAAACTCAAGGGTCAATATTCCGTGTCAGATCCCAGATAGGTTCTAGTGCTGAATATCTGGTTTTAATTAAAGCAGCAGCAGCCAAGCCTGAACCGCCGCTGCTGAATATTGACCCCTTAGAAATGATATTTACAATAAATCGATAGTCTTTGAGAAGAAGAAAGTGTTCTTTTCAATCAAATACCTTTGTGCCAGATCTGTGTTTCATTTAAAATATTGTGGCCCTGGTACTTAAAATCACTTATCTAGATAGCAGCACCTTCTATCCGAATAAGTATCACTGAAAATCGAAAGACCACTCCAGCACTATCCAGATCCTGCTGAACTGGGGCAAGGGTGGAGCATGGGCACTCCTTTAAATTGTACAGCGTGTCAATATTCAGCCCACTACTAACCAGATAACTTTAGAGAGTAAAAGGTATCCAGCTAGTTATTTGGATGGTGAGCTGAATACTGCTGCGATCTGGAAGCCGCACACAGTCGCAGCACTACGTGGATATTCAGAGCCGACAGCAAATCCAGACAGTGGAGCTGAACGCCAATAAATTATTTATTTAAACGCTGCAGCTGGTATTTAAAAAAATTGTCAGCTACGGTGTTTAAATTTGAGCCCATGTTTTTCTTCACTTGCATTGTGTATTTTGTCACTTATTTGATTAAAAGGGTGATTGTAAAAGTCATTTCCATTAATGCTTTATGTTCGGAAATTGTTTTTTCTAAAATTGCTCACCCATTATGTTCATTAAATTATGCTCATAGACACTGTGAGGCCAATTCCCATCGGGGCCCGTCCGGATGTTCAAAAATCTGGACGTGCTGGTCCTGCACCTGATTCTGAACTCGCGGGGTCTAGAGATCACCGCAGGATCAGAATCGGATGTAATAGGCCTGGACTGGCAGGCCATGCCCCAATTCTGAGATCCCAGACATCTAGCCCGTTCCCCACACAATGCAGCCGCAGCTCCTGCATGGAGGTCGGTGCCATGGCGTTCCCGTTGCCATGGCACTGTGGCGGCACCATGCAAGAGTCCCAACTGCTGGCCAGCTCCTGTTGTGCACAGTTCCCCACTACTACCCGACCCACGATCAGGCCTCCCAAGGCCGGGATTGGGCTGCAGTGAACTCCCTGCTCCCTACTCAACCTCCCTCCTGCTGTGTCTGCACTGCTTCCACCATGATCATCAGGGGGAACTTACTCCACTCCAAGGTGGAATAAGTTCCCTGTTCAAGCTTCACCTCCCGGACGTACAGGGTTGCGACTGGAATCATCCCTGTACATCCGGACCAGGGTTCCGCCATCGCTCCTCCTCCGGTCCACCCCCTCCCACCTCTGTCCAGAGAGCCACGCACATCTCTTTTTTATGTGCGGGGAGCTCTGTGTTGGGAATCGGCCCCCTGGTATTTAGCGGGGATGGACATCCAAACCGGACATCCATCTCCGCCTAAACACAACTTGGAATGACTCCCTGTATGCGCATAACTTCATGTGCATAGCAGAGAAGGATCCTGGGGAAGGAGGCAGGATCTAGATATAGTCAGGGTTTATAGGTATTTTTCAAGTTTTCTAAAGTATACATGTAAATTTTCTCAAAGTTTCAGAAAACAGGCAGATGTTACTTTCCGTTAGTCACTTCAGTGGAATAATTTTTAAAGGGCAAGTGCATACATACATACCTACCCTTTGAAAATTGATGTAATGCATATGCCTATTCATACGTAAGCAGGTGATACAAAATTACTTCTGATGTAAAAAAAAGCAGTTCATCATAAAAAATTAAATAAAATAAGTAAATGTCTTTCACTATCTTTAAAGTCTATCAGGATTAGAATTCTAACAAGAATAAATAAAACATGATAAACTTAAGTTAATTCTAACACAAAATATTACATTAATGTATGCACATAAGGGTAAATAATACATCTTTATGGCGACAATTTCCAACAAGATTTATGTGGGTAAATGGGGCTTATCTGTGGGAAACTCCTTTGAAATTTCATGCCTCCCCATTCAGAGAGAACTAAACATGTTATCCGCAGCTTGCAGGCCTTTCCCCATGGGCGAAAAGGAATAGTGCCAGGGCTGGGGCTATGGCAGACCCATGAAGTGTGCATGGCGATTTCATTTTGAAATCACCATGTACTTTGCACTGGTGGATAAAGGCTCCCCCAAATACCGGCCAGCATGGGATTTTTTTAAAAGGAAGCTCGATAAGGATCATCTCTCTCTGAAAATCAGCTTTCAGGCCTGGGGTGCAAATTATTTATAGGACTAAAAGCTCCTTACGGAATTAAAAATAATCCTCTGTAATGCTCTCTCCAATAGATAACTAAGAAAGAAAAAGATTATCAGGCGTTTCCCACTGATGACAACATACAGATTACCACTCAGTCTACAACCCCTTTACATTTTATCATACCGCTCTGTTAATCTCGGCCATTTCCCGCTGCTCTAGAACCCATTATGATAAGGATGCTATCCTTTGGGAGCAGAAGGGCTGCTGCTTCAAAATTTTAAAAAATGTTTTAAAACAATATGCTAAAAAGTTAACGTCATATATCTTAAAATATTACTCAGTCTGTCAATATATTCTTTTGAGAACTCTTGAGGAAGGTACTTTTGAAAGTCCGGAAAGTGAACATATTTAAATATATATCAACATTATTGGCTTTTTTACTAATTTAGTTTCATGCAGGACTGATTTTGCTAAGGCTTAAAGTTTATTTTAGTTACTGCGTACAAATATTTTCTAACCATTCAAAATGATGGTACATTAAGATGACCTATTGCCAGATACACAAAGATATTATGACAAAGTAGATTCTAGCCCTACCTTATTTCCCAGTGTAGTAAATCAAACGTATTGAAAGAACTGACAAAGGTCTTATCTAAAACCTTCGTTTCATATACTTTGTCAAAAAAGATAGCAAAGATATAAGGAACTCTAATTTTATCAGAGCTACTTTAACCACAGCTCACTGTAGTGATTCTTAATGAAATGATTACAAAGTTAATGTACATATAAATGCATCAAGACATGAACGCACAAACATTGCTGGTTTGTCTTCACCTGCATAGTTCAACAGAAAACATTGTAACAACAAGGATGTTTTCAGGTTTTAATAGAAATAGATACCAAATAAACCAAAAGAGTAGAAGCATTTGAAAAATACTTTACCTGCGAGTTCTGTGAAATCACTTGTCAGCTGAGGCTTCTCATTTCAGGTTTATCTATTTCCTTTATGGGAACGCACTTCTCAAATACCAACCCTCCCTTCCTCAGCTTAGTGTGATCATTTTCTAAGCCGTGTTCTGTTGCTTTCCTTTCCTGCGAGAACATAACAAGTAACCTTTAAAGGCGAAAATCTACTTTATTATAAATTTGTTCATATCAAGAAATCTGGTTGACTCAATAACCTTCAGCAGAGGTATATTTTTTCATTGAAGAGGATAAGACCTCTTTCAAACAAATTTTCTATTAAGGAAAAGGCACTGTTCTTTGTAAGCGCATACTTTAAAAACCTTATTAAATATTAGGCACTTGAATTAACATTTTGAGAATTTTTTTTCTGCTAGGATTACTGACAGGTAGGTCCGAACCAACAATGACAGATAACTGCAAAAATAATTACTTCTTCCTGGTGTCTGCTCATTTAGAGAAGTGGCCCCCCCGGAAGCACCAGAAGAAAAATACTAAGAGGTTTCAGCATGTGGATAGCCAAACAGGATGGTTTTGAAAAGAAAACTACACTGAAAATGTTTTTCATTCAAAGGTTGGCCAACCCTTTAAGCAGTATATAGCAGTGTTTTCGTGTCACCAGACCTGGTCAGGTGTACCACAATAAAGTCACCACTGCCCAGTGCTCAGGTCAGACCCCACTGTATTTTGCAGTAGTAAAACATACCGGTGGTGCTTCTCTGCCTGACAGGGAGCCAGTGCAGCTGCTGCAAAATACCTGTGACTGAATTGCGCCTTCCTAAGCCCCATATTAGTCGGTCTGCCGCGTTCTAAACCACCTGAAGCTTCCTGATCAGACAACCTGGCAATTGAGACGAGATAATACTAAGGCCTAAACCACAAGTCGTAAGGCTTCATGATCCAAAAAAGGCCAAAGCTGCTACACAACTCACAGGAATCCATAGGCCGTCTGGACTACCTGAGACACCTGTTGATGAAGACTTAAATTTGCATCCAAGCAAACCCCCAGATCCCGAATTTTCTGTCTCCAATCCATGCGAGTCCCCCCAATAGAGAGATCCGCCTGTAGACTAGCTTCCATCAGTACCCCACATAAAAGTACCTCGGATTAGGTAACATTAAGGACCAAACAGTGTGTATGTAACCATACAGTAAAATCTGCCAAACACTGATTGGCACATTGAAGTACTACAGCCTCATCATCATCCACCACAATTATCAAATGGATGTCATCAGCATACAAAAATCCTGAAAACCCATGTTTCAACACCTACCGGACTCATGTAAATATTTAAAAGGACCAGGGACAAGGCCAATTCCTGCGGGACCCCACAAACCAAAACCCACACCGTGGAGGACCTACCCCCTAGTGCACCCGAAACCGTTGATCAAACAGAAGCAAGGCCATCCATTGGAGGACCATTCCACCCATTCCTAATCGTGCCACCAAGATGTCCCAATCCACTCCAGTCTCTCTTTCATCCCTTTACAGAGGTAGGAAAGTCATGCACTGAGTACGGGATATGACTTACTCTGAGGATCTCTTTTTATTAAAGGTGCTAAGGTGTTGCATCTAATGCATCAAAAGTGGCAGAACTATGATACATTAAGTGAAACACCACCAACTTAACTGTCGACAGTTGACACGAAGCACTTTCCCCAAACGCGGGTTGCATTAATGTGGATGCACTTAACTTCACCTATTGAGGCGGTGATAGGTGAACCTGCACTAATGCAGTTAGTGCGCAGTGTGAACCAGATGCTAACTGCTCTGAGTTCACCGTGCCAACTCTCCATCCCTAGCCTGCCCACTTGGTATTGTCACGTGGGTTACACGGTTAGCACGGGACTTGTCTCTCACTAACTGTCATGGCCCTGCGTTAGCTGGCAATGCATGTCCCAGTGTGCCTTCAGTGCTGCCAGCTAGTGCCCTTTAGTAAAAGACCCCCTGAGTGCTGGGAGCAGCAGTATTGGAAGAGTTCTGTCAGCCACATGGGGCAGCAAAGACAGTTAACTGGCTTGATTGCATGTCCCTCAGAGTCTTCTCCTTCTGCACTTGTAGATATAGGGAGCTGGTCCATTGTGACAGGTTCATGTGTGTCTCTGCCGCCTCGCTCCCTTTGCTTTGGTTTGCTCACATTTTACTATATATTACTTTAATTACTCCCTTAGCAACTTCAAATAACTCAACAATGAGCCAATACCAAGATGCAAATAGCAGTCCATCAGCCAGATGGGGTTATCCACTTCTTTTACACTGAGAGCCACATGTATGATATCTTCCATTTGATGAGAGATGCTATGGGTGCACTCAGTGGAAAAGTTCCTCACTCTCAGAAAACAAGTCTGATCTCTGGAAGCTAGTGTATTAGATTTGGAGGACCTGAGATGGACAGTGACATAGATAGAGAACACTTTCAGGAGCATAGTAGAGAAGTACCACCTACTGTGTAGCAACATCTCTGCTGCCTTGGAGAAGAAGGGTCATCTGGAAGGAGTGTATCACCTTGCTGTGGCAGAAAATAATTCTGTTATCAAGGCCTGCCCTCCAGATGATACAATTTCCTCTCCCACCATGGATGTATCTCCAAAGCCAAGTGCCCAGGAGGCAAGGATTAGGATGGCTGTTGTAGCAGGCATTTCAATCATTAGACATACATAGGTGAGTGACTGGAGGATAGAGGATTGCTTGGCAATTTGCCTGTACGGTGCAAAGGTTGTGAACCCACGGACGGCTCTACCACTAGGCAAACTAGGCAGTCACCTAGGATACTAGTCCTCAAAGGGCACACATCATCGCCGCTGCTGCCATTGTCGCCCTGCTCCAGGGCCAGCAGCGGTGGCACTAGCTCTCAAACCGCAACACAGTGGTTCCTAACACTCTGGCACTGGAGGAGCTGGAAATGACACGTTGTGAAGAGTAGGAAATCACAATGCAGTGCCGAAGTGCAGATTAGTTGTTTACTCTTTCAAAAAGCAGAAAGACTAGGGGGCACGCAATGAAGCTACAACGTTGCACATTTAAGACTAATCAGAGAAAAAAAAAATTCACTCAATCCGTAATCAAACTGTGGAAATTCATTGCTGGAAAATGTCATAAAAGCTGTTAGTATAGCTGGATTTAAAAGAGGTCTGAACAAGCTCCTGGAGGAAAAGACCTTAAACCATTATTAAAGAGGATCAGGTAAATTCACTGCTTACCCCTGGGATAAATAACAGGAAATCTGTGTACATTTAGGAACCTGACAGGCAAGGGTGGCCCAAGGGTGTTGTAGTGTCATGTATGGAGATTAATTGCGGGGCCTCATTTGCATAAATATTTGCCTATCTACTGGGCTTCATTTGTATAAATCTAATTTATTTTATTTTAAAATGTGTATGCTGCCCATCTAAAATTTTAAGTGGCTTTCAAAGAAGTCCTTCACAAGCCTCTTTTTTTGTCCTAACAATGACTTGGGGCATGTTTACTAAAGATTAATGTGTATTAAGTGCCACTGTACCTATAGACATAAATGGGTGTTGCTGCACTTAGCTCACATTCAAATTTGTGAAAGCACATTAACCTTTAGTAAGCATGCCTCTTAAATAATGAGTGTCTGAAAACCAGTGAGATAAAGATATGCTACCATATTTCTGCATTACTATCCTCCAGTGCCAACTGCCAGGTTCACTACTACAAAACCCTGCTCATTTAGAACCCATAGCAAGCCTGCCATATCATGGCAGCACTACCAGGACTCACAGAGTACCTAACCCTATTTATCAAAAGGTAGCACTACAAATATTAAACTAATACATCTTACTGAGAAAAGAGAATAAGTGGGTCTACTACACAGAAACTAGATGAACAAAATAGCACAGTTCTGTCATGCATGCAAAACAGACGGTTCATCAAAAATAACAGAATAAGGGATCACAATTTAAAAATATGAAGACAAGAATTGAACTGGGAACCCCAAAAGCCAAACTCTGAATGCACCACAACACTGGAAAAATTAAACTATGAAATTAATTTTCTCTTATACTGAACAAAGCGCAAAGACATCAAAACACATTTCCCAGAGCGGACATATTCCAGTTAATAAATTCAAAATAAAATACTTTTTTTCTACTTTTTGTTGTTTGGGCATTTTATTTGTCATTCACAATTGCCCCAGTCTCTCTCTTCTGCATTCTTCATGTCTTCTGCTAACTCTCCATTGTCTGCTACCCATGTCCTTTCTTCTCTTCTCCTATTTTTTTTTTTCATTTTCTGTCTACATCTGTCTCTGACATACTGATCCTTCACTTTTTGTTCTTTTCTCCATTTCTTTCTTTACTCATTCATCCAGTCAGTTTCAACCCTCCGTCTTCAATCCCCTTTTGACTTTTCATCTAGCAACTTTCCATTTACCTTCTAACCTCCAGCCCAGCTCCGCCATTTCTCATCTCACTCCTTCGCTAGCCTCTTATTCCCCTCTGTGCCTCCTAGATCCCTCCATCACCCAGTTACTTTCTTCTTAGATATTCATTAACTCTGCCTTTTCTCCTTACCTCAGCATTCACTCTTATGCCCCTCTCAACTCTTCCCTCCGTATGATATTTTTTCTCCCCTCCAACACAAAATATCTGTTCCCCTCTTAATCCTCTCCACCAGTTTCTTTTTTTCTCCCCCCAGCCCCAGCCCCACTCCCTTCCAGTTCCAGCCATCGCAGCATCCTCCCCCTTCCAGTCCCATTCTTCCCATCCCCCAGCATCAGTCCATTTCCAGTCCTAGTTCCCCATTATCAGTCCTCCTCCAGTCCCAATCCCTCCCAGCATCATCTCTCTTGCAATCCCAGATTCCCCATCCCTAGCATCAGCCCATTCCCAGTCCTAGCCCCCCAGTATCAGTATTCCTCCAATTCCAGTTCTTCCATCCCCCAACATTAGCCCATTTCCCATTCTAACCCCAGTAGCAGTACCAGTGCCAGCAGCTCCCACTCCCCCCCACCCCATCACTCACATACACACTCACACATACATATACATGGTCCCACACCTTGGGGGTCCCAGTGCTGGCCTGGGTGGCTTGGGGGAGAACCGGTGAGGAAATGTCCCTGTTTAACCTCTACATAGTGACCCACGCTAGCAGGAAGCAACACAGCCGTGGGAGAAAAAAGAAACTGCTCCAGCAGGTCTTTACTCCCACGGCTGTGCAAAAGTGAGTTGGGAAGTCGGGCTTTGGTCCTCATCGGCTCCTCTCAAGCCAGGCAGGCCAGTGCGGGGCCCCCCCAAGGTGTGGGGCCATGTGCAGACACAACATTCCTGCACATGTCTCAGGCCAGACCTGTTGATAGGTACATGTGACCTGAATTGGCCACTGTTAGAAACAGGATATTGAGCTTGATGGACCTTTGGTCTGTCCCGGTATGGCATTTCTTATGTTCTTATGAGAAGGAAGCCTATTCCAAAAAGATGGACTTTAACCAGGGTGATACCAGGCTGCTGGTGCTAACACTGAAAAAGGAGATAGAACAACTTTTAAATCAGAACCTTGGCAAAGCCAAAAGTCACTCAGGTGTACATAGTTTGGAGTAAGGTATCTTTGAAAGATATTATCCAAACAGGGAAATTAACAGCATCCTGACAGAGGTTGCCATAAAGTGAAAAGTAGCCCATAAAGAGCAGACAGAGCTGAGAGTCTGCAAATAATCCCTGTCAACTGCAAAGTACTACTACTACTTCTAATCATATGTATAGTGCTACAAGGCATATGCAGAGCTGTACATATAGATGTAAGACACAGTCCCTGCTCATTAGAGCTTACAGTCTAATCAAGGTAAAACATATACAGTCCAATTCCCGAACATGCATGCCCAGGCCGCAGGCACATCCAAAATGAAAACGGGGCCGATTGTAATGCGAGTCCACATCCACGGACATAGACGCAGCCTCGGTACAGGAATAGGGGACATAGACATGCTCGGCATGGCACGAACAAATCCCAATGGTGTATGAGAGATGGGTATACACAGACAACAGCTGTAACATTCCCACACTCACCATATTTAGAAATGAGAGATGTATTCGATCCTGCCCGTCTCCCCAGTATACCTGCGAATGGCCACGCCTCATCTGTAAAACGCACATCCCCTAAGCCGCTGTGCTCACTGAAAGTGTTGTGCTGATGAAACTACACATGAAAGCTGTTGAGGCAAAGTAGACGATATAGTCCAGTCTGTTGCATGCCCAGGGCACTGCAAAATTAGCTCAGGGAACGGCAGGATAGTATAAAAGCAAGTAGAAGGTGATATGTTTGTCATGCACTGCAGTGCATCACAACAGACATGGCAGTAGAAGACCTCCCTAGTTCTGCTTGCTTTGGTCATCTCAAGAAAAAGTCTGTACAATGCTAGGTCAGGACCAGACAAAAGCAGAACTGATTCTCCATAGCTAACTGTCAACACATAGCCCTATCAGTAATGAGGGACCCTCAGAATGAGAGCAGTCAACAGGGCAAACAGCACTAACACATAGCCAAAGGCTCCATCATTGCTCTCTACAATTGTGCACATTTGTAGAGACCAAAGATGGTGTCTTCAGTTAGCTATGGTGAACCCGTTCTGCTCTTTTCTGCCTGCTAACACTGACACATGGGGATGCTGCAGTCATCCCTATGGTCCAGGAATCAGACTGCCATTCCTGTCTTCCACAGATTTCTGGATGAACACACACTAGATCCTCCTATGCCACATGCAAACCCCCCACACACTCACACTCTCACATGTATTCCCAAAAATGCATACTTCTGCGAAGAACATTCCCAGCACCTAACAATTACAGCATGGTGCCCCAAGACTTCATAACCAGTCACACTTTTTTGGCATTTGAAGTGTTAAGGACCCCTAGATCTACTCATTTAGCACATGCAGCGAATGTCAGCATTGACAGAATGAACACTGGGGCACTTCTTAATATTTATGTGGGGTGTTCCTTAATGTATCCTCACCGTACCACCTTCCCTCACCTCTGCTTTCTGTTCTGTACAACCACATCCTGTGTTTTTTCAGACTGCAGACACATCGGGACAAAACATACTTGTCACAGTCAATCGTCTAGCCGGGCTGCATTGCAGAGCCCTTATTCCCCACTTCTGCAGGATTAACTTTGACATATGCGGGTAACATTGATGACGTACACGGGCCTTTCCAGGATATGTTTTATACATCTCCACAGCTGGCCATGCTCCCCCTCCAGCCCATTTTCCACAATCCCTGTGGTAGGGCTGTGTATGTGCAGGGCTGCATGGTTTCGGCATACAGTTCTAGATGTTTTCGCATGACACACATCTATCCCTCACATCTAACCGACTTATTCGTGTTCTGGAATGACCCCATAGCGAAACCGAAGACTAAAATATGGTAAGATACACATAGAGTAAGTAGTGGACAAGAGAATGAGGAGCATCATGATCCAAAAGCGGCTTCCAAGAGGTGGGTTTTTAGCCTGGATTTGAATAGGGCTAGAGAAGGAGTCCGACACACAGACTCAGGTAGTTTGTTCCAGGCATATGGAGCAGCAAGATGGAATGAACGAAGTCTGGCATTGGCAGTGTCAGGGAAGGGCACAGATAAAAGGGATCTACTAGAGGAGCAGAGTTCCCGTGTAGAGTGAGATAAAAGAGAAAAGGTAGTGAGGAGCCACAGAATGAATGCACTTGTAGGTCAGTAGGAGAAGTTTGAACTGGATGCAAAAACTGATAGGCAGCCAGTGAAGTGACTTGAGAAGAGGGGTTACATGAGCATAGTGACACTGGTAGAAGATAAGCCGTGCAGCTGAATTTTGAACAGATTGAAGGTGAGAGAGATGATTCAGAGAGAGACTAGCGGAGAGCAGGTTACAATAGTCAAGCAAAGCATGTTGTAAATATAAATGAAGCACACTTCGAAAGTCGGTATACAAATGTTAGATGCCTAAAAAATAAGATGTGAGAGTTATAATATGTAACACTGAATGAAGAGGTAAATATAAAGCATCTTACAGACCTGGAAGGAGGATAACTGTAATACCAGAGAAAGAATTCATCAAAGTGATGGATGGGTAGTTCTATATGGGTGAAGGGGTAGAGTATAGTGGTGGGGGCATAGTACCATCTGTCTAGTCAGAATGAACAGATGATGAAATGTTATCAGAACTTAAGGAAGCTAACAAATTTGGTTACAAAATAATAAGAGGTAATTTCAATGACTCCAATATTAATGTGATAAATGTTATTTCAGCGTATGCTAGGGAGGGAAACATCCTAGATGAAATATAGTTGTGGTCAACATTATTGGCACCCTTGCAGTTCAACCCCTTAATGTCTAATAACTCCTAAAACAAAGTGGCCAGTGAAATGGCTTTGGACCATATATGTACACATATTTGACACATACAAGAATCAAATAAAACAAGACCAAATAAAAAAGGAAATAGTAGGAAATAGTATAAAAACTAGGAGATTGCCAGGACATGATTATTACAAATAATGACTCTCACACCAAGGAGTTAGAATACAAATACTAAGCACTGTTTAGGACATGATTATTGGCACCCTTATAAACAATTCAAATTGGTTTGAACAGAACCACCACATTCCCATTGCTGTAAAATTAGATGCACCTGTGATCAATTGTCAGTACTCACATGATTTGAATCAACCAATGAAAGATGGCTCTAATATTTAAAATGTCACATTTACTCCCTAGTCTATTTTCACAATGGTGAAGACAAGATAGCAGCCTGAGACCGTCAGAAAAGTCATTATTGCCAAACATCAAACTTCAAAGGGGTAGAAGGCCATCTCCAAAGACCTTGGAATGGCTATGTCTACAGTTTGCAATGTTATTAACAAGCTTTCTGCTCATGGAACTGTCAAGAACCTCCCAGGACGTGATGGGAAGAGGAAAACTAATCCAAGAAGTTTTGAAGGTTAGTGCGAACTGTTGGAAAAACACCATGCACAACATCCAAAGAGCTTAAGGCTGATTTGGAGCAAGCTGGAGTGGTAGTTTCAACCCGCACGATATGCTGTACACTAAACAAATAAGGACTTCATGGGCAAAGGCCAAGAAGGACCCCACTGCTGAAAGAGAGACATAAAAAGACATGCCTGATCTTTGCCCAAACCTACTCTAAGAAACCGCAATCCTTTGGGAAAATGTTCTGTGGACAGATGAAACCAATCTTGAGCTCTTTGGCAATGCAGACAAGCAATACATTTGTACAGGTGTAGAAATGAAGCTTATAAGGAAAAAACACCCTTCCTACAGTTAAATATGGTGGACGTTCCATAATGTTGTGGAGCTGTTTTGCTGCCTTAGGAATTGAAGGGCTGGAACGTATTAAAGGAATAATGAAGTCAGAGGACTACTAAGGTATTTTGAAGTGAACTGTGCTATCTTGTGTCAGAAAGCTATGTTTGGGTTGAAGGTCCTTTAGCAGGACAATGACCCAAAACATATATCCAAAAGTACAAAAGAATGGTTAAAAAGGAACAAATGGATTGTTTTAAACTGGCCAGCAATGAGTCCTGATCTCAATCCAATTGAGAACCTTTGGAAAAAGCTGAAATCTGTCATTGGTAAAAGTAATCCTTGAAGCATTCATGAGCTGGAACAAATTGCAGTTGAAGAGTGGAAGAAACTACCAGCAGACAGATGTATGAAACTTATAGATAGCTACAAGAAACGTTTGGAGGCTGTCATTACTGCCAAGAGTTGTGCAACCAAATATTAGTGAAGGGTGCCATTAATCTTGTCCAGGTCATATTTTGGTTTCTTTTCTCAGAAATTGCTAAGTCTACATTGCACAGAAATCTTTTTTTTATTGCTTTCTACCTTTGAACATAGTATTAAAATATTATGAAAAGATACAATTGGAATATGTCCAATTATTTCTCAAGATATTTGACAGAACATACCTAAAATGCAAGGGTGCCAATAATGTTGATCACAACTGTAGATGACTGCTTCATACAGCAAGCAGCTGGTTTGAAATTGAGATGAGGCAGAGAAGTTTTAGACCTAGTGTTGTTGTTGCTAATTGCCATCGAGTCGGTGTCGACTCATGACAACCCTCTGGATAGTTGACCTAACCTGTGTTCAGTCTTCAGTCAGGAGACTCATTGTTGATAGAGTGACACCCACAGCTGCTGTTATTATATTGATCCATCTCATTGCTGACCTTCCTCTTTTGCGTTGACTTTCTACTTTGCCAAGCATGATGTCTGTCTCTAATGATCTCTCTCTTCGCATGATGTGTCCAAAGTATGAAAGTCAAAGTCTTGTCATCTGAGCTTCTAAAGAAAGCTTAGGTTTGATTTCCTCTAGTACTGACTGGTTTGTTCTTCAGGCAGTCCACGGTATACACAGTATTCGTCACTAGCACCATAATACTTAGTGGAATGAAGGATTTGGTTTGAGTGGTTATGGTGTTGAGTCACTGGAGTGATGACACTAAGGAATTCTAGCATTTAACTTTCAAAAGAGAGACTATGGAAAAGGGTGCTGTGTACTAAAGTGCAAAGTGACTTTGCAAAAGTGCTTTTGTGCAAAAAAATAGCATAAACACCTGGAAATATGCAAAAATGCCAACGTGCAGGTGTTTTTTGTTATTTTTTTGTGCAAAGTATACTTTTGTCATGTCGCAAAACTGCACTTTGTGGGACTTCATTTTTATGCAGTCATCTACAGCTTTGGTCAACATTATTGGCAACCTTATCTCAGTTTTACAGGCAAAATCATGCAAAGCATCTCATTAATGCAAAAAACTGAGAAAGCATGAGTGCAAAAAGAGTTTCTTCAGCCTGTTTTCTCTGAAAAAATAATTACAGCTCAAGAGTGGTAGTTAGCTTTTCTAAAACTGGCTGCAAAGAAAATTGCCCATTTGTATGGCAATGGAAGCACAAATTTAAAGGCCCACCATCCTGAATTAGAGGCCTCCCAGGACCCCTCCTCAAAGGCAACCTCCATTCTCTGGTAGCCAAGTGGGCCCAACATTATCCACCAGCCCTGAAAAAAGGGTAGAGGGGTAAAGTAGAAAAAAATCCCCAAAGCTCTCCATCTTAAATCCCTTCCCTTTTCTGATCTGTTCTAATCCCAGCCTTGCCTCCCCCCAACCCCTGGCTTCTCCCAGAATGCTGATTCCTCCCAAGAGATCCAGGGCAATGAGGGCAGGAGTGATCCTCAGATGTTCCTGCCCCAGCAGCTGCCTATCACAAAAAGGCCCCAATGGGGACTTATACAAACATGTTGCTAGCTAACCCCCATGCTGTTGTCTCATGGTATTACCACTAGAGGTCAGATTGCCAAATAAGGCACACACTCTTTATTGGCAATCTGACCTCTAGTTGTAGTACCATGAAAATACCATTAGGGACCAGCTAACAGCATGTTGCTATCAGCAGTTGCCAGGCCAAGAGCCAATACGAATCACTCTTGCCTCCATTGCCTCATGGATCTCTTGTGGTGAATAATAGTCTTGGGGAGAAGGACAGGGGTGCAAGAAAAGACAAGGATGGGATGGGATTGGCTGGACTAGGAAGGGGGTGTGGCTTCAGGATGAAAGCTTTGGCAAGGCTTTCTTCTACTTTACCTCCACATCAGAGCTAGGGGGGAACATGAGGCCCACTGGGCCACTAGGGTGTGCGTTGGGATATCCTCTAATTTGAGCAGGTGGGCCTTTAAATTTGTCCTGCCATGATCACATCAAGAGGCAATTTTTTTAAAAGTTTGCACATGTTGCTAAGCCTAGAACACACAAGGTTCCTGACTGTGGCAACATGTGAATAATAAAAATAAACATAACGATATTCAAAACCCTTATCCAGAAGGTACCAGGGATTATCTGGATAAAGATGCTGTGAGATATTCAGCAGCACTATCCGGATATCTCCACAGACTGCTCCCGCTCTATCCTGTTAGTGCAGAGCCAGTCTATGAAGAGAGTGAGAGCGGTATTTCTGCTATCTGAATAAGTGCCAAGCTTATCCAGATTGTGACTATATTCAGTTAACATGTATCCAAATAATTTAGGCCTCATGGAAAGCAGGCCCAAGTGGCTATTCTGTAGCCTATTGAATTAAATTCAAAATATTACTTTTAGTCCACAAGTCCTTTTATTTTGGTCTCCCTTTCTGACTCTCTTATACCCCATATTCCATCATAAGAACATGAGAGATGTTATAGTGGGTCACACCAAGGGTTCATCAAGCCCAGTATCCTGTTTCCAAAAGCGGCCATTTTTTGTGCAAAGTATACATCTTTTATGTACCGCTTTTCTTTCTCTATATCTGCTTTAACATACTGATCTTTCCTTTTTTGCTCTTTCCCCCATTTCTTCCCTTATTCCTTTATCATCCACTCAAATTTCACCCTTCCATTCTCAATCTCCACTTACTCTTCCAATACCCGGCCCATCGTAGACTTTTCTTCCCTCCCACACAAAATATCTTTTCTCCTCTCCATTCTCATTCCCCATCCCTTTCTAGTCCTTCCCCCAAATCAGCTCCCTTATAGTTCTAGACTCACCCAGCATCCGCTCCCTTCTAGTCCCAGTCTCCCAAGCCTCCACATCAGCCCATTTCCAGTCCTAGCCCCCCATATGCTCTTTTCCAGTTCCATTCCAGCCTCCCATCAGCCCATTTCTACTCCAAGCTCCCCCATCAGCCCATTTCCAGCCCTATTCCAACTCCCATCAGTCCACTTCCAGTCCTATTCCAGCCCCCATCAGCCCATTTCCAGTCCTATTCCAACCCATCACCCATTTGCAGTCCACGTTCCCCCCATCAGACCATTTCTAGTCCTATTCCAGCTCCTCAGCAGCCCATTTCCAGTCCTAGCCCCCCATATGCTCTTTTCCAGTTCTATTCCAGTCCCCCATCAGCCCATTTCCACTCCAAGCTCCCTCATCAGCCAATTTACAATCCTAGCCCCCTTGTCAGCCCACTTCGTCCTATTCCAGCCCCCATCAGCCCATTTCCAGTCCTAATCCAGCTCTTCATCAGCCCATTTCCAATTTTAGACCTCCCATCACAGCCATTTTCCAGTCCTAGCCCCCCATCACAGACCATTTCCAGTCCATTCCCCCCCACCACCACCATCACAGCCCATTTCGTCCATTCTCCCCATCACAGCCCATTTGCAGTCCTATCCCCCACCATCACAGCCCATTTCCAGTCCATTCCCACCCCCACCATCACAGCCCATTTGCAGTCCTATCCCCCCCATCACCGCCCATTTCCAGTCCGTTCCACCCCCCACCATCACAGCCCATTTGCAGCCCCCCCCATCACAGCCTATTTGCAATCCGTTTTCCCCCCACCATCACAGCCCATTTGCAGTCCATTTCCCCCCCCCCACAATCACAGCCCATTTCCTCTGTCCCCCCACCATCATAGCCCTTTTGCAGTCCGTTGCCCCTACCATCACAGCCCATTTCCAGTCCGTTCCCCTCCCACCATCACAGCCCATTCGCAGTCTGTTCCCCTCCCCACCATCACAGCCCATTTGCAGTCCATTTCCCCCCCACCATCACAGCCCATTTCATCTGTCCCCCCCACCATCATAGCCCATTTGCAGTCCTATCCCCTCCATCACAGCCCATTTCCAGTCTGTTCCCCTCCCACCATCACAGCCCATTTGCAGTCTGTCCCCCCCCCGACCATCACAGCCCATTTGCAGTCCGTTCCCCCCCCCCACCATCACAGCCCATTTCCAGTCCGTTCCCCCCCCCCCCACCATCATAGCCCATTTGCATTCCGTTTCCCTTCCCTCCCTCCCTCCACCACAGCTCATTTCCAGTCAAGACGTTCCCCCCTGATCACAGCCCATCCGGTCCTAGCCCCTCTCCCTCCCTCCCTCCCTCCGAAGAGCCCCCCGGCATTCGCGGCTGCACAGATACAGCCGCCAGCGTGAGGGAAAAGACTCCTCACGCTGGCGGCTGTGCAGATGGAGCCGGGACCTCACGCTGGCTTCCCTGGCTCCCTCTGCAGCCATCCATTAAGCGAGAATGGAGTTTGCACGGGGCCCTGTGTGAACAATATTCTCGCTCAATGGACGGGCCTGCCCTGCCTGTCTTCCTCTCTCTGTGATCTCTTGTATTTCATGAAGGCCTCCCTCTTATTCTTCACTTTTTCAGCTACTTATTTTGAAAGTCATAGCAGTCCTTTTCCTTTTTCCTTTATTTACCATTTTAACAAACAGGATGGTTGCCCTTAAAATATCCCCTTTCAGTTTTGCCTACTTTGTTTTTCTACATCCCCCAGCTTTTCCCATCCCACTAATAACTCCTTGGGGTACTGTCCATTCTTAGCAAGTTAGTTTTCCTAACATATAGGACCTTTGTTTTTGAATGGATTTTATCAGCCATAGTCCTAATTCTGAACCACACCATCTGGTGATCACTGGATGCGAGATGATCTCCTACTATAACATCAAAAACACTATCACCATTGGTAAGCACCAAGTCCAGTATGACCCTTTCAAGTGTGAGTTCTGTTTCCAGTTTTCTGAATAGTTCTCACTGTAGAGAATCCAGGATCTCCTTACTTCTAGATCAGTGGTTCCCAAACCTGTCCTGGGGGACCCCCAGTCAGTAGGGTTTTCAGGATAACCACAATGAATATGCATGAGAGAGATTTGCATACACTGCCTCCATTGCATGCAAATCTCTCTCATGCATATTCATTGTGGATACCCTGAAAACCCGACTGGCTGTGGGGTCTCCAGGACAGGTTTGGGAACCACTGTTCTAGATGATACTGCAGCAGGGATGTGCCAATCAATATCCGGCATATTGAAATCCCCTACCAGTAGCACTTCCCCTTTCCAGGCAATGTTGTGTATGTCTTCTATTAAATCTCCATCCACTTCTTCTCCCTGTGAGGGAGGTCTGTATATCACACCAATGCAAATACATTTCTCTTTCCCTCTTTCTAATTTAACCCACAATGCCTCCTCTCTCCCTTTTAAGCTCTGTAATTCCAAAGCTTTAATAGTATTTTTTACATATAGTGCCACTCCTCCTCCACTTTTTCCTACCCTGTCCTTTCTGAATAAAGTATAGCCTGGTATAGTTACATCTAATGGTCCAGGTGTTTTGCAACAAATGTACTTGAAAAAGGTTTTATCATGTACTTTTGCTTACATGGCAAGCTTCTTTTCAAATTCTTTCTTTGCCTGCCTTGCATTTAACTTGCTAGTACGTTTGTTGTTTCCTTTTTTCATCATATGACTCTTTTTTCCATTTTCTGAAGGATTTTCTCTTAGCTATAACAACCTCTCTGACCTCACCTTTAAGCCATACTGACTGTTGCTTGCCCTTCCATCCACCTTTTTTGAAGTGTCTAATACATCTGGTCTGGGCTTCCAAGATAGTATTTTTAAATAATGCCCAGACTTGATATGAAATCTTCACCTTGGCAGTCGCTCCTTTTATTTTTTTTCTTAACCATTTTCCTCATTTTATCATAGTCTTCTTTTTGAAAGTTAAATGCTATTGCAGTGGATTTCCTAGTTATCCTCACTCCATTTATTAAATCAAATGTGATCATGTTATGATTATTATTGTCAGAGGCTCCCAACACCATTATCTCTTGCACTAGATCCTGTGTTTCACTAAGGAATAGGTCACGATAAGGTCTTAGATAGTGCTGGGGAGGAGTCTGCTGTCTTGGTACATATCGGTACCAATGACATAGGAAAATGTGGTAGGGAGGTTCTGGAGGCTAAATTTAGGCTTTTAGGTAGGAAGTTGAAATCCAGAACTTCCAGGGTAGCATTCTCCGAAATGCTTCCCGTTCCACGTGCAGGACCCAAAAGGCAGGCAGAGCTCCGGAGTCTCAATGCGTGGATGAGACAGTGGTACAGAGATGAGGGTTTTGGATTTGTTAGGAACTGGGGAACATTCTGGGGAAAGGAGGGGCTCTTCTGAAGGGATGGGCTTCACCTTAACTGGGATGGAACCAGGCTGCTGGCATTAACCTTTAAAAAGGAGATAGAGCAGCTTTTAAACTAGATAATAGGTGAAAGCCGACAGTCACCCAAGAGCACATGGTTCGGAAGAATGTACCCTTGAAGGATACTACCAAATACAGAGAGGTTCCAAAAAAGAGAAAAGTAGCCCAAATGCCCTCGAGCATGGAGCAGACAGAGCTTAAAGATACCAAATTACCCATGTCTACCAATAGCCAGATTAATATGAATAAAATACAGTCTCTAAAATGTTTGTATGCAAATACTAGAAGTCTAAAAAATAAGATGGGAGAGTTAGAATATATAGCACTAAATGAGAGGTTAGATATGATTGGAATATCAGAGACATGGTGCAAGGAGGACAACCAGCGGGACACTGTGATACCTGGGTACAAACCATATCGTAATGATAGAGCCGATCAAATTGGTGAAAGGGTTGCGCTCTATGTTAGAGAGGGCATTGAGTCAGAAAGGATTAAAGTTTTGCAGGAAACAAAATTTGCTGTAGAATCTCTATGGAGTGAAATTCCATGTAAAAAGGGGAAGGCATAAGAATATAAGAACATAAGATATGCCAAACTGGGTCAGACCAAGGTCCATCAAGCCCAGTATCCTGTTTCCAGCAGTGGCCAATCTAGGTCATACGTACCTAGCAGTTTCCCCAAAAGAGACAGATTCCACAATGCTTGTACTGGGTCAAGCATTGATATCCTGGGTCCCTTCTTAATAATGGTTTATGGACCTTTCCTCCAGGAACTTGTCCAAACCTTTTTTTAAACCCAGCTACACTAACAGCCTTTACTACATCCTCCGGTAACAAATTCCAGAGTTTGATTACACATTGAGTGAAAAAATATTTTATTTTATTAGTCTTAAATAGGTTACCCTGTAGCTTCATTGCATATCCCCTAGTCTTTCTATAGTCTGATAATGTAAACAATCGATCTACATTCTCTTCAATCCTCCCTGTTGAGGGTAAAGGCCAAGGCAGAGAGGCTCGCATCCTGGAGATGAATGCATGGCTGCGTGGATGGTGTCATTGAGAGCGTTTTGGTTTCCTAGACCATGGGATGCTGTTCCAAGGGTTGCAGAGCAGAGATGGCATCCATCTGTCCAAGAAAGGTCAACGCCTCTTCGGTAGTAGACTGGCTAATCTACTGAAGAGGGCTTTAAACTAGATTCGTTGGGGATGGGTGAAGAAAGCCACCAGGTAAGTGAAAGCCCCCAGGTAGGTGACACCCATTTCCATAAAGTTATTTAATGTAACAGGGGTAACATATGGAAAGCAGTGTGTATAAATGCCCGTAACATGGGAAATAAGATCCCTGATGTTGAAGCTTTGGTGGGAGTGGCTGACTTGGATTTAGTGGCAGTTACAGAAACATGGTTCACAGAAAACCATGATTGGGATGTAACTATACCTGGCTATACTTTATTCAGAAAGGACAGGGTAGGAAGAAGGGGAGGAGGAGTGGCACTATATGTAAAAACTACTATTAAAGCTTTGGAATTACAGAGCTTAAAAGGGAGAGGGGAGGCATTGTGGGTTAAACTAGAAAGAGGGAAAGAGAAATCTATTTACATTGGTGTGATATACAGACCTCCCGCACAAGAGGAAGAGGTGGACAGAGAGTTAATTGAAGACATGCGCAGCATTGCTAGGAAAGGGGAAGTGCTACTGATAAAAGATTTCAATATGCCAGATGTTGATTGGCACATTCCTGCTGCAGTATCATCTAGAAGTAAGGAGATCCTGGATTCTCTACAGGGAGAGCTATTTAGGCAATTGGTAACAGACCCCACACATGAAGGGGCCATACTGGACTTGGTGCTTACCAATGGTGAAAGTGTTTCTGATATTGTAGTGGGAGATCATTTTGCACCCAGTGATCACCAGATTGTGTGGTTCAGTATTAGGACTACGGATGTTAGAATCCATTCAAAGGTGAAGATCTTAGACTTTAGGAAGACTAACTTTGCGAAGATGAGAAAATACCTCAGGGAGTCGTTAGTGGGATGGGAACAGCTGGGGGATGCAGAAAAACAGTGGGCAAAACTGAAAGGGGATATTTTAAGGGCAACCAACCTTTTTGTTAAAATGGTAAATAAAGGTAAAAGGAAAAGGAGACCGTTATGGTTTTCAAAAGAAGTAGCTGAAAAAGTGAAGAAAAAGAGGGAGGTCTTCATGAAATACAAGAGATCACAAGAGATCACAGAGAGAGGAAGACAGGCATCTGTATTTGGAAAAACTTAGAGAAGCTAGCAAAGTAGTCAAGAAGGCAAAGATTCAAAAGGAGGAGGAAATAGCCAATGCAATAAAATGGGGGATAAAACATTTTTCAGATATATTAGTGAGAAGAGGAAGGGCAAAAGTGGTATTGTCAGACTCAAGGGTGCAGGGGAGGAATATGTAGAAGCTGATAAGGATATAGCGGAATTGCTTAACAAATATTTTTGTTCTGTGTTCACAGATGAAGAACCAGGAGCAGGACCTCAGAAAACACCCACAAATAGGAACAGAAGCGAGGGACATCTTGAACAATTTTCAGAAGACTGTGTTCATGAGAAACTAGCTCAACTTAAAGTAGACAAAGCGATGGAACCGGATGGGATACACCCTACAATACTGAGGGAACTTGGGGACATTCTAGCAACTCCACTGACTGACCTTTTCAATGCCTCGTTGGAGTCGGGAGTGGTGCCAAAGGACTGGAGAGAGGCTCATGTGGTGCCTTTACACAAAAGCGGAAGTAAGGATGTGGTTGAAAACTACAGGCCGGTTAGTTTAACTTCGGTGGTGAGTAAATTATTGGAAACGCTGCTGAAAGAGAAAATAGTGAGGTTTCTGGAGTCCAGCGGATTACAGGATCCGAGGCAGCATGGATTCACCAGAGGCAGATCTTGTCAGACAAATCTGATTGATTTCTTTGACTGGGTGACCAAGGAGTTGGACCGAGGGAGAGCTCTTGATGTGGTGTATTTAGATTTCAGTAAAGCCTTTGACACTGTTCCTCACAGGCGACTTATAAACAAACTGAGCACCCTAGGGATGGACCCTAAAGTTACTGCTTGGGTTAGAAATTGGTTGGGTGGGAGGCGACAAAGAGTACAAGTAAATGGAGCTCACTCTGAGGAGAAGGATGTTATCAGTGGTGTGCCCCAGGGATCTGTCCTTGGTCCGAATCTTTTTAACATCTTTGTTAGTGATATAGCGGAAGGGCTGTCGGGTAAGGTTTGCCTCTTTGCGGATGATACCAAAATCTGCAATAGAGTAGACACCCAGGAAGGTGTAGATAACATGAGGAGGGACCAGCTAAGCTTGAAGAATGGTCTAGAATTTGGCAGCTGGGATTTAATGTTAAAAAATGTAAGGTCATGCATTTGGGCTGCAGCAATCCAAGGGAGCAAAACTGTATAGGGGATGAAGTACTTTTGTCCACTAAAGAAGAGCAGGATCTAGGCATGGTTGTGTCTGATGATCTTAAAGTAGCTAAACAAGTAGAAAAGGCAACGGCAAAACTAGAAGGATGCTTGGGTGCATACGGAGAGGAATGGCTAGCAGAAAAAAGGAGGTGATAATGCCTCTCTATAAGTCTTTGGTGCAACCTCATTTGGAGTATAGTGTGCAATTCTGTAGACCGCACCTTCAAAAGGATGTGAACAGGATGGAGTCGGTGCAGAGGGTGGCTACTAAAATGATTATTGGTCTTCATTATAAAGCATATGAGGACAGACTTAAGGATCTTAATATGTACACCTTAGAGGAAAGGCGGGATAGAGGTGTTATGATTGAGATGTTTAAATACCTTCGTGGCATAAATGTTCAGGGAGAGAGCCTCTTTCAATTGAAAGCAAGTTCTGCTATGAGGGGACATGGGATGAGGGTGAAGGGAGATAGATTCAGGTGTGATATGCGGAAATATTTCTTTACGGAAAGAGTAGTGGATCCATGGAATAGTCTCCCAGTGGAGGTGGTAGAGATGAGGACAGTAACTGAATTCAAAAAAGCATGGGACAAGCACTGACGATCTCTAAAGTAAAAAGGGGACTGTTGTAGTTGTTGATATGGAAGGACAGACTAGATAGGCCATGTGGTCTTTTTCTGTCATCATATTTCTATGTTTCTATTTACCTGTTCCACTACGTTCATTAATTTATAGACTTCTATCATATCTCCCCTCGGCCGTCTCTTTTCCAGGTTAAACAGCCCTAACCTTTTTAGCCTTTCTTCATAGGAGTATCCTTTCATCCCCTTTACCATTTTGGTGACTCTTCTCTGAACCTTTTCTAATAACGCTATATCCTTTTTAAGATTTGGCGACCAGAATTGCACACAATATTCAAGGTGCTGTCTCACCATGGAACAATATAGAGGCATTATAATATCTTGTATTTTCCATTCCTTTCCTTATGATACCTAGCATTCTATTTGCTCTCTTGGCCGCCGCTGCACACTGGGCCGATGGTTTTAACATGTTATCCACAATGACGCCTAAATCTTTTTCCTGGGTGGTGGTTCCTAATCTTTTTCCTGGGTGGTGGTTCCTAATGTGTAATCATAGTTTGGGTTGTTCTTCCCTAGGTGCATAACTTTGAACTTGTCCACATTAAATTTCATCTGCCATTTTGATGCCCAGTCTTCCAATTTATCAAGATCCTCTAGCAATTTTCCACAATCCTCTTGGGTTCTAACAACTTTAAATAGTTTTGTGTCATCTGCAAATCTGATAACCTCACTCGTTATTCCCCTTTCCAGGTCATTTATGAATGTCAAAAAGCAGCGAACCCAGCACAGATCCCAGGAACTGGTTAAAAGATAGAAAGCAGAGGGTAGGGCTAAATGGCCAATTTCCCCAATGGAGAAAGGTGAATAGTGGTGTACCCCAGGGATCTGTGCTGGGTCCGCTACTTTTTGACATATTCATTAATGACCTGGAAATGGGAATAACGAGTGAGGTTAAAAAAGGTTTGGACAAGTTCCTAGAGGAAAGGTCCACAAACCATTATTAAGGAGGGACACAGGTTCCACAATGCTTGTACTGGGTCAAGCATTGATAACCTGACGAAGGTTTGTGAAACACGGCCTGTGTCGGGTTGACAAGAGGCTTTTGTTAAATAAAATTGTTTTTCCACTATAGTCACGTTTTTGGACTGTGTCTCCGATGTAACATTGGCCCAGTCAATACCAGGGTAATTGAAATCTCCCATTATTACTGTGTTGTAAACTTTGCTAGCTTCCCTAATTTCTGTTAGCATTTCATCATGGAGGTCATTCCAGAACATGAATAAGCCCTTTGGATGTGCCGCATAGCCGTTTTTCTAGGAAAAAAAATCTACAACCGTATTCTGAAACCCCACGGTCATGCACGTACATAGCGCTAGCACAGGGATCTCAGAACATGGGTGAGGGGGCGGAACAGGGGCGTGACCAGCATCAAAGATGTATAAAGCGTATTCAGGAGAAGCCTGCGTATGTCTTCAGTGTTTCCCACAGACATCCACTTTATTCCTGCAGAAACATGCAATAAAGGCAGGAATTAGAAAAATTTCTGCTCTGCTGAAAGTGTCAGTTCTTTATAAATGATTGATAGTAGTAGTAATAGTAGTAGGCAGCCTGCATTAACTTTGCTCCTGTTCAGAAGTTCACTTTTCAGCCATTTTATACAGCCTGTGCATGCTGTAACTCCTTTTAACTTATTTAAGGCTGGATGTGAGCTCAACACTTTGGTTGGAAGACACAGAGAAGACAAAACAAAGGAAATTGCTACATGTGTGCTCTGACCTGTGTGAAATTGTCTCATAACCATTTCCTTTCACTGTTCTTTCCTTCCCTTTTCTCTTTCTGTGTGTGAAATTTGGATGCTAGTGTTCGTTGTTGGTTTCTATCTACTTCTGTGAGCCTTTTTTGTTTGTTTACCACGTACATGAGAGGAGCATCTGGAGGTGATTTCTACTTGCAAGAAGACATCTTGGCAGTGGCTGAGAGGGAATGTAAGGAACATGTAAGGTCAGAAAGTGCAGTGGATGCCTGGCTAGCAGGACGGGTGTAAGGTTTTCAACGCCCAAGGTGAACTGTAGCAGCAAAGCGCAGACAAACCAATGATACCAGGAGTCTGTTCAGAAGGTCCAAATCATTTATTTGTGCACAAGTCTCAAGCAATGTCAATTTCAAAATGGCTGAGCAAAGTTTTCTAGCATTACAACAACTTTTATAGACTTCTGTTCCATTCTAGGTATAGAAAAACATTTCATTGGTCCCGGTACTCTCCCGTACCTCCCGTACCCCTTCCATTGGTCCCGGTACTGATAAGATTATCCAATTATGTTCCTTTAGTGGGCTCGGCACCTGCATACCCCCCTTTCAGTCCCAATTACAATGGCCAGTTCATCAACTTGTTACTTTCATACTCTCAAGGCCATAGAGCCAATTTGTGTATGCAGGGGAGCAGGGCTCTGCAACTCATCTGTCAGCAATCCCAATTATATTCCTTGCAGATGTACTTTCTTATCAGTAACTTTTAAACATATTTTTCTGTATTTTTACATCTCTCAGTTTTGCTTATCTAAGTTAGTTTAGTACTCTTGCAGAGTTCTATCCTACAATAGCAGCATATTGGGGGATGTGCAATTCCTATGAGCCTCTCCACAGGCTTCATTTACAGGTCAAGCTAGTTAGGCCTGCCTGCTTATGTCAGACACCGTGGATCACAGGCCTGCACCTGCCACATTCCCCCCTTTGATTAATCTCACCCTATTACTTAATAAGGTGTGAGAATTAAATCACCTTTAGAAGAATCACATCATGATCGAAGGATTTCGACTAGGGCTGGCTCTATATAGGGCCATTATTTTAGTTGCGGTCTTCCGCTCTACTGTGCTGTCAATAGCATTATGAATAGAACGCATACAACATGGGATTAAACATGGTAATAAGAAAATAACAACAACAAGAATTAGTACCAATATAATGAAAGTTTTAAATCCTCCCACCCATGAGAAAAGGTTAGCAAACCAGTTAGGGAACTTCAATGAGTGCCAAGTTTGTACTGGCACATAAGCATGTCTTTGCATATCTTTAGCAATTTCTTCAACTACTTGACCCTTATCATCTATTTTTAAACAGCAATTAGTTAAATTCAGTTTACCACATACTCCTCCTTCAGCTGCTAGCAAATAATCAAGTGCTAAGCGGTTCTGATATATAGCAGTGCGCATCTGAGTACTTTGTCTAGCTAAGAGCGTAAGAGCATGACTAGTTTCATTGGTTATTATTTCAACTACTGCTTGTAAGCGAATAATACGATTAATCATATAGATTGGAGTTCGATAACCATACATACCATCATCATTCCAAGTGGCAGGCCCATAATACTCAATGATTCTTTCTGGTGGCCAATCATCACCCTGCCACTTCTCCCACTTGCCTATCTGTAAGGCTTCTCTTTTCTGTCTTAGTGCTCTTTTGTGTCGATGGGTAGTGTATACAGGGTATCCTAATTGTTCTCCATGTTCAGTGTTTAAAAGAAAGAAAGAAGGTCTGATGGTTCCTAAGACACATGCTCCTCCCCATTGTGGCGGGAGTTGTGCATACGCTCGGTTTTCCACAGATCCAATATAGGCCAGGTGGAGCTTGCCAGGCATGGACTTTGCCAAGATTAGTCCATAAATCAGCAAGTTCAGGAAATCTGGCTAATGGGTTAGGAGGCTCAGGGTGTTTGAGTCCTGACCACCATGACGTCTTTTTGGTTGTGGCATTATAGTACTTCTGGCTAAGACAGACCAGCTGTCCTACCTTTTGGGTGAACTGGGGTCCAGTTCTGGCATAGCAAAGACGTCCAACGATTGAGTGCGCTAACACCCATTCACTAGTAGTCTTGTGTAATTCAGTCTGATTGTAAATCAAAGAATAATTCAATTCTTGGGCTTCCCAGGGCCATTGGTCTCCCATTTGGGTTCTGCCACAGAAATAGCAATCTGAGATTTTAAGACTAGATACTACTGCTCCGGCTAATTCTAAAAATAAATTCTGAGAAGGATGAGGAATTTCAAACTTATTTGCATGCATGGCCTCATAGAAGGTATTATGGATATGATATTTAGATGACTTATGGGCTTGAGTATTCAATCTGATATACACAATGGTTCCTGGATCTATTGCCCCTCCAGCTATACGTAAACCAAACTTGTATCCTTGTTTCCATGCATAGGGATTGTGTATGCGTAAGTGTAAGGGGTTACAAGCATCTTTCTGACATTTATCATTTGTAGTTGGCTTGGTTAAAGTGGCCATTCGTTTATCTATCTTTTCGTCAACTATACCGTTATTCCAGGTAGCATAAAAAACACATTCCCAATCCGGGCAATAGTAATCTGCTGCTGGGGCAGTACTATAGCCTGGTTCCTTTTTACCTGTACACTTCCTCCATCCTGTGGCACCCTCTGGACACATGTACAGTCAAACCTCGGTTTTCGTTTGCCCTGGTTTTCGTACATTTCGGTTTTCGACGTCTTTTCTGACTGAGATTTTGTCTCGGTTATCGGATATCGCCTCGGTTTTCGTAAAGAATGGCGCTGGTCTGTATACACTGCCCGCCCAGTCCCGGCAGCACTACCCCCCGGAAGTCCCGGCAGCACTACCCCCCGGACTCACCGATCGCGTGTTGAGAAGCGAAAGTCAGCTGAGCAACATCCTCGAACCAGAGTCAGAGATGCAAGGATTGCACAGAGAGGAAGGCCCCGATCTCTCCACTGCCTGCCTGTTCTCTGGAGCGCCCCCTCAGGCTCGGAGGTAGCAGGGTAGCTGTCAATGTAAGCAGGAGATGTTGCATGAATGTGGGAGGCAGTTCTTTATCTTGCAGGGTACGCTTGCAAATTGCTGTTGAGACGGAGTCAGCGATCAGATTACAGTGCCGTACAGTACAATATCTGTGTGTTTGCTGTCCTGTGGACGATCGGGCAGGTGAGAGAAGTGACAGGAGCTGGGTGTCTGGAACGGATTAATTGAATTTACATTATTTCCTATGGGAAATATTGCTTCGGTTTTCGTACGTTTCGGTTTTAGTCAGACTTCTTAGAACGGATTAATCATGAATGAAAACCGAGGTTTGACTGTACTTGTGGTCATTTCGATACGCTTTCTCCCAAGTACCACAGGTGGAATAACTATCTCTATTAATGACATTACATGCGTCAAAATTCAAAACAGCAGGTTTAGTAATGTCCTTAAGTGGTGGTGTAGCAGCTATTATAGGTCCATCTGCATCCTTCCATCGTATTTCCAACGTGTAATAGGATGGATTTTGATGCGGATTATAGCATGCTCTAATTTTGCCATAAGTGCAAACATTTAGTTCAGTGGTGTTATAAATACACCGAGTCACTTTTCCCTTGCAGGTATAGTAAGAATGATAAATCAAAGTCTGAGTTACTTTCAATCCAGTTTGAGTAGAAGTAATGCAAGCAGTGCATGGAGGTAAAGCATAAGTCAGTTCAAAACCTCCAAAGAAGGCAACCAGGGCAAAGCAAAAGTAAAGATGCATGTTGATGTTGATTGGAGTTCTTCTGAATCCTCAGCTTGCTGATCTTGATCACGGCGTTCTCTTTTCTTCGTCCCGTTTGCTAATGAAGCAATTTAACGGGTGCTGAGTGTTGATTGAAGATCCTCAGGTTGTCCAGTACACATTAACCAACTTATTAGCAATTTCAGTTGGCCTGTGAAGTCTGGCTAATCAATGTAGTATCAAAGTAATGTGCAGAATCACGCACAGATTGAGTTCGTTGAAACAAAACTGTTGCTGTATGGAAAACAGCAATCCTCTTCGAAAGACTTGGCTACTGCAAGGCACTGTGATGAAGTGTCTAAGTTGCTGGTTGCCGTCTCAGAGTAACTCGCAAGGGTGCATCAAGATGCTGCTCTGCTGTCCACTGCTCGGGTTCAGGATCAGCGGCGGGCTTGACTCTACTGTGGTGGATCCAGGCGTCGATCTCGGCTACCTTTACTGCAGTTGGGGTAGACAGGATGACGGTGTACGGTCCCTTCCAATGGGGTTCCAACGGTGTCTTCTTCCAATCTTTGATCCACACCGAGGTACCAGGCTGATAGGGATGCAAAGGTTCCGTCAAGTTGATAGGCAACTGGTCTTGGATCCACGCATGGAGAGTCTGCAGAACAAAACTAAGAGCTAGGAGTTCTTGTCTGGTTACTTCTGAACCAATTTGGGCTAAACTTCCTTTGACTCCCTGCACTATTGGTGGGGGTTTACCATACAAAACTTCAAAAGGGGAAAATCCTGTTGATTTTACAGGAGCTGAGCGTATTCTGAGTAAAGCTATTGGGAGCACTTGGGGCCACTTCAAGTGTGTCTCCTGACAAAGCTTGGACATTTGGGCTTTTAGGGTACGATTCATTCGCTCAACTTTCCCTGAACTCTGGGGTCTGTATGCAGTGTGGAGTTTCCATTGTATCTGCAAAGCTTTTGCTAACTGTTGAGTAACCTGGGAGACAAATGAGGGTCCATTGTCTGACCCTATTACTGCTGGAATTCCGAACCTAGGGACAATCTCTCTCATTAAAACTTTGGTAACTTCTCGGGCTTTCTCAGTTCTGGTTGGGAAGGCTTCTACCCACCCAGAGAAAGTACAAACTAATACTAATAGATAATGGTATCCATTGGCTCTTGGCATTTCGGTAAAATCAATTTGGAGGTTGTGCATGGGGGTTACACCTCCCGACTGAACTCGGGGTGCCGTTATAAGGCCTTGCTTGGCATTATTTTTGGCACAGATTAGACATTGACGTGCTACTGAAGCTGATATGGTTGTCAACAGAGTAATGTAAAAATGTGGTCTGAGTGCTTTTTCCATAGCACTTTTCCCATAGTGGGTAGCTTCATGGAAAGCTTTGACAAAAGATGGTCCTAACAGTTCAGGAATTACTATTCGTCCAGGGGGTTGACTGCCCTCTTCTGGTGGCAGCTCAATCCATCCATCTTTCAGTACTCCATCTTCTTTGTTACAATAGTAATCTAATTCTTTGGTGGTATATCGTGGTGTCCATAAATTCAAGGGTACTGGAAACAATGCTGCTTGCATTGGCATAGCTTGTGGTGTGATCTGTCCTGTCATAGCTGCTTGTCGTGCTGAGGCATCTGCAAATCTATTTCCTCGGGCAACTTCTCCTTTTCCTGCTTGATGTCCTCTGCAATGCATGACAGCTACACGTGTTGGGGCCCAAACTGCATCAAGTAACATCAATATCTCGGGACCATATTTGACTGACTTCCCTCCGGATGTGATGAGTCCTCGTTCTTTATAGAGGGCTCCATGGGCATGCAGAGTGGTGAAGGCATACTTAGAATCTGTATATACATTTAGCACAAGTTTCTCTCCTAACAATAATGCTCTGGTGAGTGCTATCAATTCGGCTTTTTGGGCTGATGTGCCTGAGGCTAGAGCTGATGATTCAACTACTCGTGTTGAGTGACGACTGCATATCCAGCACAGCGTCGTCCATCGAGGATGAGACTGCTCCCATCAACATAATAAATCTGGTCAGGATTGTCTATGGGCACATCTGTCAAGTCAGGTCGACTGGAGAACACAGTTTCCATGACTTCGATACAGTCATGTTCTGGGAGTTCTTCACTAATGGGTATCAAGGTGGCTGGGTTCAAGGCATGACTCACTTCTAGTTGTATCTGTGGGTTTTCACATAACATGCTCTGGTATTTCAACATTCGGGAATTGGTGAGCCAATAATTTGCTTTTTGTTCCATGAGGGCAAGGACTGCATGTGGCACAGTGACTCGTATGTTCTGTCCTAATGTGAGCTTGTCTGCTTCACTCACTAATAGTGCTGTAGCTGCAACGGCTCTCAGGCAAGGTGGCCATCCTTTGGCCACAGTGTCCAACTGTTTTGATAGGTATGCTACAGGTCGCTCCCAATTTCCCAATTTCTGAGTCAACATGCCTAAGGCATTTCCCTGTGCTTCATGTACAAACAAGTGGAAAGGCTTGTGGACATCTGGTAGTCCAAGTGCTGGTGATGACATCAATTCTTCCTTTAACTTCTTGAAGGCTGTATCCTGCTTAAGTCCCCACTCCAGTGGCGACTTCTCTTCTCCCTTTGTGGCTTCATACAGTGGTTTGGCAATTTGGGCGAAGTTGGGTATCCAGATTCGGCAATATCCTGCTGCTCCCAGAAAGGCTCTGACTTGCTTTCTGGTTGTTGGAGTTGGAATTCTACATACTGCTTCTTTTCTTTCTCTACCTAATCTTCGGCTTCCTTGGGTTATACGGAAACCCAAGTATTTCACTTCTTTTTGGCATAGCTGTGCTTTGGCTCTAGAAACTTTGTATCCAGCTTCATCTAGTAACTGCAAGAGATCTTTGGTGGCTAGTATACATTCACTTTCTGATATGGCAGCTATCAGCAGATCGTCCACGTATTGGAGAAGCACTCTCTTCCCCGGGGCCACTGGATAACTTGAAAGGTCTTGATTCAGTGCAGCGCTAAAAATGGTAGGCGAATTTTTGAATCATTGGGGTAATCGTTGTCCAGGTGAGTTGGCCCCCTCTTCCAGAGATGGGGTCCTGCCATTCAAATGCAAACAATATTTGACTTACAGGGGCTAATCTTATGCAAAAGAATGCATCTTTTAAATCCAGTACAGTGAAATGGTAGCTTCAGCGGGTATCAGTCCTAGAAGAGTGTAAGGATTGGGTACAACTGGATGTATAGTTTCAACTGCATCATTTACTCTCCTTAAGTCTTGTACTGGGCGGTAATCATCCGTCCCAGGTTTCTTTACTGGCAAAAGTGGAGTGTTCCATGGGGATTTACATACTTTTAGTAGGCCATACTCGAGCAATCTTTGCAAGTGACGATGAATGCCTTCAATTGCAGCTCTTGGGAGAGGGTACTGTTTGACGTGTACTGGTGTAGCACTAGGCTTGAGGGTTACAATTACTGGAGCTATATGCTTGGCTAGGCCTGGGGGACTGCCTTCTGCCCATACTCCAGGTGGTGCATGAATGTTCTTTAAAGTTTGTTCGAAATAAGTGTCTTGGATAGAGTCATCAATGTAATACCTCCATTCTTCTTCTCGGGGAAACTGTCAGCAGCATTATTCCTGCTGGTTTGGCTTGGGGATTTACTGTCATTTGCATTTCTCCTTCTTCAGAGAAAGATATTTGTGCTTGAAGTTTGGCTAGCATATCTCGTCCCAGTAGTGGCACTGGACATTCGGGCATGTAAAGGAATTGATGAGTTATTTGCTGTCCTCCTAGACTGCATATACGATTCTGAAGAAAAGACTTTGTGGCTTTGGCATCAGTTGCTCCTATAATGGTGACTGCTTTTGTAGAAAATGGGGCTATCTTTTTATCTATTACTGAATGTTGTGCTCCAGTATCAACCATAAAGTCCATAACTTGGTCTCCTATTTGTATTCCGACCATAGGCTCCTGGAGACCTAAAGCAAACTTGGAGCCCGGTCTGTCCTAATCCACGTCATTTTCATCATGGATCGCTGTGGCCAATGCTTGAATGGCTCCTCCTCTTTCTCGCTGGAATTGTTCTCGATTGGCTCCTCCGCGGTTTCGGGGATAGCCTCGTCTTTCTTCTCGCCATTGATGATTGCTGTCGTCATCTTGCTGGGCGTCTTCGAGTTGCAGGCACGTATCTCTCCAATGTCCTTCTTCTCTGCAATAGGCGCATTGGTTCACGCCTAGCTTCTGGGACCGGCCTCCGCCTTGGCCCCGCCCTCTTCCTCTGCTCCGTCGACTAGGGATACCTCCCCTTTTCTGTTCAACTATGGCCGCAGCCAAAAAATCAGCTTTCTTCTTCATCTTTCTATCACATTCTCTCTGCCTTTCATTATCACGATTCACATACACTTTATGAGCGACTTCCAGTAACTGTGTTGCATTCATGCCCGCAAACCCTTCTAATTTCTGTAATTTACATCTGATGTCTGGTTGGGACTGGTTTACAAAAGCAGAATTCACCATACATAAACTTTCTGGTGCCTCGGGATCATAGGGAGTATACATTCTGTATGCTTCAATTAATCTCTCATGAAAGTCTGCTGGGCTCTCATCTACACCTTGGATAACTCCTGCAACTTTGGAAAGGTTCATAGCTTTTTGGCCCCCCCTTCTCAGACCTTGTAAAAAGCTTGGCGAAAACGGGCTAGGGCTGTGGATCCTTCCTCTGTATTGGGATCCCAATGGGGGTCTTCATTCGGGAATTCTCTCTGGGCCGCTTCCCGATAGTCTATTCTGTTTAACCCTTGTCCCGGAGCTACAGGGTTATCTGCCATCCACTCAATAGCTGCTTTTCTAATTCGTGTTCGCTCCTCTGTCGTGAATAGGGTGGTCAGGAGCTGGCGGCAATCTGGCCAGGTGGGTTGGTGGGTTTCCATAATAGTAGTTACTAATTCTGTAAGTTCCTGGGGCTTACTAGTATAGGAGGCATAATGCGACCTCCAATTTAACAAATCAGTTGTAGAGAAAGGGATATACACATAAGTTAAGGGTCCCGCTACCACCTCCTCATTATCGTTCTTTATAGGCACCCCCGGGACTTGCCGTAAAGGCATCATTTTGGCGGTAGCTGTCTTGTGGGATCTAAGGGTTGTTTTCGTAACTGTCTTTCCAGAGGTCACTTTCACTTTCTTAACAGGTTTCACTTTGGGTGTACATTTTGCCGGCACGCTAGTGCTGACAACCACTTGTACACTGTCATCCTCGCTTTGGGCATTTTCATCTTCTTCCTCCTCTACCTCTACATCTGACTCGCTTTTTATAATATCACCTTCTTCAGCTAAGGGAAATTCCTCTCTCTGCCCTCCGGGAGGTGGGTCAGGGGTTGGGTCCCGCACCGGCTGTCTCTGGGGCTCTGGGGCAGGACGCCGGGCTACTCTTATCGGACCTGGGGTTCGAGGCTGTCGGGGAATTATTTCTGGGGAGTCAGGATCTACCAGGATGGGCTTCTTCCTGGACTTCTTATCCTGCTCTTTCATTCTAGGCTGTTCTGTTTTCTGTCTAGAATCTGTTTTAGCTAACATTATTCTGCACTGTTCCTCATAACAGCGCTGCGCCCAGAGGGGCGGATCTTCACAAATACTTAACCAGGAATCTATATAGGGGTACTGATCGGGGTGCGCTATCCGCACTCTACGGTGTACTAACTGAATAATTTCTACATTGAACGTTCCCTCTCGGGGCCAGGTGGGGTCTAGATCGGGCCACTCCCTAGTACACAAAATCTGCAAACGGGCTGCTGTCATTTTAATACCATAATCACCAGAATATCCCTCTTTAAAATGTGCGATCATACATTCTAATGGAGTGTTTCTAGTAGACCCCGCCCCTCCCATTTCGATGTGTGCGCGCAACAACAGACAAAAGGGAAAAGGAGGGCGGACCGTGGGTAAGGGGTCCTCACGGCCCTGGAAACGTATAAGGAGTACAAATAACAAGACAAGTCGACAATCGCTTCCCCCTTTTCGCGACCTGAACGCGGTCGCCCGGTCAGGAAATGCGCTACTCAGGGGTCCGCCTTCACTTGGTCCGTGCTGCCAGACCTCTCATTCACACTTCATTCACACAATCATGCTAGCAACGTATCCCAGAATGCATTCGTTTCTATCTATTCTGACTGGTCTTACCAATTTCCCAATTACAAAAAGATGGGGGTTTCACCCTGCGAATACCCATGAGGGGTTACTCGGCCCTTCTTTGAGAGGTGATCAAGCTCTCTTACCAATTTCCAATATCTCGAGATTACAAATTCCAAATTCCAAGTTCCAATGGCAGTACTGCTCTTTCTATATCTGTCTAGACACCAAATCAAAACTATACTCACCGGATCCGGTCCTCAAACTTCCCAAGCAGGCGCATGAGTTGGACCTCGGACTCCCCTCACTCGGGTTCGAGGCGTTGGCTCCAGCCGGGCCCGGCACCCGCCGAGGTCCGACCAGCTCCCTCCGATACAAGGGACCGGCAGCGCCAGGGAGCAGCCCTCGTCGGAAGGGCGCGATCCCGGCAGGACCAAGCCTATAGAGGCGGAAAGTCGTGGTATATTGCCCTATATACACTTTGATTCCACAATTTCCCGGCCAATGCACCAAGAATATGTAGCAGCAAAGCGCAGACAAACCAATGATACCAGGAGTCTGTTCAGAAGGTCCAAATCATTTATTTGTGCACAAATCTCAAGCAATGTCAATTTCAAAATGGCTGAGCAAAGTTTTCTAGCATTACAACAACTTTTATAGACTTCTGTTCCATTCTAGGTATAGAAAAACATTTCATTGGTCCCGGTACTCTCCCGTACCTCCCGTACCCCTTCCATTGGTCCCAGTACTGATAAGATTATCCAATTATGTTCCTTTAGTGGGCTCGGCACCTGCATACCCCCCTTTCAGTCCCAATTACAATGGCCAGTTCATCAACTTGTTACTTTCATACTCTCAAGGCCATAGAGCCAATTTGTGCATGCAGGGGAGCAGGGCTCTGCAACTCATCTGTCAGCAATCCCAATTATATTCCTTGCAGATGTACTTTCTTATCAGTAACTTTTAAACATATTTTTCTGTATTTTTCCATCTCTCAGTTTTGCTTATCTAAGTTAGTTTAGTACTCTTGCAGAGTTCTATCCTACAATAGCAGCATATTGGGGGATGTGCAATTCCTATGAGCCTCTCCACAGGCTTCATTTACAGTCAAGCTAGTTAGGCCTGCCTGCTTATGTCAGACACCGTGGATCACAGGCCTGCACCTGCCACAGAACCTTTGGCCTTACTCCCCAACATTCAAGATTTTGCTAATTAAATTCAGCAATCATGATCTTCCCAACCATCTTGTAAATGTATAATTGGACATCATTCTTTAAATATTAACTGTGCTTTGTATGTATGTATGTGTGTCCATTCACCTTGCAGGTAAAAGAATGTGCTTATAGTGGTTTGATTATAGCCACACTACTCTGAGTGTGCCTGATCTTGTCTGGTTGCAGAAACTAAGCAGGAGCAGGCCTGGTTAGTATTTGAATGGGAGACCACCTTAGAATACCAGGTGTTGTAGGCTTACTACATGGAAAGAAGGCCTGGGAATCTATTTCCAATCGTACCCTGCCAAGAAAATCCTGGCAATAGTCGCAAACATGGACAACCTTCCCCAAGGTCATCAAGCGTCAACACTGATTTGATGACACTTAACAAGATAGCTTTTTGAGTTCTTGTGGCTCTCAACAGGATCTATTGTTTTGCTTTGTTGCTCTCTGCCGCACCTTAGAAGCTGTCGTCCTAGGTATATGCCTAATCTTGCCTAATGGTTGAGATAGGGGAGTCAGTGGCAAGGAGTACATTTGTCACAGCAGGTAAAGAACTCCAGTAGGTAACCAGGACCCAAAAAAGGGATAGTGGAACCCGGTAAACAGGAAGAGTATTGGAGAGGAAGGGACTGCAGCATGGAGAGGAAGGAGGTTGACAATAGGGAAGGAACCACATGACACCACAAGCAAAATGCCACAAATTTTAATTTAATTGAATATACAAACTATATACCACATTATTTAAACTGTTAAAAAAAGTTGTAGGAAGGATTACAATAATAACATAAAAAATAAAATTAGGTCACATATACAATAGAACAATCACCTTACTAAACTGAAAAACCTAAAACAACTTCTGTTTTTAATATAATTTTAACTTCCCAAAATTGATCAAAATAGTTATTAAAATATTTAGGAGGTTATTTTGGAAGTTCAATTCATGCCTTGGATATCTGAAAACTGGCATAGAGACATCCAAAGCACAGAGACATCTCTAAAGCCAACTTAGAAGCCGGATCTGTGGATGTTCGAAGCATGAGGATGTCCAAGTCTGAAACAAGGGCCCATGGACAGAGGTGTGGGTTGGGGGTTCCAAGGAAAACTGGATCTCTCTCCCGCCGATGATCTCAGAAATGACATGGATGGTCACAAGTCGTGTCCTAAAGTTAAACCTGTTGCAGGCACAAAACAGGACAACTACAACAAGTGCTCATTTTCTCCAGGCAAACGTCTGGAAGGTGTGGAGAAGAAGCTACACTAATACCCCCTGTATTTTACAATATATCACCGAATACTGACATGGAATGAGGAAATCATGTTTTCACTTTGCGATTTCCCTTGCGAACCTTCTTTTATGTTACTGCTTGCCTAAAAAAGAGAGAGAAGGGCCCAAAACTTTCCCTAATGGGAATGGTCTATGTGGCTATCCACATGCATGTCCACGTGCGGCGATGTCTATGTTCCTGAATATCAGCCTAAGAGTAGACATCCCTGGTAATTTTTTCCTGCATGTTCTGCCCTGGACATCCTTTCTAAAAAAAAACACCTTAATTGAAATAATCAAGTTTTTAACCATGATCCTAAAACAATAAAAAAAAATAGCCTTCCTCATTTCCTTCTAGCAGTTTGTTACAATTCCCTTGAAATGCCCCTGAAAAAGCAACTAGCACACAATCTAGATGAATAACCTCCTTAGGCTGGAAGGGAGTGAGGAGTGTAAGAGTTAGAAAGAATGAAGCAGTTCAGGAAGGCACGATATAACAGTTTTTCTTTAAATTCTGATATAAGAGATTCTCTATAGGAGAAGGATTCCTCTACCGGGAGAATTATTCTGGCAACTAGTGAAGCAGAATCCTCGCATTTGAGGGGCCATACTAGACCCGATGTTTTACCAATGGTGAGACTGTTTCTCGATGTTAATAGGGGGTTATCATCTCACATCTAAGTGATCAACACAGATGGGGTGGGTTCAGTATTAAGACTAGGGTTAAAAAAGGTCTATCCACAAGTGAGGGTCCTACACTTTAGGAAAACTAATGATAAATAAAATGAGTCACAAATACCCTCAAGAGGTTATTAGCAGGATGGGACCCATGACTGAGGGACATAGAAAAGCAGGGGGAAAAACTGAAAGGGGAGATATTTTAAGGGCAACAAACCCTTTTTGTCAGGAAAGTAAATACATGTAAATAAGGAAAAAATTTTGAGGTCAACTATGGTTCTTGAAAGAAATAGTTTGAAAAGATGAAGAAAAAATAGCATGGTCTTCATAATAAAATATAATTTTTGGAGATATCAGGCAAAAGAGGAAGACAAGCATCAATACTTGGAAAAACTAAGAGAAGCTAGGAAAATAGTCAGGAAAGCAGAGATACAAATGGAAGAAAAAAATAGCCAATGCAGTAAAAATGGGGGGACAAGACATTTTTCAGATATGTTAATTAGAGGAGGAAGTACAGAAGTGGTATTGTCCAATTTAAGGGTGAAGGGGGAAAGTATGTAAAAGCTGGTGGAGAATCAATAGAGGGGAATTGCTTTCAACAATATTATTTTTTTTTCTGTTTTCACAGATGAAGGGGCTAGGAGCAGGACCTTGGAAAAATATCCACAAATAGGAACAGACTGGGTGTGGTCCCTTTTGGACCTGGAGAACGAGCACCAGAGTCCTTTTACACATTAGCAGAAGTAAGGATGAGGTTTGGGAACTATACGCCGATTTAGTCTGACCTCTGTGGATGAGTAAATTAATGGAAACAACTGCTAAAAGAGAGATGATAGTAAGGTTTCCTAACATCCAATAGATTGCAGACGAATTGGAGATACAGCATGGTATTACTAGAGGCAGGCGTCTGTCACACAAATCTAATTAATTTCTTTCACGCGGGTACGCAGACAGAGTTTGGAACGATGGTGCAGAGCCCTAGATGTTATGTACTGTAGATTTCAAATAAAGCGCCTTTGACGCTGTTCTACATTAGGCAAATTATCAAATAAATTGAGCATACTAAGGATGGACCTTTAAAGTGGCTGACTTGGTTAGAAATTGGTTGAGTGGAAAGTGACAACGGGTACAGCTAAATGGATGGTAACTATGAGGAAGGAGTTATACCAAGTGGAGTACCAAAAGGATCTGTCTTTGATCCTGATTCTTTCAATATTTTGTTAGTGATATTGGGGAAGGGCAATCAGTAAGGTTTGTCCTCTTTGTGGAGTGATACCAAAATCTGCAATAGAGTAGACACCCAGGAAGAAGTAGATAACATGAGGAGGGATCTAGCGATGCTTGAAGAATGATCGAGAATTTGGCAGCTGAGATTTAATAGTAAAAAATGACAGGGGCCATGAATTTGGGCTGCAAAAAATCCAAGGGACAGCAGTACAATACAGGGGGGTAAGTACTTCTGCACCAATTGAAAAAGAGTGAGAATCTGGGAGTGATTGTTTCTGGCGTGTAGCAGGAGAAGAAGGTGATAGTAACTATAAGTCTTTGGTGAGACTTCATTTGGAATAGTTGTGTGCAAGTCTGGAGATCGTACCTTCAACAGGATATAAACAGGATGGAGTTGGTTCAGAGGATGGCTACCAAAATGGTCACTGGGCTTCATTATTAGACATATCGGACAGACTTAAAGATCTCAATATGAGTACTTTAGAGGAAAGGTGGGAGAGGGGAGATAATGATCGAGACATTTAAATACTTCATTGCATAAATACACAGGAAATGCCTCCTTTCAATTGAAAGAAAGCTCTGCAATGAGGGGATTATAGAATGAAGGTGAAAAGGAATAGGACTAAGGAGTAATCATGCAGAAGTTTTTTATAGAAAGAGTGGTAGAGACATGAATAGGTCTCCCAGTGGAGGGTATCTAGAGACAAGGATGATATCTGAACTTCAAGAAAGCATGGGACAAACACCGAAGATCTCTAAAGGTACAAAAAGGAGGCTGTAATTAGTGATATGGAAAGGGCAGATTTGATAAACCATGTGGAAACCTCTGGCTTTTAATCCCAGAAGGGGCATGTCCTGCCGTCCCGGACATCCCTGAGAGGCAATGTTTTCCTCTCAATTTTCTGTAGGCTGTGTGCGCATAAAATATCAGTTGTGTGCCTGCTTTTGAAGGAAGGTTAAATTTTTGTTCGCCACATAACGACAGCTCTGAGTTATATACTTTAAAAAATTTGACTACACGCCAGAATACAGTATGTACACCACATTTGATGCACTAGAAAATATTGTAGGAACTTTGTAAAAACCGTAAAATACACAACAACTTTTTTTTAAATTTGAAGACATTCTGTGTTGTTTGTCTAATCAGAATCAGAACTGAATTTTTGTGCGCTCTGTTTGCTAAAGTAGTGCGCTTCCGCTCGGTGAGGTGTGTGCGCGCGCACACGCGCACAGCTTAGAGGGAACAGTGCCTGAGAGGACGGTTCCCCATAGGACATGAGTTCGACCACTTGCGCTGGAGCCAGATGTTCCTGTGGGTGCAGAATCGGCGCCTTGAGATTGGCCTGGCATGCCCTTGCATCATCTCTGCGGGGACATCCTCCCTGCATGCCATTCAGCCTATCACAGCATATGACCCCACCCAACAATTTTCCCGCCACCACTGAAACCTCGGCGGGGCACCAGGGCCTGGATCATTTGTGGCTGGGGACCTACCAGTCTCCATATCGGCCTTGAGTGTGGTTTACCCGGGGCCAATCACCGACCAGTTCCATTGTGTTATTTTCCACCTCCGCTGTGGAATAGCCAGCATGTTCATCCCACACCCGCAGGATGTACAGGGCTTTGATCTGAAATCAGCCCAGTACGTCCTGCTACCTTGGCCGTCCCCCACCTCCACACACGTTCCACCCCTTCCCGCCCCCTTCCCGCCCCCTTTCACGGCTCTGCCTGGAGTACGGTGCACAGTGTGAGGCGCCATTGCAGGGCCGGATTTTACCTATACGCCAGGTACGACGTGGCGTAGGGCCCACAGCTGGCAAGGGCCCACAAACAAGAATTCCCCATGACGGAGTAAAACCCCGCACCCAGGGCTGGCCCACACACCGGAGGGTGATTCAAGGAGGTAGAAGAGGTAAAGCTCGCGGGAGGCCCCGGCTCCCTCTGTACATCCGCCAGCGTGAAGAGCCTTTTCCTTCACGCTGGCGGCTGTATCTGTGAAGCCGCGATTGGGGAGTAAGTGACATCACCAAGTGGCAGAGTGGAGAGAGGAGCTCCACTGCCCGAACTGCCCACCAATATGTTATTGGCCCCCAGGAGAAGGCAAACCGGTGCAGGGGAAAAGCATCAAAGAGGCGGTGAAAGTTCCCCCTGCGAAGAAGGAGCATGCCCAGTGCCGGAGTAAAGCCGTGGCCGCCCAGAGAAACATCAAGTGTGCGAGCGGTGGCATAGGCGGGAAAACGGCGGCAGAAGGCAATCAGGAGTAGATTATGCCAGGGGGCTCCGTGGAGAAATGCCGCAGAAGATATCACAGCGTCTGAGGCAGCAAGTCATGAGTGGTGGCGGCAGAGAGAGGTGATAGGGCATTGAAGTACAAAGTGCTGGCTTGGGATGCCGAACGCTGCTAAGTCCAGAGGCCTACTGTAGAAGAGCTCCGTGAGAAGAAGATCCTTATCCGCTTCAGCGACTACGTAGCAGGTGGCATGACGCTCAGTACTATGACAGACGGTCAGACACACATCATGGACACGACTCACAGACCTCTAACAAGGCTGCCATTCGAAAGGAGCTAAACGAGTTTAAAAGTCCAGACATTGGAAGTTCATGAATTAATTAGGCATTTCACCAGGTTTCATAGACCCTAGCAGTTTGCTTTGGTCTCAGTACAACGCTTTCATCAAAAAGTAAAAGGAACTGCAAATGCTGGGACAGCTCCGTTCTCCTGTTACTTAAAATGTACCTCTTTTGAAACTGCCTTTTTTTTTAAGGGAAAAAAGTGGGTATTTTTTTATACACTCAAGGGAAACACTGTTGCCCAATTTACGAGCCTTCAGTGGAGAAAGGTATTGCAGACTTGGCATCCCCTCGTTTAGAGCTTCAGAGCATGTGGATCTGTCCTGTTTTCCCAGCAGCTCTCGTTCTCCCTCCATTTCCATTTCAGTCCATGGAGCCAGATGAAGGATTTTGTCCTGGACGACATTAAAAGGAATTCAGCCTTCATCTGTGAAAATCATATATGTACCTCAACCATACCCGAAACATTTAAGCACCACATTTTATTTCTTCTTACCTTTCTAGGTAATGATGGATATGCAGGTGAGTCCCACTTGTACTCTCCCCTTGGCCCTTGAGGAGGTAAAATCACCTTCCCTGGAGGAGTTTTAGTATGATTATCCCAGCACCATATTTTGCCTGAAAGGAAAGCAGTTGATTTCTTGTGGGGGCTATGTAGGCTTATTGCCAGAATCACATTTCATTCTGATGGTGTGGCCAATATGTTATCTCACATTTTCTGATAAAAACTCAATTTCAATCAAAAAAAAAAAAAGTATAAGCCGCTATTGCTGGGAAAGGTTAAAGGCAATACCCTTTAACACTTTCCCAGCCTTCACGGCTTCACAGATACAGCCCGCCAGCGTGAAAGGAAAGTCTCTTTCACGCTGGCGGCGTAACAGAGGGAGGCCGTGGCCTCGAGCAAGCTTACCACCCTGCTCCCTCTGAAGCCCCTCAGACAGCCGCGGTGCTTGTCGGGGGGGGGGGGCAAGGACTGCATGGGCTGTGATTGGGGGGGGGACCTGGACTTCGTAAAAGGGCTATGGTGGAGGGGGGGAGTACTTGGATGACATAGGCTGGATAGGGGGCTAGAAATGCAAATGGGCTGTGATGGGGGGGAGGGGGGACCTAGGATGCAACATGGGTCTGTAGTAATGGTGCGGGGGGACTTGTACTGGAAAGAAATGGGCTGTGATGGTGGGGGGCCATCTGAACTGGAAAAGGGCTATGGGGGGGGGGGGAGGACATGGACTGGAAATAGGCTGTGATTGGGGGGGGACCTGGACTGGAAAAGGGCTATGGGGGGGGACTTGGACTGGAAATGGGCTGTGATGGGGGGGGGACCTGGACTGTAAAAGGGCTATGGGGGGAGGGGGACCTGGACCTTAAAAGGGCTATGGGGGGGGACATGGACTGGAAATGGGTTGTGATGGGGGTGGAGGGGACCTGGACTGGAAAAGGGCTATGGGGGGGGGGACTTGGACTGGCAATGGGCTAGGGTGGAGGGAGGGGGAACCTGGACTGCAAACGGGCTGTGATTAGGGGGACTAGGACTGCAAATGGGCTGTGATGGTGCGGGGGGACTCGGACTGCAAATGGGCTGTGATGGTGGGGTGGCCTAGGACTGGAAATAGGCTGTGATGGGGGACTTGGACTGGAAATGGGCTGTGATTGGGGGGGGTGCCTAGGACTGGAAATGACCTGTGATGTGAGGGCTAGCACTGGAAATGGACTGATGAAGAGCTGGAATAGGACTGGAAATGGGCTGATGTGGGGCATGGGAGAATGGGACTAGAAGGGAGTGGATGCTGGGTGGGTCTAGAACTATAAGGGAACTGATTTTGGGGGAGGACTAGAATGGATGGGGAATGAGAATGGAGAGGGGAAAAAATAGTTTGTGTGGAAGAAAAGTCTATGATGGGCCGGGTATTGGGAGAGTAAGAGGGGCTTGAGAATGGAAGGGTGAAATTTAAATGGATGATAAAGGAATAAGGAAAGAATTGGGGGAAAGAGCAAAAGGGAAATAATCAGTATGTTAAAGCAGAAATAGAGAGAGAATGGGAAACATCTAAAAGAGAAGAAAAGGACAATGGATAGCTCGTAGAAGACACAAAGAAACCAGAAGAAAGTGACTCGGCACTGCAACTGAAAAATAAGACGCCCAAACAGAAAGTAGAAAAATACTTTTTATTTTGAATTTATTAACTGGAATATGTCTGGTCTGGGAAGTGTGTATTGCTAACATCTTTGCGTTTTTGTTTAGTGCAAGAGGAAATTACTTTATAGTTTTATTTCTCCAGTGTTGTACATTTCATGTTTGGACTTTGGGGTTCCCAGTTTAATTATTATCTGACCACGGAAGTTAGCCTACACGTATCCTCGGTAAATATTGTGGGTGGAGCTGGGGGCGGGGCAGGGGTGGGACTAGGGGCGGAGAATGGGTGGAGCATGGCAAGCCACAGGTGTCGGGTTTTTCTCAGTGAAAAAGTTGGCAACCCTAGATAGGGCACACCTGCGTACATCAACAGGCGCACATACCGTAGCATCAGGATGAATAACCGATCTCTGTAAATAGGCCTGGGGCCTCCTGGGGGTAGGGCAGACCTGTGAAGATCAACAGGCGCACATACCGTAGCACCAGGATGAATAACAAACCTCTCTAACAAGGCCTGGGGGCTTCTGGGGGTAGGGCAGACCTGCGCACATCAACAGGCGCATATACGGTAGCACCAGGATGAATAACAGATCTCTTTAACAGGCCGGGGGCATCCTGGGGATAGGGAAGACAAGCGCACATCAACATGCGCACATCCCGTAGCACCAGGATGAATAACAAACCGCTGTAAATAGGCCTGGGGCCTCCTGGGGGTAGGGCAGACCTGCGCACATCAACAGACGCACATACCGTAGCACCAGGATGAATAACAGATCAATGTAAAAAGGCCATGGGCATCCGGGGGGTGGAGCAGACCTGCGCACATCAACAGGGGCATATACAGTAGCACCATGATGAATAACAGACCTCTGTAACCAGGCCTGCAGCCTCCTGGGGGTAGGGCAGACCTGCGCACATCAACAGGCCCATATACTGTAGCACCAGGATAAATAATAGACTTATGTAAATAGGCCTGGGGCCTCCTGGGGGTAGGGCAGACCTGCGCACATCAACAAGCGCACCCTCCAAAGCACCAGGATTAAACACAGACCTCTGTGATGTGGCTTGGGGCCTACTGGGGATAGGGCACACCTGCGCACATCAACAGGCGCACATACCGTAGCACCAGGATGAATAACAGATCTCTGTAAATAGGCCTTGGGCCCCCTGGGGATAGGGAAGAACTGCGCACATTAACAAGTGCACTCACCATAGCAGTAGGATTAAACACAGACCGCTGTAACCAGGCCTGGGGCCTCCTAGGGATAGTGCAGACCTGCGCACATCAATAAGCGCACATAAAGTAGCACCAGGATGAACAACAGACCTCTATAAATAGGCCTGGGGCCTCCTGGGGGTAGGGAAGACCTGTGCACATCAACAAGTGTACACACAGGCACCTGGATTAAACACGGCCAGCTGTAACCAGCTCTGGGGCCTTCTGGGGATAGGGCTGACCTGCGCACATCAACAAGAGCACCCACCATAGCACCAGGATTAAACACTGACCGGGGTAACCAGGTCTGGGGCCTCCTGGGGGTAGGGCAGACCTGCGCACATCAACAGGCACACCCACCATAGCATCAGGATTATACACAGACCTCTGTAATCAGGCCGAGGGCCTCCTGGGGATAGGGCACACCTGCGCACATCAACAGGCGCACATACCGTAGCCTCAGGATGAATAACCGATCTCTGTAAATAGGCCTGGGGCCTCCTGGGGGTAGAGCAGACCTGCGCAGACCAACAGGCGCACATACCGTAGGTCCAGGATGAATAACAGACCTCTGTAACCAAGCCTGGGGCCTCCAGGGTATAGGACAGACTTGCGCACATCAACAAGGACACATACCGTAGCACAAGGATGAATAACAGACCTCTGTTACCAGGCCTGGGGCCTTCTGGGCATAGGGCAGACCTGCGCATATCAACAAGCGCATATAGAGTAGCACCAGGATTATTATTTATTATTATTATTATTTACATTCTCTTATATACTGCGCTATTCTGCATCAGTGCGGTTTACATTGAACAAACTGAAATTACATTGAACAGGGCATTATAACTTGGAGATAACTATTTTACAGGGAACATGGGCTATGGAGGGTTAAGTGGCTTGCCCAAGACCACAAGGAGCACCTGTGGGACTAGAAACCCCAGTCCTTCCGGCCCAAGGTTGCTGTCCTCTAGTGGGATTTGAATCCCCGACCTTCCGGCCTGAAGTACCTTGCCCCAACCACTAGGCCACTCCTCCACTCAGGCCTGGGGCCTCCTGGTCATAGGACAGGCCTGCGCACATCAACAAGTGCACCAACCATAGCACAAGGATTAAACACAGAACTCTGTGATGCAGCTTGGGGCCTCTTGGGGATAGGGCAGACCTGCGCACATCAACAGGCACACCATCCATACCATCAGGATTATACACAGACCTCTGTAACCAGGCCTGGGGCCTGCTGGAGATAGGGCAGACCTGCGCACATCAACAGGTGCACATACCGTAGCACCAGGATGAATAACAGATCTGGGTAATTAGGCCTGGGGTCTCCTGGGGGTAGGACAGACCTGCGCTTATCAACAGGCTCATATAAAGTAGCACCAGGATGAATAACAGACCTCTGTAATCAGGCCTGGGGATAGGGATGACAAGCACACATCAACAGGCGCATATCCCGTAGCACCAGGATGAATAACAAACCTCTGTAACCAGGCCTGGGGGCTTCTGGGGGTAGGGCAGACCTGCGCACATCAACAGGCGCATATACGGTAGCACCAGGATGAATAACAGACCTCTGTAACAGGCCTGGGGCATCCTGGGGATAGGGAAGACAAGCGCACATCAACAGGCGCACATAGGGTTGCCAACTTTTTCACCAAGAAAAACCCGACACCTGTGGCTCGCCATGCTCCACCCATTCTCCGCCCCTAGTCCCACCCCTGCCCCGCCCCCAGCCCCACCCACAAAAATTACCGAGGATAAGTGTAGGTCAGTGATGGCTAACCTTTTTGAGCCCGAGTGCCCAAACTGCCGCACAAAACCAAAGAATTTCCTCAAAGTGCCAGCACGTCAATTAAAGCTCCATTTGCATAAGGTGCTTCATTTGCATAAATATTTGCATAATGTTACCATACACTAACTTTTAGTAAACATGCCTCTTAATGAGTATATGGATAAAGAAAGACTAAAAGGTTTCTACATTACTATAATCCAGTACCAACCGCCAGGCACATTAGGAACTACTACAAACGCTGCCCATTTAGAACCCATAGCAAACCCGCCGTATCCTAACAGCACTACCAGGACTCACAAAGCACCATACTCTACCTATCAAAAGGCAACACTGCAAATATTAAACCAATACATCTCAGAGAACAACAATACATGACCTACTGGGAAAGAACAAGTGGCAATGTCAAATAGGAATTATATAAACAGAATACCTCAGCTCAGTTACACATGCAGAACAGACCATTACCAAACAAGGAATCACAATTTAGAAACAGGAAGACAATAATTAAACTGGAACCCCAAAAGCCAAACTTGGAATATACAACAACACTGTAGAAATAAAACTATATATTAATTTCCTCTTGTACTAAACAAAGCGCAAAAATTAATGATGCACATTTCCCAGAGCTGACATATTCCAATTAATAAATTCAAAATAAAGAGATATTTTTCTACCTTTTGTGCATTTTTTTTCAGTTTCAATTGTTCCAGCCACTTTCTTCTGGGTTCTTTGGGTAGTCTGCTAACAATCCATCTGCTGTCCATTTGTCCTTTCTTCTGTCTTCTTGGTTTTTTTTTTTTCCATTCTCTCTCTACATCTGCTTTAACATACTAATCTTTCTCCTTTTGCTCTTTCCTCATTCCTATTTCATCTACTCAAAATTTACCCCTCCATCCTCAATCCCCACTTACTCTCCCAATACCCGGCCAATTGTAGATTTTTTTATCCCTCCCACACAAAATATTTTTCCCCTCTCCATTTTACTCTCCCAGCCCCATCCCATTCTAATCCTCCCCCAACACCAGCTCCCTTCTAGTTCCAGCCTCACCCAGCATCAGCCCATTTCCAGTCCTAGCAGCCCCCCAACCCATTTCCAGTCCTAGCAACCCCCCAACCCAATACCAGTCCTATCCCCCCCTCATCAACCCACTTCCAGTCCTACCCCCCCATCACCCATTTTCAGTTTTAGCCCCCCCCCTTTACACCATTACCAGTCCTAACCCCCCATCAGCCCACTTCCAGTCCTAACCCCCCATCAGCCCACTTCCAGTCAGCCCCCCATAGCCCATTGCCAGTCCTATCCCCCCCATCAGCCCACAGTCCATTACCAGTCCTAACCCCATCAGCCCACCTTAAGTCCTAACCCCTCCCCATCAGCCCATTTTTTGTCCCATGCCCCCCATAGCCCATTTTTAGTTCTAAACCCCCCCATATCCCATTTCCAGTCCTAACCCCATCAGACCACCTCCAGTGTTAACCCCCCATCAGCCCATTTCCAGTCCTAACCCCACCCAACAGCCCACCTCAAGTCCTAACCCCGCCCCAGCAGCAGTCCAAACCCGCTCTAGCCCATTAGCATCCTAACCCCCCCCCCATAGCCCATTACCAGTCCTAACCCCCCATCCCCCCCTTTCCAGACAGCCCCCATCAGCCCCCAGCCCATTAGCAGTCCTAACCCCCCCTAGCCCATTAGCAGTCCTAACCCCCCCCCTAGCCCATTAGCAGTCCTAACCCCCCCCTAGCCCATTAGCAGTCCTAACCCCCCATGGCAAATTTAAAAAAAAAAAAAAAAGAAGCAGGCTCTGGCTGCTGCCCGCGGCAGCGGCAGAATGCAATGTCCCGTGGGGCCCCCTCCGCCCGCTAAGCCCCTCTGCAAGGGCTTTCAGATTCGCGAGGGAGAGCGTCTCCCTCGCGTCTCTGTTAAGCCCGCAGGGGCTAATGGGAAATTTCCCATCAGTCCCTCGCGTCTAAAGGGGCTGATGGGAAATTTCCCATTAGCCCCTGCGGGCTTAACAGAGACGCGAGGGAGACGCTGTCTCCCTCGCGAATCTGAAAGCCCTTGCAGAGGGGCTTAGCGGGCGGAGGGGGCCCCGCGGGACACTGCATGCTGCCGCGTCCGCGTCCGCGGCAGCAGCCAGAGCCCGCTTTTTCTTTTTCTGCGGACCTTCACGCGTGCCAGCTGCAAGGCCTTCGCGTGCCACAGCTGGCACGCGTGCCATAGGTTCGCCATCGCTGGTGTAGGTTAACTTCCTTGGTCAGATAATGGGAACCCCAAAATCCAAACATGAAATGTATAACACTGGAGAAATAAAACTATAAAGTAATTTCCTCTTGCAGTAAACAAAAACGCAAAGATGTTAGCAATACACACTTCCCAGACCAGACATATTCCAGTTAATAAATTCAAAATAAAAAGTATTTTTCTACCTTCTGTTTGGGCTTTTTATTTTTCAGTTGCAATTGCTCCAGTCACTTTCTTCTGGTTTCTTTGTGTCTTCTGCGATCTATCCATTTGTCCTTTCTTCTCTTTTAGATGTTTTTCCATTCTCTCTCTATTTCTGCTTTAACATACTGATTGTTTCCCTTTTGCTCTTTCCCCCAATTTTTTCCTTATTCCTTTATCATCCGTTTAAATTTCACCCTTCCATTCTCAAGCCCCTCTTACTCTCCCAAAACCCGGCCCATCATAGACTTTTCTTCCACACAAAATATTTTTCCCCTCTCCATTCTCATTCCCCATCCATTCTAGTCCTCCCCAAAATCAGTTCCCTTATAGTTCTAGACCCACCCAGCATCCACTCCCTTCTAGTCCCATTCTCCCATGCCCCACATCAGCCCATTTCCAGTCCTATTCCAGCTCATTAGCCCATTTCTAGTGCTAGCCCTCACATCACAGGCCATTTCCAGTCCTAGCCCCCCCCCCCAATCACAGCCCATTTCAAGTCCAAGTCCCCCATCACAGCCTATTTCCAGTCCTAGGCCCCCCCACCATCACAGCCCATTTGCAGTCCGAGTCCCCCCGCACCATCACAGCCCATTTGCAGTCCTAGCCTCCTAATCACAGCCTATTTCCAGTCCAAGTTCCCCCTCCCTCCACCATAGAGCATTTCCAGTCCAAGTTCCCCCCCCCCATAGCCCTTTTCCAGTCCAGGTCCCCTCCACCCCCATCACAACCCATTTCCAGTCCATGTCCCCCCCCCATAGCCCTTTTACAGTCCAGGTTCCCCCCCCCATCACAGCCCATTTCCAGTCCAAGTCCCCCACCCCCCCAGCCTTTTCCGGTCCAGGCCCCCCCCATCACAACCCATTTCCAGTCCAAGTCTCCCCCCCATAGCCCTTTTCCAGTCCAGGTCCCCCCCCATCACAGCCCATTTCCAGTCCTAGGCCCCCCCACCATCACAGCCCATTTGCAGTCCGAGTCCCCCCGCACCATCACAGCCCATTTGCAGTCCTAGCCCCCCTAATCACAGCCTATTTCCAGTCCAAGTTCCCCCCCCAGCCCTTTTCTGGTCCAGGCCCCCCCCCATCACAACCCATTTCCAGTCCAAGTCCCCCCCCCCATAGCCCTTTTCCAGTCTAGATCCCCCCCCATCACAGCCCATTTCCAGTTCAAGTCCCCCATCACAGCCTATTTCCAGTCCTAGGCCCCCCCCCACCATCACAGCCCATTTGCAGTCCGAGTCCCCCCGCACCATCACAGCCCATTTGCAGTCTTGCCCCCCCCACCATCACAGCCCATTTGCAGTCCTAGCCCCCCTAATCACAGCCTATTTCCAGTCCAAGTTCCCCCTCCCTCCACCATAGCCCATTTCCATGCCAAGTCCCCCCCCCCCCCGTTGCCCTTTTCCATTCCAGGTCCCCTCCACCCCCATCACTACCCTTTTCCTGTACATGTCCCCCCCCTAACCCTTTTAAAGTCCAGGTCCCCCCCCTCATCACAGCCTATTTCCAGTCCAAGTCCCCCCCCATAGCCCTTTTCTGGTCCAGGTCCCCCCCCCCATCACAGCCTATTTCCAGTCCAAGTCCCCCCCCCATAGCCCTTTTCCGGTCCAGGTTCCCCCCCCCCCCCATCAAAACCCATTTACAGTCCAAGTCCCCCCCCCCCCATAGCCCTTTTCCAGTCCAGGTCCCCCCCATCACAGTCCATTTGTAGTCCTAGCCCCCCCCCCATCACAGCCCATGCAGTCCTTGGCCTCCCCTCCCCCGACCAGCACCACGGTTGTCTGAGGGGCTTTATAGGGAGCCGGGGAAGCCCACGCGAGGCCCCGGCTCCCTCTGTACAGCCGCCAGCTTGAAGAGCCTTTTCCTTCACGCTGGCGGTTGTTTCAGTGAAGCCGCGAATGCTGGGAAAGGTTAAAGGGTATTGCCTTTAACCTTTCCCAGAAATCGCGGCTTTACAGAAACAGCCGCCAGCGTGAAGGAAAAGGCTCTTCACGCTGGCGGCTGTACAGAGGGAGCCGGGGCCTCGCGCAGGCTTCCCCAGCTCCCTCTGAAGCCCTCCGGTGTGTGGGCCGGCCCTGGGTGGGTTTTTTTTAACTTCGGGTCGGAAGAAAAGCCGGTCTTTTGCTCTGGCCACTCCCAATCTTGCGGCCAGAGCAAAAAACTGGCTTTTCAAGGGCGGGTTTTGCATCTGCGCCGGCAGCCGGCCTGGCCATGGAAAAACCGGCCAGGCTGGCTGAAAACCGGCCAGTTGGCAACCCTAGGCGCACATCCCGTAGCACCAGGATGAATAACAAACCTCTGTAAATAGGCCTGGGGCCTCCTGGGGGTAGGGCAGACCTGCGCACATCAACAGGCGCATATACAGTAGCACCATGATGAATAACAGACCTCTGTAACCAGGCCTGCGGTAAGGTTGCCAACTGACCGGTTTTCAGCCGGCCTGGCTGGTTTTTCCATGGCCAGGCCAGCTGCTGGCACAGATACAGAACCGGCCCTTGAAAAGCCGGTTTTTTGCTCTGGCCACGAGATCGGGAGCGGCCAGATAAAAAAAAACAATTTTTCTCCACAGTGCGCGAGTGCGAACGCGAACGCAATCGATCCTCTGTGCAGCCGCTGCTTCTGCTTTTCACAGAGCAGCGGCTGCAATAAAGTTAATTTGAAAAAGAAGAGAAACCTGAGAAGCCCTCCTCCCTCTGACATCACTTCCTCAGGGGCTGCAGAAGGACAACCGGAGGGCTCCTCAGGTTTCTCTTCCTTTTCAAATTAACTTTATTGCAGCTGCTGCTCTGTAAAAAGCAGAAGCAGCAGCTGCACGGGGCAAAGCAGAGGCAGCACTGAGGAGTGTGGGGAGGGGTGGAAGCAGCATTAAGGGGGGTGCAACACTAAGGGGGGGGAGTGAAGCAGCACTAAGGGGGTGAAGCTGCACTCAGGGGGGCAAAGCTACACTAAGTGGCAGGGGGTGAAGCTGCACTGGTGGGGGGCGAAGCTGCACTAAGGGGGGGGGGGTGGTGAAGCCTCAGTGCTGGTGGGGGGGGGGGAGGCCAAGGACTACAAATGGGCTTTGATGGGGGTGGGCTAGGACTACAAATGGGCTGTGATGAGGGGGGGGAACCTGGACTGCGAAAGGGCGAAGGGAGAGGGGTGTGGCTAGGACGTGAAATCGGCTAAGAGGCGTGGGGGAACTTGGACTGGAAATGGGCTATAATGGAGGGAGGGGGAACATGGACTGGAAATAGGATGTGATTAGGGTGGTTAGGACTGCAAATGGGCTGTGATGGTGGGGGGGGGGGCTAGGACTGCAAATGGACTGTGATGAGGCGAGGGGGGGGGACCTGGACTGCAAAAAGGGCTATGGGGAAGGGATTTGGACTGGAAATGGGCTATGAGGGGGGGGGGGAACTTGGACTGGAAATGGGCTATGGTGGAGGGAGGGGGAACATGGACTGGAAATAGGCTGTGATTAGGGGGGCTAGGACTGCAAATGGGCTGTGATGGTGGGGGGGGGGGCGGCTAGGACTTCTAATGGCCTGTGATGTGAGGGCTAGCACTGGAAATGGGCTGATGAAGAACTGGAATAGGACTGGAAATGGGCTGATGGGGGGCATGGAAGAATGGGACTAGAAGGGAGTGGATGCTGGGTGGGTCTAGAACTATAAGGGAACTGATTTTGGGGGAGGACTAGAATGGATGGGGAATGAGAATGGAGAGGGGAAAAGATATTTTGTGTGGAAGAAAAGTCTACGATGGGCCGGGTATTGGGAGAGTAAGAGGGGCTTGAGAATGGAAGGTGAAATTTAAATGGATGATAAAGGAATAAGGAAAGAATTGGGGGAAAGAGCAAAAGGGAAACAAGCAGAAATAGAGAGAGAATGGAAAACATCTAAAAGAGAAGAAAGGACAAATGGATAGCTTGCAGAAGACACAAAGAAACCAGAAGAAAGTGACTGGAGCAATTGCAACTAAAAAATAAAATGCCCAAACAGAAGGTAGAAAAATACTTTTTATTTTGAATTTATTAACTGGAATATGTCTGGTCTGGGAAGTGTCTATTGCTAACATCTTTGCGTTTTTGTTTAGTGCAAGAGGAAATTACTTTATAATTTTATTTCTCCAGTGTTGTACATTTCATGTTTGGCTTTTGGGGTTCCCAGTTTAATTATTATCTGACAAAGGAAGTTAGCCTACACGTATCCTCGGTAATTTTTGTGGGTGGGGCTGGGGGCAGGGCAGTGGTGGGACTAGGGGCGGAGAATTGGTGGAGCATGGCGTGCCACAGGTGTCGGGTTTTTCTCGGTGAAAAAGTTGGCGACCCTACCCTCCGGCCTCCTGGAGGTAGGGCAGACCGGCGCACATCAACAGGCCCATATACTGTAGCACCAGGATAAATAACAGACTTATGTAAATAGGCCTGGGGCCTCCTGGGGGTAGGGCAGACCTGCGCACATCAACAAGAGCACCCACCATAGCACCAGGATTAAACACTGACCGCGGTAACCAGATCTGGGGCCTCCTGGGGGTAGGGCAGACCTGCGCACATCAACAGGCGCAAATACCGTAGCACCAGGATGAATAACAGATCTCTGTAAATAGGCCTGGGGCCCCCTGGGGATAGGGCAGAACTGCGCACATCAACAAGCGCACCCACCATAGCAGTAGGATTAAACACAGATCGCTGTAACCAGGCCTGGGGCCTCCTAGGGATAGTGCAGACCTGCGCACATCAATAAGTGCACATAAAGTAACAGACCTCTATAAATAGGCCTGGGGCCTCCTGGGGTAGGGAAGACCTGTGCACATCAACAAGTGTACACACAGGCACCTGGATTAAACACGGCCAGCTATAACCAGCTCTGGGGCCTTCTGGGGATAGGGCTGACATGCGCACATTAACAAGAGCACCCACCATAGCACCAGGATTAAACAGTGACCGCTCTGTAACCAGGTCTGGGGCCTCCTGGAGGTAGGGCAGACCTGCGCACATCAACAGGCACACCCACCATAGCATCAGGATTATACACAGACCTCTGTAATCAGGCCGAGGGCCTCCTGGGGATAGGGCACACCTGCGCACATCAACAGGCGCACATACCGTAGCATCAGGATGAATAACAGATCTCTGTAAATAGGCCTGGGGCCTCCTGGGGGTAGGGCAGACCTGCGCAGATCTACAGGCGCACATACCGTAGCACCAGGATGAATAACAGACCTCTGTAACCAGGCCTGGGGCCTCCAGGGGCTAGGACAGAATTGCGCACATCAACAAGGGCACATACCGTAGCACAAGGATGAATAACAACCCTCTGTTACCAGGCCTTGGGCCTTTTGAGCATAGGGGAGACCTGTACATATCAACAAGCGCACCCACCATAGCACCAGGATTAAACACAGACCGCTGTAACCAGGCCTGGGGCCTTCTAGGGATAGGGCAGACCTGCGCACATCAAGAGGTGCATATAGAATAGCACCGGGATGAACAAAAGACCTCTGTAAAAAGTCCTGGGGCCTCCTGTGGGTAGGGCAGAGCTGCACACATCAACAGGCGCATATAGAGTAGCACCAGGATGAATAACAGACCTCTGTAACCAGGCCTGGGGCCTCCTGTGGGTAGGGCAGTCCTTCGCACATCAACAAGCACACCCACCATAGCACCAAGATTAAACACAAACCTCTGTAATGCGGCTTGGGCCCTCCTGGGGGTAGGGAAGACCTGTGCACATCGACAAGCGCATCCACCATAGCACCTGGATTAAACACAGATCGCTGTAACCATCCCTAGGCCCTCCTGGGGTTTGGGCAGACCTGCGCACATCAACAGGCGCATATACAGTAGCACCAGGATGAATAACAAACCTCTGTAACCAGGCCTGCTGCCTCCTGGGGGTAGGGCAGACCTGCGCACATCAACAGGCCCATATACTGTAGCACCAGGATAAATAATAGTCTTTGTAAATAGGCCTGGGGCCTCCTGGGGGTAGGGCAGACCTGCGCACATCAGCAAGCGCACCCACCATTTCACCAGGATTAAACACAGACCTCCGTGATGCGGCTAGGGTCCTCCTGGGGATAGTGCAGACCTGCACACATCAACAGGCACACCCACCATAGCATCAGGATTATACACAGACCTCTGTAACCAGGCCGGGGACCTCCTGGGGATAGGGCAGACCTGCGCACATCAACAGGCGCACATACCATAGCACCAGGATGAATAACAGACCACTGTAACCAGGCCTGGAGCCTCCTGGGCCTAGGGCAGAACTGCACACATCAACAGGCGCACATACCGTAGCACAGGATTAAACACAGACCTCTGTGAAGCGGCTTGGGGCCTCCTGGCACTGTTCCCTCTAAGCTGTGCGCGTGTGCGCGCGCACACACCTCGCCGAGTGAGCGCACATACTTTACAACAGAGCGCACAAAAATTACGGTTCTGATTCTGATAGAAAACAGCACAGACGTCTTAAAATTTAAAAGTTGTGATTGTAATTACTAGAAATTTTCCGCTTCATTTAGTAATCATCAATTTTCATTTAATTTTATTAAAATCAATGTGGTGTACATACTGTATTCTGACGTGTAGTCAAATTTTAAAGTATATAACTCCGAGTGTCGTTATGTGGCGCACAAAAATTTAACCCTCCTTCAAAAGTTGCACACAGCTGATATTTTATGCGCACACAGCCTACAGAAAATTAGAGGGAACATTGCCTCCTGGGTATAGGGCAGACCTGCGCACATCAACAGGAACACCCACCATAGCATCAGGATTATACACAGACTTCTGTAACCAGTCCGGGGGCCTCCTGGGGATAGGGCACACCTGCGCACAATAAGAGGCGCATCAAGAGGACCATATACTGTAGCACTAGGATAAATAACAGACTTCTGTAAATAGGCCTGGGGGCTCCTCGGGGTAGGGCAGACCTGCACACATCAACAAGCACGCCCATCATAGCACCAAGATTAAACACAGACCTCTGTGAATGCGGCTTGGGGCCTCCTGGGGATAGGGCAGACGTGCGCACATCAACAGGCACACCTACCATAGCATCAGGATTATACACAGACCTCTGTAAGCAGGCCGGGGGCCTCCTGGGGATAGGGCAGACCTGCGCACATCAACAGGCACACATACCGTAGCACCAGGATGAATAACAGATCAATGTAAAAAGGCCTGGGGCCTCCGGGGTGTAGGGCACACCTGCGCACATCAACAGGCGCATATACAGTAGCACCAGGATGAATAACAGACCTCTGTAACCAGGCCTGGGGCCTCCTGTGGGTAGGGCAGACCTGCGCACATCAAGAAGTGCACCCACCATAGCAACAGGATTAAACACAGACCTCTGTGATGCGGCTTTGGACCTCCTGGGTAAAGGGCAGACCTGCGCACATCAACAGGCACACCCACCATAGCATCACGATTATAAACAGACCTCTGTAATCAGACCAGGGGTGTCCTAGGGGTAGGGCAGACCTGCGCACATCAACAGCGCATATACCATAGCACCAGGATGAATAACAGATCTCTGTAAAAATGCCTGGGGGCTCCTGGGGGTAGGGCAGACCTGCGCACATCAACAGCCGCATATACAGTAGCACCAGGATGAATAACAGACCTTTGTAACCAGGCCTGGGGCCTCCTGGGGATAGGGAAGACAAGCGCACATCAACAGGCGCACATCCCGTAGCACCAGGATGAATAACAAACCTCTGTAAATAGGCATGGGGCCTCCTAGGGGTAGGGTAGACCTGCGCACATCAACTGGCGCACCCACCATAGCACCTCGATTAAACACAGACCGCTGTAACCAACCCTGGTGCATCCTGGGGATAGGGCTGACCTGCGCACATCAAAAAGAGCACCCACCATAGCACAGGGATTAAACAAAGACCGCTGTAGCCAGGCCTGGGGCCTGCTGAGGATAGGGCAGACATGCGCACATCAACAGGCTCACATCCCGTAGCATCAGGATGAATAACAGACCTCTGTAACCAGGCCTGGGGCCTCCTGGGGATAAGGCAGACCTGCGCACATCAACAGGCGCACATACTGTAGCACCGGGATGAATAACAGACCTCTGTAACCAAGTCTGTGGCCTCCTGGGGATAGAGCAGACTTGCGCACATCAAGAGGCACACATATCGTAGCACCAGGATGAATAACTGACCTCTATAAATAGGCCTGGGGCCTCCTGGGTGTAAGGCAGACCTGCGCACATCAACAAGCACACCCACCATAGCACCAGGATAAAAGACAGACCGCTGTAACCAGGCCTGGGGCCTCCGGGGGGTATAGCAGAGATGCGCACATCAACAGGCGCATATACAGTAGCACCAGGATGAATAACAGACCTCTATAACCAGGCATGGGACCTCCTGCGGGTAGGGCAGACCTGGGCACATCAACAAGCGCACCCACCATAGCACCAGGATTAAACACAGACCTCTGTAAGCAGGCCAGGGGCCTCCTGGGGATAGGGAAGACAAGCGCACATCAACAGGCGCATATACAGTAGCACCAGGATGAATAATAGACCTCTGTAACCAGGTCTGCGGCCTCCTAGGGGTAGGGCAGACCTGCACACATCAACAAGCGCACCCACCATAGCACCAGGATTAAACACAGACCTCTGTGATGTGGCTTGGGGCCTCCTAGGGATAGGGCAGACCTGCGCACATCAACAGGCACACCCACCATAGCATCAGGATTATACACAGACCTCTGTAACCAGGCCTGTGGCCTCCCAGAGGTAGGGCACACCTGCGCACATCAACAGGCGCATATACCGTAGCACCAGGATGAATAACAGACCTCTGTTAAAATGCCTGGGGCCTACAGGGGTAGGGCAGACGTGCGCATATCAAAAGGCGCACATACCGTAGCACCAAGATGAATAACAGACCTCTGTAACCAGGCCTGGGGCCTTCTGGGGGTAGGGCTGACCTGTGCACATCAACAAGCGAACCCACCATAGCACCTGGATTAAACACAGACCGCTGTAACCAGGCTTGGGGCCTCCTGGGGATTTGGCAGACCTGCGCACATCAACAGGCGCACATACCGTAGCACCAGGATGAATAACAGACTGCTATAACCAGGCCTGGGGCCTCCTGGGGGTAGGGTTGACCTGTGCACATCAACAAGAGCATCCACCACAGCACCAGGATTAAACACAGACCGCTGTAGCCATGCCGGGGGCCATCTGGGGGTCGGGCAGACCTGCGAACATCAACAAGCGCACCCACCATAGCACCAGCATTAAACACAGACCGCTGACACCAGGCCTGGGGCCTCCTAGGAATAGGGCAGACCTGCGCACACCAAGAGGCGCATATAGAGTAGCACCATGACGAATAATAGACCTTTGTAACCAGGCCTGTGGCCTCCTGGGGGTAGGGCAGACCTGCGCACATCAACTAGAGCATCCACCATCACACCAGGATTAAACACAGACCTATGTGATGCAGCTTGTGGCCTCCTGGGTTTAGAACAGACCTGGATTAAACACAGACCGCTGCAACCAGGTTTGGTGCCTCCTGGGGATTGGGCTGACCTGCGCACATCAACAGGCTCACATACTGTAGCACCAGGATGAATAACAGACCGCTGTAACCAGGCCTGGGGCCTCCTGGGGGTAGGGCTGACCTGTGCACATCAACAAGAGCATCCACCACAGCACCAGGATTAAACACAGACCGCTGTAACCAGGCCTGGGGCCTGCTGGAGATAGGGCAGACCTGCGCACATCAACAGGCGCACATACCGTAGCACCAGGATGAAAGCAGGCTTCTGTAACCAGGCCTGGGGCATCCTGGAGATAGGGAAGACAAGCACACATCAACAGGCGCATATCCCATAGGAACCAGGATGAATAACAAACCTCTGTAACCAGGCCTGGGGCCTTCTGTGGGTAGCGCAGACCTGCGCACATCAACAGGCGCATATACCATAGCACCAGGATGAATAACAGATCAATGTAAAAAGGCCTTGTGCCTCCGGGGGATAGGGAGACATGCGCACATCAACAAGCGCACCCTCCATAGCACCAGGATTAAACACAGACCTCTGTGATGTGGCTTGGGGCCTCCTGGGGATAGTGCAGACTTGCGTACATCAACAGGCACACCCACCATAGCATCAGGATCATACACAGACCTCTGTAACCAGGCCAGGAGTCTCCTGGGGATAGGGCACACCTGCGCACATCAACAGGCGCACATACCGTAGCACCAGGATGAATAACAGACCTCTGTAACCAGGCCTGGGGCCTCCTGGGGATAGGGAACACCTGCGCACATCAACAGGCGCACATACTGTAGCACCAGGATGAATAACAGACATCTGTAACCAGGCCTGGGGCTTCCTGGGGATAGAGCAGACATACGCACATCAAGAGGCACACATACCGTAGCACCAGGATGAATAACTGACCTCTATAACTAGGGCGTAGGGCCTCCTGGGGGTAGGGCAGACCTGCGCACATCAACAAGCGCACCCACCATAGCACCAGGATTAAACACAGACCGCTGTAACCAGGCCTGGGGCCTCCTGGGGATAGGGCAGACCTGCGCACATCAACAGGCGCACATACCGTAGCACCAGGATGAATAACAGACCTCTATGGCCTGGGGCCTCCTGGGGGTAGGGCAGGCCTGTCCACATCAACAAGCGTACACAAAGGCACCTGGATTAAACACAGACCGCTGTAACCAGCTCTGGGGCCTCCTGGGGATAGGGCTGACCCGCGCACATCAACAAGATCACCCACCATAGCACCAGGATTAAGCACAGACCGCTGTAACCAGGCCTGGGGCCTCCTGGGGGTAGGGCAGACCTGCACACATCAACAGGGCCATATACTGTAGCACCAGGATAAATAACAGACTTATGTAAATAGGCCTGGGTCCTCCTGGGGGTAGGGCAGACCTGCGTACATCAACAAGCGCACCCACCATTTCACCAGGATTAAACACAGATCTCTTTGATGCAGCTTGGGCCCTCCTGGGGATAGGGCTGACCTGCGCACATCAACAGGAACACCCACCATAGCATCAGGATTATACACAGATTTATGTAACCAGTCCGGGGGCCTCCTGGGGATAGGGCTGACCTGCGCACATCAACAGGAACACCCACCATAGCATCAGGATTATACACAGATTTCTATAACCAGTCCGGGGGCCTCCTGGGGATAGGGCACACCTGCGCACAATAAGAGGCACACATACCGTAGCATTAGGGTTGCCAACAGGCCGGTTTTCAGCCGGCCTGGCCGGTTTTTCAATGGCCAGGCCGGCTGCCGGCGCAGAGGTAAAACCGGCCATTGAAAAGCCGGTTTTTTGCTCTGGCCGCAAGATGGGGAGCGGCCAGAGCAAAAAAACGGCTTTTCTCCCATCCCGTCCCAAAGAAAAACCCTTCCCCGGGGCGTCCCGCACACTGGAGGGCTTCAGAGGGAGCCGGGGAAGCCCGCGCGAGGCCCCGGCTCCCTCTGTACAGCCGCCAGCGTGAAGAGCCTTTTCCTTCACGCTGGCGGCTGTTTCTGTAAAGCCGCGATTGCTGGGAAAGGTTAAAGGCAATACCCTTTAACCTTTCCCAGCATTCGCGGCTTCACAGAAACAGCCGCCAGCGTGAAGGAAAAGGCTCTTCACGCTAGCGGCTGTACAGAGGGAGCTGGGGCCTCGCGCGGGCTTCCCCAGCTCCCTCTAAAGCCTCAGACAGCCGCGGTGCTGGGGGGGGGGAGGGAGGCCAAGGACTGCATGGGCTGTGATGGGGGGAGGGGACCTGGACTGGAAAAGGGCTATGGGTGGGGGGGACTTGGACTGGAAAGAAATGGGCTGTGATGGGGGGGGACCTGGACTGTAAAAGGGCTATGGGGGGGGAGGGGACTTGGACTGGAAATGGGTTGTGATGGGGGGGGGGACCTGGACTGGAAAAGGGCTATGGAGGGGGGGGAACCTGGACTGGAAATGGGCTATGGTGGAGGGAGGGGGAACCTGGACTGGAAGTAGGCTGTGATTAGGGGGGCTAGGACTGCAAATGGGCTATGATGGGGGGGGGACCTGGATTGGAAAAGGGCTATGGGGAGGGGGGGACTTGGACTGGAAATGGGTTGTTAAGGGGGGACGGGACCTGGACCGGAAAAGTGCTATGTGGAGGGCAGTGGACTCGAAAGACAAGGGCTTTGTGGGGGGGGGGGGGCCATGGACTGGAAATGGGTTGTGATGGGGAGGGGGACCTGGACTGGAAAAGGGCTGTGGGGGGGGGGACTTGGACTGGAAATGGGCTATGGTGGAGGGAGGGGGAACTTGGACTGGAAATAGGCTGTGATTAGGGGGGCTAGGACTGCAAATGGACTGTGATGGTGGGGGGGGGGGGGCTAAGACTGCAAATGGGCTGTGATGCTGGGGGGGCCTAGGACTGGAAATAGGCTGTGATGGGGGACTTGGACTGGAAATGGGCTGTGATTGGGGGGGGGGCTAGGACTGGAAATGGGCTGTGATGTGAGGACTAGCACTGGAAATGGGCTGATGAAGAGCTGGAATAGGACTGGAAATGGGCTGATGTGGGGCATGGGAGAATGGGACTAGAAGGGAGTGGATGCTGGGTGGGTCTAGAACTATAAGGGAACTGATTTTGGGGGAGGACTAGAATGGATGGGGAATGAGAATGGAGAGGGGAAAAAATATTTTGTGTGGAAAAAAAAGTCTATGATGGGCCGGGTATTGGGAGAGTAAGAGGGGCTTGAGAATGGAAGGTTGAAATTTAAACGGATGATAAAGGAATAAGGAAAGAATTGGGGGAAAGAGCAAAAGGGAAACAATCAGTATGTTAAAGCAGAAATAGAGAGAGAATGGAAAAACATCTAAAAGAGAAGAAAGGACAAATGGATAGCTCGCAGAAGACACAAAGAAACCAGAAGAAAGTGACTGGAGCAATTGCAACTGAAAAATAAAACGCCCAAACAGAAGGTAGAAAAATACTTTTTATTTTGAATTATTAACTGGAATATGTCTGGTCTGGGAAGTGTGTATTGCTAACATCTTTGCGTTTTTCTTTAGTGCAAGAGGAAATGACTTTATAGTTTTATTTCTCCAGTGTTGTACATTTCATGTTTGGATTTTGGGGTTCCCAGTTTAATTATTATCTGACCAAGGAACCTAGCCTACACGTATCCTCGGTAATTTTTGTGGGTGGGGCTGGGGGCGGGGCGGGGCATGGGTGGGACTAGGGGCGGAGAATGGGTGGAGCATGGCGAGCCACAGGTGTCGGGTTTTTCTCGGTGAAAAAGTTGGCAACCCTACGTAGCATCAGGATGAATAACAGATCTCTGTAAATAGGTCTGGGGCCTCCTGGGGGTAGGGCAGACCTGCGGACATCAACAGGCTCACATACCGTAGCACCAGGATGAATAACAGACTAATGTAACCAGGCCTGGGGCCTCCAGGGGATAGGGCAGACTTGCGCACATCATCAGGCGCACATACCATAGCATCAGGATGAATAACATATCTCTATAAATAGGCATGGGTCTTCCTGTGGGTAAAGTAGACCTTCGCACATCAACAGGCTCACATACCGTAGCACCAGGATGAATAACAAACCTCTATAACCAGGCCTGGAGCCTCCTGGCATAGGGCAGACCTGCGCATATCAACAAGCGCACCCACCATAGCACCAGGATTAAACACAGACTGCTGTAACCAGGCCTGCGGCCTCCTAGGGATAGGACAGACCTGCGCACATCAAGAGGCGCATATAGAGTAGCACCGGGATGAATAAAAGACCTCTGTAAAAAGGCCTGGGGCCTCCTGGAGGTAGGGCAGACCTGCGCACATCAACAGGCGCATATAGAGGAGCATCAGGATGAATAACAGACCTATGTCACCAGGCCTGGGGCCTCCTGGAGGTAGGGCAGACCTGCGCACATCAACAGGCGCATATAGAGGAGCATCAGGATGAATAACAGACCTATGTCACCAGGCCTGGAGCCTCCCGGGGATAGGGCTGACCTGCGCACAAGAGCATCCAATATCGCACCAGGATTAAACACAGACCTCTGTAATGCGGCTTGGGACCTCCTGGAGATAGGGCTGACCTGCACACATCAACAGGCACAGCCACGATAGCATCAGGATTATACACAGACCTCTGTAACCAGGCCAGGGGCCTCTTGGGGATAGGGCAGGCCTGTGTACATCAACAGGAGCACATACTGTAGCACCAGAGTGAATAACAGACCTCTGTAACCAGGCCTGGGGCCTCCAGGTGATAGGGCAGATTTGCGCACATCAACAGGCGCACATACCGTATCACCAGGATGAATAACAGACCTCTGCAACCAGGCCTGGGGCCTCCTGGTCATAAGGAAGACTTGCGCACATCAACAAGCGCACCCACCATAGCACAAGGATTAAACACAGACCTCTTTGATGCAGCTTGGGGCCTCCTGGGGATAGGGCAGAGCTGCGCACATCAACAGGCACACCCACCATAGCATCAGAATTATACACAGACCTCTGTAATCAGGCCGAGGGCCTTCTGGGGATAGGGCACACCTGCGCACATCAACAGACGCACATACCATAGCATCAGGATGAATAACCGATCTCTGTAAATAGGCCTGGTGCCTCCTGGGGATAGGGCAGACCTGCGCAGATCAACAGGCCCACATACCGTAGCATCAGGATGAATAACCGATCTCTGTAAATAGGCCTGGGGCCTCCTTGGGGTAGGGCAGACCTGTGCAGATCAACAGGCGCACATACCGTAGCACCAGGATGAATAACAAACCTCTGTAACCAGGCCTGGGGGCTTCTGGGGATAGGGCACACCTGCGCACATCAACAGGCACACATAACGTAGCACCAGGATGAATAACAGACCTCTGTAACCAGGCCTGGGGCCTCCAGGGGATAGGGCAGACTTGCGCACATCATCAGGCGCACATACCATAGCATCAGGATGAATAACATATCTCTATAAATAGGCATGGGGCCTCCTGTGGGTAAAGTAGACCTTCGCACATCAACAAGCGCACCCACCATAGCACCAGGATTAAACACAGACTGCTGTAACCAGGCCTGCGGCCTCCTAGGGATAGGACAGACCTGCGCACATCAAGAAGCGCTCCCAGCATTTCACCAGAATTAAACACAGACCTCTGTGATGCGGCTTGGGGCCTCCTGGAGATAGTGCAGACCTGTGCACATCAACAGGCACACCCACCATAGCATCTGGATTATACACAGACCTTTGTAACCAGGCCGGGGGCCTCCTGGGGATAAGGCACACCTGCGTACATCAACAGGCACATATACCGTAGCATCAGGATGAATAACAGATCTCTGTAAATAGGCCTGAGGCCTCCTGGGCGTAGGGCAGACAGGCGCACATACCGTAGCACGAGGATGAATAACAGATCAATGTAAAAAGGCCTGGGGCCTCCGGGGGGTAGGGCAGACCTGCGCACATCAACAAGCGCACCCAGCATTTCACCAGAATTAAACACAGACCTCTGTGATGCGGCTTGGGGCCTCCTGGGGATAGGGCAGACCTGCGCGCATCAACAGGCGCACATACCGTAGCACCAGGATAAATAATAGTCTTTGTAAATAGGCCTGGGGCCTCCTGGTGGAGGGCTGACCTGCGCACATCAACAGGCACACCCACCATAGCATCAGGATTATACACAGACCTCTGTAACCAGGCCAGGGGCCTCCTGGGGATGGGGCAGACCTGCACACATCAACAGGCGCACCTACTGTAGCACCAGGATGAATAACACACCTCTGTAACCAGGCCTGGGGCTTGCTGGGCCTAGGGCAGACCTGCGCACATCAACAGGAACACCCACCATAGCATCAGGATTATACACAGATTTCTGTAACCAGGCCGGGGCCTCCTGGGGATAGGGCACACCTGCGCACAATAAGAGGCGCACATACCGTAGCATCAGGATGAATAACAGATCTCTGTAAATAGGTCTGGCGCCTCCTGGGGGTAGGGCAGACCTGCGGACATCAACAGGCTCACATACCGTAGCACCAGGATGCATAACAGACCTCTGTAACCAGGCCTGGGGCCTCCAGGGGATAGGGCAGACTTGCGCACATACAGTAGCATCAGGATGAATAACAGATCTCTGTAAATAGGCCTGGGGCCTCCTGGGGGTAGGGTAGACCAGCGCACATCAACAGACGCACATACCGTAGCACCAGGATGAATAACAGACCTCTTTAACCAGGCCTGGGGCCTCCTGGGCATAGGGCAGACCTGCGCATATCAACAAGCGCACCCACCATAGCACCAGGATTAAACACAGACCGCTGTAACCAGGCCTGGGGCCTCCTAGGGATAGGGCAGACCTGCGCACATCAAGAGGCGCATATAGAGTAGCCCCAGGATGAATAAAAGACCTCTTTAAAAAGGCCTGGGACCTCCTGGAGGTAGGGCAGACTTGCGCACATCAAGAGGCGCATATAGAGTAGCACCAGGATGAATAAAAGACCTAAGTAACCAGGCCAGGGGCCTCCTGGGGGTAGGGCAGAACTGCACACATCAACAAGCGCACCCACCATAGCACCTGGATTAAACGCAGACATCTGTAACCAGGCCTGGAGCCTCCCGGGGATAGGCCTGACCTGCGCATATCAACAAGAGTAACCAATATCGCACCAGGATTAAACACAGATCTCTGTGTTGCGGCTTGGGCCCTCCTTGGAGTAGGGAAAACCTGTGCACATCAAAAAGCGCACCCACCATAGCACCTGGACTATACGCAGACCGCTGTAACCATCCCTAGAGCCTCCTGGGGATAGGGCAGACCTGCGCACATCAACAGGTGCACATACCAGTAGCACGAGAATGAATAACAGACCTCTGTAACCAGGCCTGCGGTCTCCTGGGGGTAGGGCAGGCCTGCGCTCATCAACAGGGCCATATACTGTAGCACCAGGAAAATAACAGACTTATGTAAATAGGCATGGCGCCTCCTCGTGGTAGGGCAGACCTGCGCACATCAACAGGTGCACATACCGTAGCACCAGGATGAATAACAGACTGCTCTAACTAGGCCTGGGGCCTCCTGGGGGTAGGGCAGACCTGCGCACATCAACAAGCGCACCCACCATAGCACTAGGATTAAACACAGACAGCTGTAACCAGGATGAATAACAGATCAATGTAAAAAGGCCTGGGGCCTCCGGGGGGTAGGGCAGACCTGCGCACATCAACAGGCGCATATACAGTAGCTCCAGGATGAATAACAGACTTATGTATATAGTCCTGGGGCCTCCTGGGTGTAGGGCAGACCTGCGCACATCAATAAGCGCACCCACCATAGCACCAGGATTAAACACAGACATCTGTGATGTGGCTTGCGGCCTCCTGGGGATAGGGCAGACCTGCGCACATCGACAGGCACACCCACCATAGCATCAGGATTATACACAGACCTCTATAACCAGGCCGGGGGCATCCTGGGGATAGGGCACACCTGCGCACATCAACAGGCGCACATACCGTAGCACCAGGATGAATAACAGATCTCTGTAAGTAGGCCTGGGGCCTCCTCGTGGTAGGGCAGACCTGCGCACATCAACAGGTGCACATACCGTAGCACCAGGATGAATAACAGACTGCTCTAACTAGGCCTGGGGCCTCCTGGGGGTAGGGCAGACTTGCGCACATCAACAAGCTCCCCCACCATAGCACCAGGATTAAACACAGACCGCTGTAACCAGGCCTGGGGCCTCCTAGGGATAGTGCAGACCTGCGCACATCAAGAAGCGCATATAAAGTAGCCTCAGGGTGAATAACTGACCTCTATAAATAGGCCTGGGTCCTCCTGGGGGTAGGGCAGACCTGTGCACATCAGAAGCGTAACCACAGGCACCTGGATTAAACACAGACCGCTGTAACCAGCCCTGGGGCCTCCTGGAGGTAGGGCAGACCTGCGCACATTAACAAGAGCACCCACCATAGCACCAGGATTAAATACAGACCTCTGTGATGTGGCTTGGACCCTTCTGGGGATAGGGCCGACCTGCGCACATCAGCAGGTGCACCCACCTTAGCACCAGGATGAATAACAGACCTCTGTAACTAGGCCTGGGGCCTTCTGGGGGTATGGCTGACCTGTGGACATCAACAAGAGCATCCACCACAGCACCAGGATTAAACACAGACCGCTGTAACCAGGCCTGGGGCTGTTAGTGTGGGTTATTCCTTTCCCAGCACTATATACCACTTACCCTCAGGACGTCCATTAGTCCTCTGGGCTGAGGAATCACCTTATCTTCTCTGTCTGGAATTCCAGGGGAACAAACACACACACTCGTACATAAGGGCTGTCTGTCTTTTATACATTAACAGAAACATATACATACGTCATCAACTCATCCCCTGAGGCCCACCACAGCTTATCAGTAACTTCACAGATGTTAGTCGTTCCGTGTAGAACAATCAATTTGTCTTAGCACAGCACATTCCTTTTCATATATAGATATATACAGGATTCCTATTTTCCCTTGCGGGCCTCTTAGTCCTGCTAGACACTTTAAGCTTTATTTTTTTCCTTATCAATCCCCCCTTTAGGCCTGCATAGGCCCATTAGAAGAACAGCCAAACATTCTTCTGAAGGACAGTTAAGCAGACATTATTAACTGGAGTTCGGTGGTGGCATGCTCAGGTACATCAGCCACCGTGGAAACAGGTGTATAAGAGTACATAAAAGTGGTGGAGTTCTGCAGGGCCTTCCGACAACAGCCAAGGACAAATGAGAATATACAGGAAAAAAGAACAAGGATTATAAAACCGCTCAATAGGGCAATAATCAGCCCTTTGAGACCACCCCCCAAACCGCCAATCCATTTTACAACATCACCCCATATGTTTCCGAAATCAATACCACCCTTGAAATCAGACATATTCAAATCAGATAAGGTCTTAAACCTTTTCATGGCATCTAAGACAAAAATCGTGTTATTCGCTATAACAGTACAGCAATTCGTTAAATTTAAATATGAACAAGCCACGTCCTCAGCTGCTAGTAAGAGATCTAAAGCTCTACAATTTTGTAGTCATTTCAGTATTCTGTTCCAGGGATTCTGCAAGCTTAGAAATGGATTCTGTTACCGACCTCAGTTGTATATGTAACAAGGATTGTGATCTTCGAATTGCCATAGCTAACTCAGCGGTGATAGCGGGGGTCTGGAAAACTGGGATCCAGGAAGTCCAGCTAAGGGCATCCAAGCGAATTTTGGTCAAAGGATAAGCAGTATAAATATATTGACACAAAGCTTGAATAGCCTCATCTTCAGGATTATCAGGTGACCAAGGATTTGCATTCCTTTTCTTTCTTTTACCATGGGTCACGTTCAAAGGTATTAGAGCCGAATAAGGAGTTATTGTTCCCTCGGGCCATTTCCAGGGTAAGGGTAAGGGTCATCCCATCAGAATTTCAAAAGGAGAGAATCGAGAAGCCCCGGGGGTTAGCCTAATCTCTGCCAATACAGCTGGCAAGCTGGCAGATACACTGGACACCTTCCTGGGGCGTGTTGTGTAGCCTTTTTTAATTTTTCTTTAATTGTTCGATTCATTCGTTCTACTATCCCTGATAGAAACATAGAAACATGATGACAGAAAAAGACCACATGGCCTATCTAGTCTGTCCTAGAAGAGAGAGAAACAAAGGAGGAGCGTAACTCTTGCAGGTACACAGGGGAACAAACGGAGCAAGAGACTGAAGTAGGTTTGGACCAGACTGCTTTATTGAAGATGGTCCCTACGCGTTTCGGCTTGCGCCTTCTTCGGGGGACATACAGCTACCATGGGTTAAAACAAACAATGTTATAGCAATGGATATACAACATACAAATCAAATAAATAATATGATGTATAAATTAAAAACAAATAAATAAATGTGTAAAAAATATATTAGGACAATAAAATGACTAATATATTATGTCTAAACAAATACTTAAATGAATGTTACATTTAAACCAACCAGAGGACAAAGCAGAGAGTAAAAAATCAATAAAACAAAATAATAAAATAATAATAAGATCAATGCAATTGAATTAAAATCAATTAAACTACATCTAATTAAATTAAATAAACGAGGGCCGAGACAGAGGACTAGGATATTGTAATAAGCAGATTAATACAAGTTGATAAAACGCATGAATACAATTCTGTACATATATAAATATAGATAGCAGAAGTAAAATTATGTATTGAACAAATAAATATAAAAATAATAATAATAATAAGGCAATTAAATAAAATATGTAAAATATATAAAAAAATATATATATCTATATATATACATAAAGAAACGAATGAATATAATAGAATAGTAACATACCAGTATTGTAAAGGTTGAAATGTCTCATAAAGACAATTTGGTAAAAAGCACTATGTGTTGATAGCGCCGTGGTTGATGAGGTTGTCTCTTAAAGACAATTGAGTCGTAGCACTATATAATGGCTATAAGAGGAAAAACTATATAATCACTAGTTGGAACAAATAATATGCGAAGAACAAAACATCAAATATACCTAAAATAATAAATAAATAAATACATAAAAATAGATAAAATGGGGAATAAAATTAATAATAATAATAATAATAATAAATATAATACTATCTATAAATAAGGTAATATTTAAATACTTCCATATAAGTTTATAAATTGTAAGATGTTAAACAAACTTAAGACATATAACCAAGGTGAAATGCTTATAAAACAATAATATATTAAAAATAAGAATATATATGAAAAAAGAATTAGCACACAATAATAAATACAGTGAAATGATATAATAAAAATATATTAATATTAAATAAAAGAGAACTCTAAGTAAGTAGATCTATAAACAGAACATGTATTGTATCAATTAGGGCTGCAAAGAAGACCACAGGTGAAGGTATAATCAGCTGCGAATATATAGTGAGTATAAGTCTTATGCTGTCAATAGGGAGGAGAGGAAGGGTTTCGATAATCTCAATGTACATATAACCGTGAAGGGAAAGTACGGAGGGGAGATAGGTTATTTCAAAAATATTAGAACGTGCAGAATGAGATTAAAGTGCTGAATATTGGACATAAGTTTAGAACAATAATCTAACATGACGACATATTCTGCTGTTGTGTATGCTTTTGCAAGATAAAGGGTATGCATAGGGAAGTATTCTATGTGCTGATTACATCAATATATATAATGTGATTGTTGAACTGATTTTCGCGTATTTATTGAATGCAGTTGACATACCTTTTCAAAGATATCATCACATGATAAACTAGGCAAGAATGTTATATATAATAATAAATAATGCAGTGAAAATATATAATATAATAAAAAAATAAATAAATAAGAAAAATATTAAATAAAAGAGAACTATAAATAAATAGATCTATAAAATAGCGCATTCATATATTATATCAATTAAGACTGCAAGGGAAACCACAGGGCATAGTGAAATAAGCTGCGAATATATAGTGAGTAAAAACCTTATAGTTCATAAGGGGAAGAGGGAGAGTTGGATGGTATCAATGTGCTTTTGACCGTGGAGGGAAAATACAGAGGGTGGATAGGTTGTTTCAAGAATATTAGACCGTGCAAAATGAGATTAAAATGCTGAATGTTGGGCATAAGTTTGAAACAATAAACTAACATGATGACATATGCTGCTGTGGTGTATACATTTGCAAAACAAGGAGTGTGCACAAAGAAGTCTTCTATGTGCTAATTACATCAAATATATAATAATGTGATCGCTGAACTGGTTTTCGCAAGTTTATGTGAGGAAAAGAATTGGCGCGGGTAGTGAATGATCAGTAAATGATACGCTTTGTGTTGTAATAAAAATAATAGTGAGAATGATAATATAATGAAGAATGCGAACTGATAATTAGGGACTTGGTGAATCGGAGTATTTGAGACGGGATGAAAGATGTTGAGCTCAAAAGTGGAGGAAGTGTAAGCGAGATAATTGCTATCTCAGCAACACCCGAACTTAAATCAAAACAGAAGTATGAATATGCAACGTACTTACTGTTCAGGCAGGCAAATGTAGCATAGAAATTTATTTATTTATTTATTTATTTATTTACAGTTTCTTTTATACCGCACTATTCGACATCAGCGCGGTTTACAATGAACAGAAACTACACTTACCAAATATTGATCGGTGCTTACAATGAACAGCTGGGTATACATTAAACAGGTTTACATTCAACAGGTTTCATAAACAGAGGAACATAATAACTATGTACAAAAAGCAACTATGTACAGAACAACTAGGCGCAGCTATATATTTCTTGATGAGGGAAGAAGCAAGGTGAAAAATGGGAAAAATCCAAAAGAAACAGCGTGCCGAATCTTACACACAATAGCATCAGAAGGCTAGCACTGTGTGACAGTTGTTTTATGGACGCCAATTTTCGCGCCTTTTTTCAGGAAAGACGTCACAATTGGGCGGAGCTAAGAAAGAGTCAGTGCAAACAGCTATGCAAAAGAAAAAGTTATTATATATATTTTTTTAATGAGAAATTGTATCATCGATTGATATATACTACGGAATATTAGTTTGTGCTGTGTGTATAAAGAATGTAATGATATGCTATAAAACAAAAACGTTAAGGCTATTAGGAACAATTAATTGAATGCAAATAACATTTCAAAGATATCATCACATGATGAGCTAGGCAAGTAGGTGGAACTTGTGATAAAGCCAAAAATAATTATTTTTACATATAAAATTAGAAAAAAATGGTAGTTTAAAAATGTAAAAATATATATGAATATAAAAAGGAGCATGAAAATGAAAAATTAACAACCATATTGAATTATGTATAAAAGAAAAATATTGAAGCATAAATATATAGCAATATTGTTACTAAAGGAAATTGTGATGAAATCAGTACAAAAGAAATCATAAATAGCAGTACAAGGATGAATACAGAGGTATCCTGAAGACAAATCGTTATTAAAATTAATGATTATAAAAATATGATTGTGAGGAAAATAATTATAGAAAATATTAATGTAAAAAAACTGAAAGATCACTTTCCTGATTAAGTCCAAATGGATGTAAACTATTAAAATTATAAATAAATCGTTGTTCTAACTTGAGTAAAGTAAGGTTAATATCACCACCGCGCCAGTGTGGTATAGCAGTTTTGATAACCAAAAACTTAAGATCACTGACCTTATGTCCCTTCTCTACCCAATGTGAAACCAATGGTTTATCTGTAAGTTGTCTTTGGATATTGCTCCTATGCTCTATAATGCGTGTTCTAATTTGATGCAAGGTTTTCCCTATGTAAATCATATCGCAGGGACATTGGATTAAATAAATTAATTTGGCAGTTTTGCAATTAGAGTAATGATTAATGGTAATTTTGTGACCAGTGGAATTATGTGTAAAACTATTTTTTACTGTGATAGCATGAAGGCAGATAGAACAATTTCCACAGCTGTAGTGGCCTCTGACTTTAGGAGCGGTTCTGGGAACAGTCAGGGCAGAGGGAACCAGATAATGGCTAAGATTGGGAGCACGTTTATATGAAACCATGAGTTGTTTGGATTCAAAGGCTTTTTACCAAATTGTCTTTATGAGACATTTCAACCTTTACAATACTGGTATGTTACTATTCTATTATATTCATTCGTTTCTTTATGTATATATATAGATATATATATATTTTTTTATATATTTTACATATTTTATTTAACTGCCTTATTATTATTATTATTTTTATATTTATTTGTTCAATACATAATTTTACTTCTGCTATCTATATTTATATATGTACAGAATTGTATTCATGCGTTTTATCAACTTGTATTAATCTGCTTATTACAATATCCTAGTCCTCTGTCTCGGCCCTCGTTTATTTAATTTAATTAGATGTAGTTTAATTGATTTTAATTCAATTGCATTGATCTTATTATTATTTTATTATTTTGTTTTATTGATTTTTTACTCTCTGCTTTGTCCTCTGGTTGGTTTAAATGTAACATTCATTTAAGTATTTGTTTAGACATAATATATTAGTCATTTTATTGTCCTAATATATTTTTTACACATTTATTTATTTGTTTTTAATTTATACATCATATTATTTATTTGATTTGTATGTTGTATATCCATTGCTATAACATTGTTTGTTTTAACCCATGGTAGCTGTATGTCCCCCGAAGAAGGCGCAAGCCGAAACGCGTAGGGACCATCTTCAATAAAGCAGTCTGGTCCAAACCTACTTCAGTCTCTTGCTCCGTTTGCTCCCCTATCTAGTCTGTCCTTCCATAACAACAACTACAACAGTCCACTTTTTACCTTTAGAGATCCTCCGTGTTGGTCCCATGCTTTTTTAAATTCAGTTACTGTCCTCATCTCTACCACCTCCACTGGGAGACTATTCCACGGATCCACTACTCTTTCTGTAAAGAAATATTTCCGCATATCACTCCTGAATCTATCTCCCTTCACCCTCATCCCATGTCCCATCGTAGCAGAACTTGCTTTCAATTGAAAGAGGCTCTCTCCCTGAACATTTATGCCATGGAGGTATTTAAACATCTCAATCAAATCACCTCTATCCCGCCTTTCCTCTAAAGTGTACATATTGTGGGCCGGCAGTCCTACTAGGCGGCTGCCTAGTAGGGGCGGCGGGCCGTATTATTTGTGTCTTGCTTCAGCCTGGTAGCTGAGGCCCTTAATTGTGTAGTTGTGGGGCAGTTAAAGCAGTCCAAGTGGAAATAGGCCAACACAGGAAAATTTATTTCTAAATTTTATTTTAATCATCAAGTTTGCAAATTGGACCTTGGCAGAAGGTTCCAAACCATTAACAGAAAGTGAGGATATTTTCTCCAACAAAAAGCTTCTTTGTAAAGGTACTTCAGCAGTGCTATAACAAATCAGTTTCCTTCAGTCTTTGGAACAAAACAAGTTTCCTTTTCCATCCAAACAAACCACAGTTGAAAAATCACTGTTGCAAGTAAAGTCCAGCTAACCTTGTTAGCTTCTCCCAGCTGTTTCAGGTAAGCTTGGAAACAGGCTCTACTTTTCAGCATAGGAACTAAACTGCTGTTGGAACAGTTTCATAGCACAAGTACTATTTCAGCTTTAAAATGAGACTTCTCTCTTTCCAGCACTTCACAGTATCAATTGCTCAGCATAACTACTCCTTGGCTTTCTTTATAATATCTAATAAATGCTTTCTAAGCACTTCTCATGCATAATGAGCATTCCATTGAGACTTCTGTAGAATCTGAATCCCCTTTATAGAATTCCACCTTCATTTCTTCCTCAGTGCTACAAGGCTCAGGGACTGGGATACGTTCAGGGATTTCTAGTTTCACTTTCCTTAAAAGCTTAAAAGGTTTTCCCCAATGAACATTCCTTCTTCCCCCTGGAATAATGTCAGTGCTCCTAGACTTCCTTCCCTTTAGTGAGTCACTTAAAGGTACTGTCTGGTTTACCTTGCTTGTAGAAACCTTCCTTTTGTCAGGCTCTAAAAGGCTCTATTTCTTGCTCAGAGTCTGAGCTGCTTGCCTCTGAGTTAGAACTATAGTCCTGGAACTCTCTCAAGCTTCTTCCCGCTCTTCTGTGGCCCTGCCACTCGCTTTGGCAGTTCTGTCTGCTTCTCCTAGTTTCCCCAGTTCTCTCAGCTCTGCTGAGCTCTCTCTCTTCACTTGCTGACTGACCACGTTTAAATGTTTGCCAGCGTGCTTCCCTTTCTGGCCCCACCCTCTCTCTCCCTGCTGTTGCCCTGGAGACTGGGTGTGGCTTCAGGCTAGCCTTGCAAGTGTGAGTTTCAGTATTACTTTCATTTTGGGACCTGTGCTCAGGTGAGCCCATCCCCCTCTTAGGAGAAAAACCTTTTTTTTCTCTTTCCCAGGTCTGTGCTGCACCTGCCTCACCACAATATTAAGATCCTTAAGTCTGTCCTCATATGTTGACCTGATGACTGTGGGTGATATGGGACATGAAATTTCCAATCAATGGCAAACATCTGAGTAATCTGTTGTAACACCTTAGAGGTGAACGCTGGTCCCTGATCAGAATCTATAGAAAGGGGACACCCAAAGCGGGAAATAACTTCCTTACAGAGAATTTTTGCTACTGTTCTAGCATCTTCCTTGGTCATGGGAAAAGCCTCTGGCCACTTTGAAAACCTATCTACAATGATCAACAAATACTTATAACCCCCTATCGATCGTGGCATACATGTGAAATCTACTTGTAGGGCCTGAAACGGGCCTTGGGGTGGGGGTAAATGTTGCAATTGTCCTATTGCTTTTCGCTTCTGAACATTATTCCTAGCACATAATAAGCATTGACTCAGTTGTGATTCTACTAAATGAGGCAAATCTCTGCAAACAAATATTTCCTGTAACTCCTTAAGAATCATCTTTCTGTTTTTATGCCCTACCCCATGTACTTGACCAATTAAGAGAGGGGCTGCCGCTTTTGGTAGCCCTCTTCGCCCCCCCTCTTTTCCTGCCAAATCTGTGCTGAATTTAAACTCATATTATGCTGTTCCTAATACATAATATCCTCGGGATCTGCAGCAGCCTGCAAGTGGTGCAGAGGAAAAGAATGCTCAAGAGGGGAAACATAATACTCAGACAGTAAAGGATCAGACAAATAATAAGAAACTGTCGGCATGCCCTGAGAGATATTATTACTACGTAAAAGTTCAATTTGGGCTTGTGCATACTGTTTGGCTGCAAGATCAGCTATGGCATTACCTTGAGAGCCAATAGAAGTGTCATATCTGTGTGCAGTACATTTAATAACGGCGACTTCTTTGGGTTTACATATGGCGGCCAGCAGTTCATTAACCAATTGTGCATGAGAAATTGGTTTACAGTCTGCTGTTTTCCAACCCCTACGCACCCATAAGAGACCAAAATCATGCACCACCCGAAAGGCATACCTGGAATCTGTATAAATGTTAACACGTTTATCAGCATATAATTCACAGGCTCTAGTAAGCGCTACCAATTCTGCAGCTTGTGCAAAACCATAAGGTAATAACAGGGCTTCATGCAAAATATTTGGGAGTTCTACAATGGCATAAGAAGCAATGTAGGTGTTGTCTGCGGGACGGACACAGCTCCCGTCTACAAATATATGTGGATCGTCCAGGAGCGGGGAGGAGGGCAAATCGGGATGTACTGACATCTCATAGTTAATCAACTTTAAGCAATCATGTTCTTCTTGGGGCAACTCGGAATCATCTACTGGGCGCATTAAGGCCTGCAAGGCCAGAATTGGGGTAAAGGCAGCGGATTACTGTTTAACCGACAACCCTTCAGTAGTTGTTAAAATCACCTCATACCCACTAAAGCGCTGGGCTGTCATGTGTTGCGTAGTAAGGTTCTTTAACACATTCAGAACAGAATGGGTAGAAAACAGAATAGTCTCATGAGACAGGGTTATCGGGATAGTCAATTGTACGGCAATAGCAGAAGCCGCCAGGGCTCTCAAACATGCAGGCATACCCTGTACCTGGAGGGGCAATTTTTTTGATAAATATGTGACTGGGCGCATTCCGCCCCCCCTCCCCCCCCCCCCGTTGTCTTGAGCCAAAATAGCTGCCATAGTTCCTCCCTCTTCCCTTACATATAAGTAAAACATTTTCTTATAATCGGGTAGTCCAAGTATAGGAGCCGAGATAAGCAGCTTTTTCAAAGTAGCAAATTCAGAAAGCATTTCTTCGGTCCATTCAATAGATGCAGAGCTGCAAAGTAGCCCTTCGCAATATGGAATCCCAATAAGCACAGTCTGGGATCCAAGTGCGACAGAAGGATACTAATCCAAGGAAAGCCAGCATTTGTGTCACTGTTGTTGGAGGAGATAATTTTATAATTGCTTGTACTCGGGCGGGAGAGAGCGCCCGGTTTCCAGGGGACATCACAAACCCCAAGTAGGTAACACGCTCACAACACCACTGGAGCTTTTTTAAAGAAGCCTTATGTCCATGGGAGGCTAGATGGCAGAGCAAGGATACAGAGCCGTTTTCACATTCTGTGATAGTTTTAGAACATAACAACAAATCGTCCATATACTAGAGAAGGGTGGAGGAACAAGGCGGATGCCACATTTCAATTGATGCCTTAAGAACAAGAGAATACGCCGCTGGGGAATCAATGTATCCCTGCGGCAGGAGAGTCCAGGTATATTGTTGGCCTGCATGTGTGAAAGCCATAAGAGGCTGCGTGATGGGGTCCAGGGGTACACTAAAAAAGGCATTAGCTAAATCAATAACTGTAAAGCATTTGGCTTCCGTAGGAATAAGAGTAAGTAGCCCGGTAATATCGGGTATCACCGGTGCCAGTGGGACAACAAGCTGATTTACGACCCGTAAATCCTGGGTAAAACGGAACCCATCCCCCTTAGGGACGGGATTTACAGGAGTATTATAAGGAGAAACAGTAGGAACTACAATACCTGCTGCGACAAAATCATGGACCATGGACTGCGAGGCAGTTTCCGTAGGTCCAGACAAAGCGTACTGTCGAATCAGACGACAGCTTGAGGATCCTTCAAATGTGCCACATACGGCGTACAGGGGACCAACCCGGCGTCAGTTGGGGAGGTGGCCCAGAGTTTAGGAGGAACCTTAGACAACCCATGCGCCTCTGTAGGAATCATATTTAATAAAAAAGGAGAGTGCAAGGCAAAAGAACCATCTGAATTACTAATAGTTACTGCTTTTTTATTTATTTATTATTTATTTATTTAGCAAACACTTATATACCGCTACTTCCAGCGATCAGAAGCGGTTTGATTAAAGTATTGGGATATGTCGCAAAATCAAGACAGGAAGATTGGGGCATAGATAGAAAGAAGAGGGGTAATACACAGCACACATCGCAGGGTCTAGATATAGCCCTTCAGTAGGTATCATTCATATGTACAAAAGCGATTATCCTTTAACTATTTACATTTGACAAACAGCTATTTGTTTCTTTTCATCTTGTTGTATTCACAGCTGGCCATAGTGGCAGTTGAATAGGTGAGTTTTTAATTTTTTTCTGAAATCGAGTAGGTCTTTTGTTGCTCTCATCTCATGTGGTAGGTTGTTCCATAAAGTGGGGGCAGAGAAGGAGAATGCTCTGCGGCCAGTACTGGATTTTACATGTCTGATGCTGTTTGGAACTATAAGTGTGTCTTCGTTTATGGTTCTCCTGCTTCTGGAGTTAGTTTGCAAGGTGATCAGGGTGGAAAGGAATGAAGGGGCTAGGTTGTGAATTAGTTTGAATGTCGTTACCAATGTTTTGTATTGGATCCTGGCAGAGACTGGGAGCCAGTGTAGTTCCATCAATATAGGTGTAATATGTTCGGTGACGCTTGTTCTCATGATGATCCTTGCTGCTACGTGTTGTGCCAGTTGTAATCTGTTGGTCGTTTTCTTTGGTAGACCCTGTAAGATGGCGTTACAGTAGTCGAGGTGAGGCATGATGAGTGCTTGAGCAACTGAACGGAAGTCACATGGATCTAGTACATTCCGTAGGGGTCGTAATACTCTAAGCTTGTGAAATATGGCTTTGTTGGTGTTGCTGAGGTGTTTTTTCCATTTTCAGTTTGCTGTCGATTATGACTCCTAAATATCTAATTTCCTTCTTCGTGTTGTACGTATTGTTGCACAATGTGATTGTTGGTGGCGGTTCGAAGTCAGTTTTACTGGATATAAACATTACTTCAGTCTTCTTATGATTAATTGACATGTTGTTTTGTTTTAGCCATCCCAACATCTCTCCCATGCAGGTTTCCAGCTGATCGTACTTTGGGTCGACGGTTTCTAGCTGTGTGTACAGCATGATATCGTCTGCATATATGTGGTAGTTGATGCCATATTTCCTGAATATTTCACTGAGGGGTTGCATGTAAATGTTAAACAGAAGTGCCGAGAGCGCCGACCCCTGTGGTATGCCTTGAGTTTGAGTGAAGGCTTCGGCTTTTTCTCCGTTGAATTGGACTTGTGGCTTTCTGTCTGTTATGTAGGAGGAGAACCATTTCAGGGTGGTTCCTAATATACCAATTGATGCCAGCTTGTTAAGGAGGGTTAGGTGATGTACAGTGTCGAAGGCTGCTGAGATGTCGATAAAAATAAGAATAAACATTTTCTTCCTGTCCTCTAGCCCCTTGAGGAGGCAGTTAAACAGTGCTAATAGCAGAGTTTCGACCCCATGATTTTTTTCTGAAACCGTATTGCTGTTTGTCGAGGGTTTCGTGGTCATCGAGGTGTTCTTGCAGTTGGATGAGGGCTGCTTTTTCAATGATCTTCGCTAGAAGCGATATGCTGGAGATTGGGCGGTAAGAAGATGGGTCTTCTTTGTTAAGCGAGTTGTTCTTTAATATCGGTCTAATTATAGACTTTTTGAGCTGGTTGGGCATGACTCCCTGTGACAATGATTGGTTCACAATGTGTGAGACCTGGTGGCCAATATCCTTTTTTGCTGCTTTAATCCAGGTGGTTGGGCAAGGATCAAGCATGGAGGTGGTGGTATTTATGCTGGTTATTAGTCCAATTGCTTGCTTATCATCATTTTTGTGAAATTCGCTCCAAATCTGTTCTTTCGTCACTGAAGTTTTCGGGTGGGGTTCGGCCGGGCATAACGCAGTTGCGGTTGTTGTTAGTTTGCCCGCGTAGTGATCTGCGAGAATTTGGGGCTGAATAGTGTCACCCTGTTGTTCTGGTTGTGTTGTTTTGGTTAGGGTTTTCACTATTTGAAATAGTTCTCGTGATTTATTGATGGCTTTATTCAGTAGGCTGGTGTGGTGTTTCCTTTTTGCATTATCCACCTCGTCTTTGTATTTTGCGAGGATGTTGAGGTATTTATCTCTGAGTTCCAAGGTTTTGTTGCGTCTCCACTTTTTTTCGGACCTTCTAAGTTCTCTCTTCCTTTGGGTTAGCGTAGTTGTATACCAGGGCTCTGATTGTTGTTTCCCTGGGGTTGCTGTATTCTTCCATTTCGGGTTTGCTGCAGCCTGTATTCCTTCATCCCAGCTATTTGCTAGTGCATCGAGATCAGTAGATTCCAGGTCAATGTGTGCCTTGATGCAACTTGTGAGGTTATCCAGATCAAACTTATTGAAGGATCTCTGTTGTTGTGTTCCTCGTTGGGCTTTCGCATCTCTTGGTACCGATGGGAGTTTTATCAGTAAGTCTATTTGGTGATGGTCAGACCAGGGTATGGCTTTGATTTTAATCAGGGGTCTATCATGGTTGTTCTGATTGCTCATAGGGGTAAAGACCATGTCCAGTGTATGTCCCTTTTCATGTGTTGGTTCGTTTATTATCTGCTGATATCCAAGTTGTGACATAGCTTCCAGGAATATATTGGCGTGCACTGCTGTTGTTGACGCTAGGTTTAGGTCACCGAGGATGATTTGGAATTTTTTTGGTTGTGTTGAGGAGATGTTTTCTAGTGCTGCAGCAAGTATTTCCTGGTTCGGTGAGGGGGCTCTGTATATTAGGCAGATGGATATTGCAGAGTTCTCCACTTTGAGCATGTCTATGTCTGGGTTAGAGTCCAGGGACGTGCACGAGAGGTTCAAGTGTGACCTGGCGATTATTAGCACTCCTCCACCTCTTTTGTTGGATCGTGGGCAGTTATACAGGTTATAGCCTGGTCTGCTTATCTGGTTCAGTAAGGCAGCATCGGTGCTTGTGAGCCAGGTTTCCGTTATGCAGAGGATGTCTGGTTGCTCATCTTTTATTATGTCGAAAATGATGTGGGTCTTATTTCTGATTGATCGGGCGTTTATGAGGGTGATGTTACAGACTACTAATGGGGCTAGTGGAGCCTGGCTTTGGTGGGCATGGGGCCGGTTTGGCTTCAGCGACCATGCCATTTTTGACTTTGGCTTCCGGTTCTTCTGCGCCCCCGCGTGCTTTCTCCTTGCATGTCCTGGATAGTTCGAAAGTGTCGGTATTACACTGGTGGTGAGGTATGTTGAGGGAAGGTGTTTCTGCGGAGTATGGATGGCATAGAGGATGAAGAGTGGGCCCCATATTAGTGGAGTCGATTGGTATATGTTTGCTTTGGTTGTGTATGTTGATACTAGGGTGAACAGCCAAATTCCTAGGGCCATTTTTAGCAGCTTCATGTCTAGGTGTGTTTGCGTAACAAGGCAATACAGAAGTCTCTTAGTATCCAACGTTAAATTGGAACAGTCAGTTAAACATGTAACAGTGTTCAACAGTCGGTAGTAGTATCAAGCATGTAACAGTATTCAACAGTAGGTAATAGTATCTAGCAATAGGTCGTAAAGTATCTGTATCAGGGGGATACTTAACAGTCAGTATGTAGCAGTATTCAACAGTAGGTAACAGTATTCAGCAATAGGAAACAGTAACAGTAGGTAACAGTATTCAGCAATAGGAAACAGTAACAGTAGGTAACAGTATTTAGCAATGGGTCACACAGTATCTGTATCAGGGGGGATACTTAAAGTGGTTATCCGTCCGAGTTTTGTAGGTAAAGTCAGCTCAATTTGTGCCGGTCAGGGGTCATGAATTTTTAGAGTAGCTTACCTCCTTCGGAGTGATTCAAGTCGTCCCAGACCTTTTGACTTTGCTCGGGGTGGATCTCTTGGTGTTTCTGGTATGGTGAGCCTGTTGGGCTCCTTCCCGGTGTAGCCGAGTATGTAATCCTGTGACCAGACTGAGTCTCGGGTGTTGACACCAGGCATAGGCGAGCTCGACCCGGCCAAGGGGAGCTCTAGCCACGTGGAGATGTCGCCTTGGTGCCCCGGGTCACAGGGTGATTCTTGAATTTCCTCTTCTCGCTCCTGCGGTACGCGGGTGTTTTACATCAAGGGTGGTGGCGATCTCGGACCCATTATGGGGAGCTCCAGCTAGGCTTGCGGTGGTTCCCTTGTTAGCTTGACCTCAAATGGGCGGTAGTTCGGTGTATTCAGCATTCCTTCCGTGGAGTGGGCCACGCTAATGGCCACCGCCTAAGGGCCACGCCAAAGGGCCCTCTGGCGAGGCCCTCAGGCGCGGGCCCACCAGGCGCGGGCGCCCTGTAGGGACGCCGCTATTTAAGGCCCTTTGGCTTCTAAGCGACACAACAGTTCCTGCCCCAGGAGACTCACTGGACAGGAGGGAATAATTGTAAATGAATGTGTAAACAGAACAGTATTGTTACCAAGTGCAGAGACAGACAACGGGGGTGTAATCCATGTGGGGGTAGAGGTTCCATTTATCCCAACTGAGGCAGGACCTGGCGTTAAGGGTACCCTACAAACAGAGGCATGCAACGTAGAGCAAGTCGCTCCCGTATCGATTACAAAGGAGACTTGCTGGCCATTAATGCACAACGTACAACAAGGGGTCTCCTTCCATCCACCCATTAACTGAACCCAGATCGGAACCGTTGCCTCAGGACAGCCCTATGGGCGTTGCGGGGGCTGTTCCCATGTAATAGGGATAACAGGGGTTGTGGGGCTACTAGATGGGGGAGGGAGTGGTGCCGATGGCGTCGCGGGAGAGAGCATGTAAGGGCACTCATTTTTCCAATGTCCTTGTTGCTTACAATGAAAACAAAGCCGATTCCTAGATATTCCCTGCCCTACTCCTCTTCCACCACCCTGACTGCCTCGAAATCAGCCCCGCTGTCCCCTTCACCCCCGAGATTGCAACCACTGAGGCCCCGGGGGTTGATATCCCCCGGGGTAGGATTGCTGGCAACCAATATCCTACTGCCAAGCATGAGAAATTTTACCTTTCTTAACATCCATACCTGCAAAGCATCCCGCCGCTTCCTTCGTTAATATTACATTCTCTAATTCTGCCGTAGTCATGCTAAACCAAGCATCTATCATTCGTTTACATGCTACAGTCACTTTGGGGCGCATAGCCCCAAACAGCGTCTGAATATACATCGAAGCCATCAGGCCTTCCTGTGATAAACCTGCCTCCTCCTTCCAACACTTACGAAACCTTCACACAAACTGTGAAACTCCTTCCCCTGGTTCCTGCACGCATGCAATAGATGCAGCAAGATTCTGTTTCGCCCCAAATAAACGCTCAAAACCTTCTAACACTTCATCCCACATCTTTTTTATCACCTCGGGATATCAGAGGGGGTAATTAGAATCATCCGGCATCTCATAAGGATTCGCCAGTGACTTAACTTTCGAAAAATCAAATGGGGTTTCTTCATCATACCCCAGGACACCCCTAATAATGAGGCGGTAGTCCTGCGCCGTGCACTGCAAACCATGAGTCATACGTTGCAAGTAGTGCACAGTAGCAGCTGGCGTTTTCATGGGGTTCGGGGCATGCTATAAGATAGAAGAAAGGATGGCAGGATCCAGGGGCTTAGTTAGAAAAGGATACTGGGTGTATATATGGCTCTTAGAGGTAGGGTCTCCTGTCACTCTATCACTATTAGACGTTCTCACGTCATTTGAATCCAGCCTATGAAAGGGGTTATGAGGGCTAAGCCCATCCCTATGAGCACTAGCCCTACTCTGTTCCTGTTCCCCCCCCCCACGATCTTCGGATGAAGGCATCGGAAGGGGGGAATTAGGGGGGGGGTAATAAGGGACTCCGGTGGGGCAAAAGGGACAGCAGGGGAAGCGGCAGTGGACCCTCCGGCCTCCGCTCGCGTCCCCAAACTCCTGGTAGAGACCTCCGGAGATGTCTTACACAATTGGCGATGCATGTTGTCCCTCGGCGCGTCCCGCACAGCAGGGGCAGGCCCAGATTCGGTCAAGCATGGGCTTGAGTGAGAAGGTAGGGCAGGAGAAGGTAGCCGGGCAGCGGGCAGCAGTGGAGGCGAACCGGCAGGCTCCTACTCCTTGCCACGGACAGCCTCATAAGTGGTACATATCTGCCGAAACATTTTATCTATAGGTAATTCCCAGTGGGTGGGGGCACGCCCCACCATTATTACCGGGGGGTGCGCGGTAAAAACAGCCACCGCCAGAACAATGTCCTCTAATGAATCAGAGTCTCTGGCTGACTTTACAACGGCGGCTGATCCAACCAGGGAGGGGTAAATGGGCTGATACGGCAGAGGGGCCGTGGGCACCCGGGAGGAGGACACCTTGGGTTGGGGCGATTTCAGAGGCAGTTCCTGGGGCGAGTCAAGCACCGGTAGGTGCTGACCATTATAATAAGGAGCCAGTTGTAGCCATACAGTACCACATTCTTTCATATAAGATTTTGGCCATTTCGGGTCTCCGGAATAAAAGGGAAAAGCTTTCTTAACCCCCAGACACAATCCCTGAATCATATCTAAATGCCAGGCAGAGAAGCTACCCTCCCTGGAAAAAGGATTTGAGCTATGTAAACCTTCTGTCCACCCCGCCATATTATCCACCCAAGGATCAGTATAATAACCCCATGCCACTCTGTCTATGTATTCCTTCGGCGTCTCCCCATCTGCCGGGGGTGCGCCGGGAGGGACCGGGGTAGGGCGAGAATTGGATGCCTTCCTAGCTGCAGTTTTAAACCTTATCACAACATTTGGCTGCGCACGCACTCCCGCGGATTCGGGAGCGGTCCCCTTGCCTTGGGACCCCCCCATCCTCTAATTAATATCCAACAATCGCACGCTTGGCCACTTGCTTTCTGCCAACAACCGTCACTAGCGCTATCGCTTCGGGCTGAGGCAGGGGCGTCTTGCCAAGCTCATACAATCACACAAGCCACAGAGAAGGAAAAGGGTATTACCACAGGCCCAGCAGGATGTCCCTGTTATGCATAGCGCTACCAAAGCGCATGTTATGCATAGTGGTACCAAAGCGCATTCCCGAGATGAGCTACCAAAGCAACGTCAGTTTAGAAAGTCTGGAAATCCCAGTGCAGCTACCAAAGCTGCATCAATTTAGGAAGTCTGGAAATCCCAGTGCAATGGGGAAATCCTTGTTAGTGTGGGTTATTCCTTTCCCAGCACTATATACCACTTACCCTCGGGACGTCCGTTAATCCTCTGGGCTGAGGAATCACCTTACCTTCTCTGTCTGGAATTCCAGGGGAACAAACACACACACTCGCACATAAGTAGTATGTAAGTTTATTCCACAGGTTAGAGGGGCTGTTTGTCTTTTATACATTAAAAGAAACATATACATACGTCATCAACTCATCCTCTGAGGCCCACCACAGCTTATCAGTAACTTCACGGATGTTAGTCGTCTCCATGTAGAACAATCAATTTGTCTTAGCACAGCGCATTCCTTTCCATATATAGATATATACAGGACCCATTTTCCCTTGCGGGCCTCTTAGTCCTGCTACACACTTTAAGCTTTATTTCCCCTATCAATCCTCACTTCTGACACCAAATTGTTAGTGTGGGTTATTCCTTTCCCAGCACTATATACCACTTACACTTGGGATGTCCGTTAATCCTCTGGGCTGAGGAATCACCTTATTTATTTCATTTATTTAACTGCATTTATATACCACTTTTCACCGGGTCAAAGCAGTTAAACAAAGAGGAGGGAGGGGGTGGACAGTAATCATTATAGAGAGGGGGGGAGAGCCATCACCGGGGGGCCAACATTGATGATCCGAACAGATAGTAAAGACTTAGATAATAGACACAAGTCTCTTATAGGGTATTTTGGGGATTTGGCAGAAGGACTGTGGGTTGTCAGTGAAGGTTGTCTTTGTCTGGTCCAAGGTATTCATGAAAGAGGATGTTTTTTAGTTGTTTCCGGAATGTGGATATTTCACCAGTGTTTCTGATTTGCCTCGGTAATGAGTTCCAGAAGGAGGGTGCATATAGTTCGAAAGCTCTGTTGCAGGTTCGTTGATTATATTTTATTCGTTCATAGGGGATGGTAAGGATGTTGTTGGTGGTCTGTCGGGTTGGTCTGTTGTGGGTGGGCTGGGGTAGTAGGGAGCGGAGGTGGGAAGTCTGTGTTTGATAGAGGGCTTTGTGGATAAGCAGGGCAGCTTTGTATTTGATCCTTGTTTCGAGTGGCAGTATGTGTAATTCCCTCAGGACTGGGGTGATGTGATTGTGTTTTTTTGCATTCTGGATGATTCTTGCGGTGGTGTTCAGGGCAGTCCGTAGTGGGTTGGTGTGGGTCGCAGGAAGTCCGTGATAGATTATGTTACAGTAGTCCAGGTGGGGGAACGTCATTGCCTGCATGACAATTCTGAAGTCCTATGGATTAATGAGTGATCTGAGCCGTTGTATCATTTTTGCTTTGTGGAATATTGTCCTGGTAGTCTTTTTAATCTGTGGAGTAAATGTGAGTGCTTGGTCTATAGTGATTCCCAGATATTTTATGTGGGGTTGAATCTTTATTTGGGTGGTTCCCAATATGAGGTATGGCGGTGGGGTGAAGTTTGGGTCCTTTGTTACTATGAGGGCTTCAGTTTTTTTGATGTTGATGGATAGATTGTTCCTTTGTAGCCAGTCTGAGACCTCAATGTAGCAGTATGACAGGTGGTCATTTGTTGGGTTGGTGTTTGTGATTGGTTCATAGAGCATTATGTTGTCTGCGTATATATGGTAGTTGATGTTATGCTCTCGTATGATCGAGCAGAGTGGTTGTAGATAAATATTGAAGAGCATGGCGGATAGTGTGGAATCCTGGGGTACTCCTTGATATTGTTGAAAGGGGGGGGGGAGGTTGCTGTGTTTGTGCGGATCAGTTGTTGTCTGTTTGTCAGGTAGGAGCGGAACTATTGTAGTACGGTGTCCTTAATGCCTATTTCCTGGAGTCTGTGTAGGAGAGTGCTATGGGAGATGGTGTCAAAGGCTGTGGATATGTTTAGGAAGAGCATGGCATATCCAGAGTGTTTGGTCTGTGTGCCTTTGATAAGGGTGTTCAGTAGCGTTGTCATGAGGGTTTCAACTCCATGGTATGGGCGGAATTCATGTTGTTGCGGGTCCAATATGTTGTTGGTATCTAGGTGGTCTTGGAGTTGTCATTGAATAATCTTCTCCATAATTTTGGTAGTGAATGGGAGACTTGCTATTGGTCTAAAAGAGGCTGGGTCGAGTGGGTCTAGGTTGGGTTGTTTTAGGGTCGGACGGATGATAGAGGTCTTGAGGATGTCTGGTATGTGTCCTTGCTTGAGGGATTCGTTGACAATGTGGGTTAGGGGTGTGCTTATGTCTTCTTTGGATTTCTTTATCCACTCTGCAGGGCAGGAATCTAGTGGAGAGGTGGTGGTGTTTAGGCAGGAGATAGTGGATTCTATTTGTTCTGTTGTGATTGTTTCGAATGTGCTCCAATCCGTGACTTTGGTGGCATGGTAGGTTGTTGATGTTGCATTCTGTTGTGGTTTGCTTGGTAGTTGGAGCTGTTTGTATTGGCGTGCTAGTAGTTCCGGTGGGATGTTCGGTAGCTGATCGGAGTGGCTGGGTGCTTTTGTTAGCTTCTTGACTATCTCGAAGAGCTCGCGTGGTTTGTTTAGTGAGGTATGTATGATTTTTGAGTGGTAGGTTCTTTTTGCTTACCTTACCTTCTCTGTCTGGAATTCCAGGGGAACAAACACACACACTTGCACATAAGTAGTATGTAAGTTTATTCCACAGGTTAGAGGGGCTGTCTGTCTTTTATACATTAACAGAAACATATACATACGTCATCAACTCAACCCCTGAGGCCCACCACAGCTTATCAGTAATGTCACAGATGTTAGTCGTCTCCGTGTAGAACAATCAATTTTTCTTAGCACAGCACATTCCTTTCCATATATAGATATATACAGGATTCCTATTTTCCCTTGTGGGCCTCTTAGTCCTGCTACACACTTTAAGCTTTATTTTTTCCCTATCAGACATATTTCAGAGATCAGTGTATAGAACACACACCACCCTCACCACAGTTGGGTGACTTAAGGTGCCCTGTACAGTGCCTTGCCTGTGCTTTTACCCTGCCCCAGTAAGCACAGCAGAATGTTTGTGCGGTGACCTGCAGTTGTTGGGTAGCCAGCCATTGTGATTGATGCCTTAGAAGCATAGCACAGTGGTTAGTACACTGACTTCCCAAACAGTGGTCATGGGTTTGATTCCTGTGTGTTCTTGTTTTTTATGCCTCTCCTACACAACTATTTTTCCTTCCTGTAACAGTCATATCTGTGCAGATGTGTGTGGCGGCACGTTATAGCCTCATCACAGTTGCCAAGCATCCTTCTATCCATCTATCTGTGTCTGCCAGCTGTGTGGCGTCCTGCCCTAATGTGCGGAGTACTACCCCATGTCCTGCGCTGTGACCCTTTTCTGCATTGCGGCTATTTATGATTGTCTCTCATGTGTCTGCTCTGCATGGCACTGCTACTCCTCTGTCCTCCTGTTATGCTGCCACTGCTGCCTGCTCTGGTGGACACGTATTCCCATCCTCTGCCACGCACTGTCATTTTTGCACTTTACATCACCATCACCCTATGCATCAGTACAGCTGCCTCCGATATGTTTGTCCACTTTACCAGCTGCCACATGAGCTGCACACAGATTTGTCAGGTGCATCAGCTCCACCATGTGCTACCTTCCATAATTTGTTGTTTGGCTTTCCTTGGTGCTCTGTGCAGTGGTAGGATTTCATCTGTGTTTGGCCCATACATTTGGTGCTTTTCAACTTGGGCCACCTTACTGCCATTGGCCACCTTTTAATGGGTCACCTTAACCTCCTTTGGTCATCTTTAGCTGCAGCTTAGGTTGCACAAGCTAATGGGGCGCCTTATATGGTGCCTTGGAGGGTGGCAAACTACAGTGCCTCATAGGGCGCCTTAAAATGCACATCAGGTTACTGCACTGCAGCAAGGGTTTTTTGGATTGGCAGCACAGATTGTTCAGATGTGTCTGTTGCACGCATTAAAATGACTTGTCTCAGACTGCCATATTCTATGAACCAAGAGGAATCAAACTCATGACTGCTGTCTCGGCAAGCATTGTAGTAACCAATGTACTACAACTCCGTAGCTATTATCACAGCGATGCTATGTAATTAGGCTTATGGCACGCTAATGTGCCATACCGCACACTATCGCACGAACACGGCTTGGCGCCCTCGATCGCGCGATAAATGGCTTAACGCCGGAACGCTTACTTCCTAATATGGGATTGTTCACGTTAACGCTGCAACTAACGCCGGTAACGTTAAGACGGTTTAGTAAACATCTCCCTTAGTCTACCTGAGTGACTAACCCCTCCCCCCTGCTGAGGTATTGTCCAGCCCCTCTTCCTGTCTCCCACGTGTGCCTAGCTCTCTGTTTGCCTCTCTGTGCTCTGGGAAGAGCAGTGCCCCTGTAGCTCTGCTAGAGAGGTGAATTTTAGCTCTTGTAAGTGATTTTGCTGTGAGTTTTATCTGTCTGTCTGAACTTATTTATTTATTTGTCATTGTTAGTGTGCACTCTTACCTCTCTATGCCTTATTTTGCACTTTTGTTCAGCTTTCTCAGTTATATAACTTATATCATGCCCCCTCCCCTCTACCCATCCTCCCCATGGCTAGCTGTCTGTTATAGCTGTCATCTGCTCATTACACAGTTCACGCACAGGTGCACCCAATCTCTTTGACTCTCCCACCTTCTATATCCTCTGGCCTTTGTTCTCCTCTCTATTCCTCTCCTATGGCTCCTCGTCACATTGTCTTCCTCTTCTTCATACTCCCTAACTGTCTTCCCTCCTACCAGCACCCTCACTCCTCCCCTCCTTATCTCCTCTTTACCATTCTCACTTACCCCTCCATTTTGTCTTCTACCCTATCATCAGCACTTGAGCTTCATCGCTTTCTCCCTCTCATTCAACCATCTCCTCTCTCTTTAAGGCAACCTCATCCTCGTTTCTGCCATATGTCTCCTCTCTACCCCATACTCTGCTACTCCTTCTCCTTCTCTCATCCGGAGATATCAACCCCAATCCTGGCCCCCTAGACTTCTGTCTCTCTCTGAGAAGAGATCTTCACGCAACACATCTAATCTTATTCATATCCCTCTCCTTTCCCCTTCCACTCTCCCTTTCTCATGTGCCTTGTGGAACGCACATTCTGTCTCTAATAAACTTACTTTTACTCATGATCTCTTTATCTCTAATGTTCTACATCTTCTTGCTCTAACTGAGACCTGACTCCTCCCAGATGATACAGCATCTATTGCTGCTCTCTGTCATGGGGGCTATCAGTTCTCCTTCAGACCTCCTCCCACTGGCCATGCTGGTGGTGTTGGGCTTCTACTTTCTCCCTCCTGCCAATTCCAACCCCTCCTGCTGCCTCAGTCTCTCTGCTTTCTCTCTTTTGAAGTCCACTCCATCTGCCTTTTCACTCCACTTGCTCTCTGGGTAGCTGTTATTTATCGACCTCCTGACAAGTCTGCTTCTATCTTTCTCACTGACTTTGACTCGTGGATTTCCTTCTTTCTGGATTCCTCTTCCCCCACTCTTATTCTTGGGGATTTTAACATTCATGTTGATAACCCCTCTGATCCTTATGCTTTAAAGCTCCTGTCCCTTACCTCCTCGTTTGACCTCTAGCTTTGTTCCACTGCCCCCACTCACCAGCATGGCCACTGCCTTGACCTGGTATTTTTCTCTAGTTGCTTACCCTCTAACCTCTGTAGCTCAGTTCTTCCCTTATCTGACCATCACCTTTTAAGATTCAATCTTCATCACCCGCTGACTCAACCTTGTCCTATCTCCTCCAACCTATTTAGAAATCTTCATGCTATTGATCCCTTGGATCTCTCTTCCACTATTTCTTCATCTTTTTCTTCCACTATGTCATCCAAGTCTGTTGACGAGGCCGGGAGCCTCCTGGGTATAGGGCGGGGATAGGGCAGGCCTGCGCACATCAATGTAACGGGTCTGCTCCTTGTTGGTCACTCCAGGCCAGGGAAGTCCCGAACCCTCATCTGCGGTGTGCTGCTTCAGCTGGCTGGAATCCAGGGGAAGAAAACTCACAACCGGACACAGAAGGAAAGGTGTGCAAGTTTATTCCAACGTTAGAAGTGCATTCTATTCTTTTATACAGTAGCAAAAACATATATACGTCAAAAACCCATCCCAGCAACATAGCCCTGCACCTGATATTGCTAATTAGCAATCATACAAACTAGTACCTGTCTCTGTGAAGATCACTGAATCTTGTCTTAGCACAACACATTCCTTTCTATCTAGGTATTCACAGATGGGCCTCATGGTCCCTTTGTATAACAAGAAACTGATTTCCCCTTACAATACTTATTTTCTCCTTACAATACTTATTTTTCCCCTTACAATTCCCCCCTTTGGGCCTGTATAGGCCCACTAGAAGAACAGCCTAACAATCTACTACAAAATAACAAAACAGGCATTATTAACGGAATATCTGTACGCGGCAACTCAGGTACATCAGCCGCCGTAAAAGCAGGAGTATAAGAGTATATAAAAGTGGTGGAGCTCTGTAGGGCCTTCCGACAGCAGCCAAGAACAAATGAAAATATACAACAGAAAAGAACAAGGATTATAAAACTGCTCCATAGGGCAATAATCAGCCCTTTGAGACCAGCCCAAAGGAAGATACATCAGAGAGTAAGCATGAGAAACTGCTGTAGTTGAAGAACAGTATAGAGCAGTATTAGACAGGCTAAAAGCAGAAACAATAAAACAAACTGTAGCATTAAAACTAGAGACAGTTTACAATGGGCAAGGGACCTAGTCATATCCCAAAGAGGGGCGAGTAACACCAATGTTATACAAGGAAGTAGAAAAAGAAACATGGGGCTGGGTGCAGTTTAAATTGTCAAGTACAGTAAACTTCTGCATTTCACACAGATTAGAAGGTACAGCAATGAGACATGTTGGGAGAAAAGCTCCAGCTTGTAGCAAGCTGCGCACACAAAAGGTAAGGCAGTCTGGGCAAGTAGTATTGCCGTATTAACAGTTCCAGAGATGGGCTGAAGGAGGCACCACATGAGTGGTAGGAGGAGTCAACACAGTCTTGTGCGTGATGGTCAGGAGGCTGGAGGGTGGTCTGGAACCGAAGATGATGTCAGTGGAGACGATACACGCTTGATTCTTGATGCATGGATCCACGAAGGGCAGGAGTCCCACAGGATGGCTGTTCATGTGATGGCGATCACTGTAGTTGGAGGTCCGTAGGGCAGGTCTAGGGTACTGTGCCTTGTGAGGTGCTCTGACCTGTACCTGGTCACCAACCTTGAAGGGATATGTTGGTTCAGTACCTCTAGGCCGATAGCTGCTTTTCTTCAGGAGTCTTCTCCTCCTCTCCAGTTGCTAGGACCTTGGCTGCCCTGGCGTCAGCTACTTCTCATCCTGGTCCTGAAGCCAGATCTATAGATGGAGAATGTTTCCAGCGAGGGCAATGGCTTCAGGATCTTTTAGTAGCCGCCACCTTCACTGTAATCGGTGTTATCAGAAGAACTTGGAATGGTCCCATACTGGAAAAAGGGGCTTGTACTGTGTGCTGGTGGTATGTCTTTACCAAAATCCAGTCTCCGGATTGAAAGAAAAAGAGCTGAGTCATCCAGCAGAAAGGACTGGACCTGCTGAGCATACCTATGGAGGGAAGAGAGTTGCCTCTGCTGCTAGGAAATACAAGAGATCAAATGTGAGGCTCAGGAGTATAAAAAGTAAGCAGTCTTCCATACAACAGTTAAAAGGGAGAAAATTTTCAGTCTACTCCCTTAGGGCAATTTGTTTTTTTTGTTTTTTTTTAAGGTTTCGGAGGTTCCCCCCTTCGTGGGTTGCTGTTTGCATCCAACAGCCAAATCCTAAGCAACTCAATTTAACTACTACATTTTGACAAGATGCCCACACTTCCTCAATTGTTCCACAATTTTAGAATTATACCAATTTGTAAAATTTTGTGTAGGTAACTTTCCTCTCTTACCTTCATGTGTCGGGCCAGGACACATAGAGGCAAAAAGGGATAAAAGCATCTGAAAAGCACCACATGGCCAGTGTGGGTCTCCCCAAAGCTCATTAGGATGAAAAGTGCACTCAGCCTATCTCCAAGTGTCTATTTCCAATTATTGGGTATATCTCTGGGCTAGATGACTTCCAAAATTGGAGTTAATGGGGATGGCATAATCAAATATTGTAGAGTATTCATTGTCAGTTTTCTTTCTAGATGGATACATCGGATACATCATTTCACATTTCAATTCACCCTCACCATTTTATAATGTTAATCTGAGTTCTCCATTCCAACATGAATATTCCATCACACTCCTCTCAACACCACTTTTTTTCCACTTACATCATTCCATCAAACTACATGCATAGGTCCTTCTGTCTTTTTTATACCATACTAGTGTATCCTTATTTGGCAAGGCTGCTAAGAACATCAAACAATTGTTAAAAACTTAGTATTTTTGTAAACAAAAGGTATATATAAAATATAAATGTAGATCGTTTTCAATAAGCATAACAATATGAGTAAACAGTGCTCATTCTAATTAGCAACTGCCTAAACAAAATATAGGTAAAGTCCTTACAATATAGACTAGTGCTTCATGGCATTTTATAACATCAATCCCAATAGGAAGGAGTATGGCTTCTAACAGAACGGCCACATAATCTCTCAGGTGTGACTAAAGTCTATCTTATACCCGGTTCCCAGTGAGAGTGCTGTGGAAACTTAAAAATATTTGAGGACTGATCTTATAATTGCAGTGCCCACAAGGATCTGTGCAAGTTACTCACTAATCATGGTGTTTAAGAGATCCTTTTGAGGTGAGAGGCCTAAGAAGGTTCAATGCATTTGTGGTTGGGCCTCATGATGATATTTCCTCGGGTTCTTCTTGGCCTACCTTCCCCTGCCTATTCATGTCTCTGCTGAGGCATAAATATACAAGGTTCATGTTCTTCAGGCCTTGGGTGTCCTCGAGGAGTCTTAAAGCAGTCAGAATTCCGGTGGCCCAGATCATCACACTCGGAGCAGCATGTTTATTGCCTTTCCCAAGGCTGTAGCCTCACCTTCTGTCTCTCTCTCTCTGCTTCTTTTCTTTTCAACCGCCCCTGGATCATTGCTGACAAGCAAGACCTTGGTTTGGGGTTGTTTTCCAATGAACTCAAGTTAATGTTATTGTTTTATTTGTCTACTAACTTTACAAATATTCTCATATTTCCTGGGAACTAAGCTCCATCTTTCCACTAAATGAGATCTATGTGCTTGGGAACAAAGCAATTTCAGATCAGCCTCTTTCCAAAATTCTATAATTTCTGTGTATACTGAACCTCTACATAATGTACTGCTACAAGTATTTTGGTAACATAAGTGCAAGTGTGTAAACTAAAGAAAATTTGTATGTCATAGTGCTACAATAGTACCAAAAAAGGAGCTAAGGATCCGCACAATATAGAAGAAAACAAAAAAGCGGAGCCTGGACTGGTATAGTAAACCTTGTTTATTGCGCCCCAACGCGTTTCGGCCACCGGCCTTCTTCAGGGGGTCTTAGAGAACACACCTCAAAAATAGTAAACATAAACATAAAAGTTAAAATCATAATATATAAAAAAGGTTTTATATTACATCAATAAATAAATAAATAGAATATTGATGAAATAATAAATAAAACCATAACTTACACATAGAGCATCTAAAGGACAATCTATTAATCCATAATAGTTAATTAAAAAACAAACTAATAGATACAAATATATATTATAAAATACATATACACTAGAAAATAATAAATACCTTTTAAAATGCCAAAAAAAAGGGGGGGGGGGGGAAAAGAGAGAGACGAGGAGAAGCAAACAATAAATAAATACCTTAGTAGGATCAAATTGAATGTTATCCCGGAATGAACCTACGGGATACTGACGGCTGACAATGAACAAATAAATTATTAAATAAGTAAATAAATACTCACAAAAGCAAATAAATACAATTCTAAAACATCAATAATACATATTGACAAATGTATAACCAGTTAGTAATAAATAATTAATTACATAAATAAATATACATATACATAAAAAAGTGCAAAAAACACATGTACTGTATAAAAAAACATTTATAAAAATAGCAATTATGAAAGTAAAACTGTATACATGTGTAATAAAAACTTTTCATATATGGACAAACAAGGTACTTCAAGGAACACAAAAAAGCAAGTAAAGAAGAAATCATCATAGAGCCCATATAAAAACGCATATAAAAATAATATGAAAAACACATGTAAAACATGTGAGAATTGTATAAAGAATATATAAAAGACCTATTCTAAAAAACAAATTATAAAAAGGTGGAGACACTCTTAAATGTGCTTAAAAAGTACATCAAAAAATTGTAGTCTTAAAAATGCAGCTTATATAATGTGTTTGTTGTATTGCCAACAAATAGCTAAAAATAACAGCCAGAAGACACAAAGTAGTAGAGAGAGGTGGATGATTAACCGGAATAATGCATGATAGATTTGAAGGTCACATCAAAGAAGTTATCTATTGTGACTTCCATATCATACTTATTGTACTGACAACTTATATCTAAAAATATGAACCGATAATGCTAAAATGAAATAATAACGAGTGGAACAATAAAAACAAAGTATTGAGTTAGACAAAAGATAAATATTTAAAAAACAAAACGGAAACAAGAATAAAAAATGAGATGCGGTGACGAGCAGTACTCAACTATTTGAAAGGGAACAACAAACACCAGATCTATCACAAACTTATGGACCCCTCACGGGAACTTCTAATTATGTTGTTTTGTATAAAACTTGCCAAGAACCTACGTTCTACTCCACTGCATTGTTTGAGTGACGCGATGGGCTGTGCTGAGAACACCCAAAAAGAAACGTTTTCCCGCCTGTGCAGGTTAAAGGGCATTGACTTAAACCGGCAAATAAACGCATAATTAAAAATACTCTGTTGGCACAATAACGGTAGATCGAACCGATGGCCATATTCAAGACATATGGGCCTACAGTCAGAGTATATGATTAGATTGCGTTATATTCAAAAATGTAAAATGAACTAACCAAGAGACAGTCGCTTGTGCTATTGCACTGTTAGCTAATGGGGTCGGGCATACTAAAAGCGAACGCTCAAATGCTGACATGTTCCCGTCAGTGCAAAGTGAAGGGGACTGAATAAGGACAACAAATAAATATTGAATACATGTGTATTAAATGTAAAAAGGAGAAACTTGCCGAGAAACAGCGTTCTGCTCTACAGCAGTAGGTTGTGCTGAAAACGGACGCCCAAAGGATGACGTTTGTACAGGTTAAAGGGCAAACACTTGAACCGGCAAAAGATCGTACAAATAATACTGAATAAAAATGCTCTGTTGGCAAATTAGCTGTAAAGTAAGCACATAACCATCGTTAAAAACATATGGACTCAAAATCAGAGTATGTCATTAAATTGTATTATGTTCAAAGAAAGTATAAAAGGAGCTTACCAAGAGCCAGCGTTCTGTGCTATTGCACTGTTAACTAACGTGGTGGGGCGTACTAGGAGCGACCGCTTAAATACTAACATTTTCCCGCCGCTGCGGGTTAAAGGGCACTAAGTAAAAACGGCAAAAAATATATATTAAATACTTAGAGAAATGTACTCTTTTTGTAAATTGTGTAACAAACACATTAAAAATGGGCAAAACACAATAATGAAAAACATTTTATCAAATGGATGTCATCATTTTTACATCTATGCAAATGAGGGGAAACCGACTGAGAACAAATGATTGTATAATAGTATGAGAGAAAGAGAAGGGGAGGGGGGGGGGAAAGGGGGGGAGGGGGAGGGGGGGAAGGGGGAGGGGGGGAGAGGATGAGGGGGGGGAGGGGGGGGGAGGAGGGGGGAGGGGGAAGAGAGGGAAGGGGGAAGGAAAGGGGAGGAGAAGGAGGGGAAAGAGAGGGGAGGGGGGGAGGGGGGGAGGGGGGGAGGGGGGGGGAGGGGGAAGGGGAAGGAAGAGGAGGGGGGGGAAAAATGGGGGGGGAGGGGGGGGGGGGGGGAAGGGGGGAGGGGGGAAGGGGGGGAGAAGAGAAGAGGGAGAGGGAGGGGGGAGGGGAGGGGAGGGGGAGGGAAGGGGGGAGGGAGGGGGGAGAGGGGACGGGGGAGGAAGGGGGGGGAATGGGGGGGGTGGGAGGGGGGAGGGGTGAGGGGGGGGGGGAGGGGGAGGGGGGGGAAGGAGGGAAGAGGGGGGAGGGGGAAGGGGGGGAAGGGGAGGGGGAGGGGCAAAACCAAAGGGGGGAGGGGGGGGAAGAAAAGGGGGAGGGAAAAGGAAGCTGCTGGGGGAAAGGAATATTGTAAAAAGAATACTATAAAAAAACAGAAAGATCAACCTCTTGATTCAACCCCAAAGGGTGTAATGTACGTAACTCATAAATGAATCTCTGTTCGAGACGTAAGAGGAGTTTTATCTAAATTGCCCCTCGCCAATGAGGCCTTACTACTTTCAATACCAAAAATTTTAAATCAGAAAGGGTATGGTGAGCAGCCACCCAATGAATCAACTAAGGGTTTGTCCAGCACCTGTCTCCGAATACTGCTCTTATGCTCGATTATGCGTGTCTTAATGTCATCTTTTAGTCTTGCCAATGTAACAAAGGTTACACGGTCACAGAATCAAATAAATGACATTCTGGGTGTTGCAATTAGAAAAGTCTTTTAACAATACTTTATATGTAGAATTTGGCTTAGAAAATTCTTTTTTAGTTACCAGAACATATTCACAGTACGCAGCATGTCCCACATTTAAAATGTCCACACGCTCTTGGAACGAACTTAGGTTTGCCTAGGGCAGATGGTACTAGAATGTCTCTTATATTTGAGTTTCTCTTGTACGCAACCAAGAGTTTTGTATCACTTAGAGCAGAGAGAGGATCCAAAATGTGCCATGCGTTTCTCAAAATGTTAGCAATCTCTTTTGAGTGTTCTGAAAATGTGATTGTACAAACAATATTGTTAGATGCATCAGGCGTACGTTTCTGTAAAAGGGACATACGATCAGCCGACCAAGCGCGTTGGCAGGCTTTAGTGATACAAGCTTCTGGGTATCCACGCTCAACGAATCTTTGACCTAAGATGCCAGCCTGGACTGTAAAATCCTCATCTGTAGTACAGAGTCGTCGAATTCGCAGGAACTGACTCATAGGGAGATTTTCTTTCAACGACCGGTTATGAAAGCTGCTAAAATGTAAAGAGAATTCCTATCGATAGGTTTTCGGTACAAAGTGGTAGTGAAGCCTTCCAGAGTGTTTTTAATTAATATATCTAGATAGGATATTTCATGTGCACTATATGTGTGCTCAAACTGTAAATGCGGGTCGCAAGAGTTAAGCCACTGGAAAAAACACTGCAACAAATTTTCTGTACCTTCCCAAATAAGATAAACACGTCATCAATGTAACGTTTTCCACATTTTTATATTTAATTGATAAGGGTGTGCATTTAAAAAAACTGATTCGAAATGTGAAACATAAAGGTTAGCCACATCTGGGGCTACTGACGAGACCATTGCAACTCCTTGTATTTGGTGATAATATAGATCTTGGAAGCAGAAAAAATTGTTGCACAATATTAAAGTGGCCAATTGAATTAAAAAACTAGTAGGAGTAGAACAGGTACAGTCCTAGTAATTAAATAATCTGCTATAACGTCAATCGCGGCCTGCTGAGGAATATTAGTGTAAAGGGACTTAATATCTAATGTGACAAGGAAAAATCACTATGGGCACCATCATAAGCTCCAAGTAACTGATCATGTGGATGATGAATCACGCACAAACAGAATTGGATGTGAGTTGCACGAATGTGGCGAAGAAAACTAACATCGCAGATATTTGGATATAGGTTCAAATAAAGAACCCAATAGCAGAGACAATGGGTCTGCCCCGGGGGATTGTCTGAAAGATTTGTGAAATCTTTGGCAATAATACATATATCGTAGGCCATCACTGGATGGGCCCACTGTGAGAAAACTGCGGCTTCTTTAGCTGTAAGATTACTCCAGCTTGTGTACCAATATAGATTCAACGTGTACAACCTGTTTTGTTTTAAGAGCCGGAGTGGGATCCTTCACGTAAATCTTATATATATAACTAACATCTTGTAATTCTGTCGTAAAATTTCATGAATGATAATCATCTCTGTCTTGAAGACACGAGCGCTTCCACCTTTATCTGCTGGTTTTATGATGATTTCAACAAATTCGGTTCTTAAAACTAGGAAAGTGCCTGCTTATTCTTTCCTTTACTCAAATCTAAAAATAAGTATGCGTGTTTTTTTTTGTGTCATACATTTTTTTGTATCTCATGAAGTACAACTTGGTTGGAATTATTTTAAATGATAGCATTGTCAGCTTTTAGTGCATCACAAGTAGAGGGATTTTTTTATGACAGAAAGATCTCTATTTACTTGCTTCCTGATTCTTGAAAAACTTCTTTACTGTGAAGTCGTTTTCTAAAAAATTTAAACAACTCTTACTTGGGTCTGTTTAAACCGATCATGCCGGATCTGAAGGGACAAAGGACAGCCCCTTTTGTAAAAAAGAAATCTCAAGGGGACTAAGGAAATATTTTAGATAAATTGAAAATGCCCTCTATGGGCGTTATTGTTGGGTCTTGTCCCCTCCCTCTGCCCACTGCCTCTGGAGTAGGTCCCGGACTGATGGTTAAGAGGATCCTTGGACGTGGAGGGCTGTTCCTGAAAGCGATTGGAACCCCCTCTCTTTCCATAAAGGCATCCATGGAAAAACCCTGATGTTTATTGGAAGGATACTTAGAACGGACCATCTCTAGGAGGAGTAAGTGGAGCTACTGCGCTAACAGATTCAATAGGGACTTTCTCCTCCTTTTTCGAGAAGGGTTCGGGACTCCCTACAGCAGAGGGCAATCTCTTACGCTGTCCTCTCCGTTTTTTTTAAAGCAAATTTACGCTTCCTTGAAGCGCTTCTAGAGGGGTTTGTATTATTGGTCCAAAAGAAAACATTCCCAGTTTTATAATCCTCACTCGTCTCTCTTAAATTTCCTTAATTTCCTATCTTTAATGATTTAACGACAGTTCTCAAGAAGGATGTATTTATGTTCTAGTGTATATGGATTTTAATATATTATGTGTATCTAGAGTTTGTTTTTTAAATTAACTATTAGGTATTAATAGTTTGGCTTTAGATGCTCTATGTGTA